>JANEHU010000856.1:0-161804 GCA_027563435.1 Nasonovia ribisnigri | reverse complement strand
CTAATATTGATGAGTAATTTTTTATCATCGACTCGCAATTTTTATAGCGACATACCCATCTTGTATCGCATATCCTGAGAACATTTCCTTTTTTTAAACCTAGTTTAGATTGAACTTCAATGAGTTTAGCATTGTTGGATGGTCGAGAGAAATGAACATAAACCATTTCTAAAGTATTAAAAATACTTCGAGCTCTCTATAAATGTTAATACAGATTATATAATTATATGATAAAAATTTTATTATTTTACTACAGGTATAGCCGTATAGGCATTCTGTTAAAAATACTTCAATGAATTATTGTTTGATTATTATTTTATTATTATTATTATTATTTTTATTATCTTAAACTAATTAATACCTTTATTCCTTTACACATATCCACAACAATCAAATTTAATCTGTGTGCCATACAGTGTGTGTATATGGCACATGGAAATTGTTGTTTAATTTTTGACTGGACACCTCCAAGGTGTCCAGCCATTACGCTGGCACCATCATAAGACTGAGCAACAATATTTAATGTATTGATATTAATACTTAAATTTTGAAAACAATTAAAAACAGCAGAAATAATATGGTTGGCAGTTTGTCCATTAGAAACATCTATGAATTGCAAAAATCTTTCACGTGCCTCAAGACCAACAGCATACCGTACACATACAGATAACTGTTCTTCTTTATGGGACCTGTGGACAAATATATATTTACATTTAAAAAATATTAATTTGATCAAAATATAGGTATATATGACTATTATAAATATTACAATGGTGAAATATATTGTACCTGGCTTCATCAACCATAAGTGCAAAATTCCCAGAAACAACAATTTCCTCAACAATAATTTCTTTAATTAGGTCAGCACTTATTTTAATAATTTCGTCCTGCACTTTCCAACTGGTATGGTTAATTTTATTCTCATATACATTTTTCAAATCTGGCATGAACTTTGAAAATACCATATGGCACATTTCCTTATAATTACCTAAAATTGTATTTATATTATTACAAGAAAATATTAATTTTATTAATAAATAATAATATTATAAATGTACCTTGATTTAAAGAATCTAAATTTTCATTATGTCCTCTAAATGCTATGCCTTGCTTAGCAAGGTATAACACAACATCAATTAAACTAGACATGTATTTGCGATTAATTTCAACTTGTTTTTTATGGAAGCTAGATAGTTGTGTCACAACAGATCCTGTCTTTAAACTACTTTTATATGCACACATTTTTGATAAATTAGTCAAATGAGTACTGGTAGAAGAATGTTTTTTTGATTTTACAAGAAACTGAAAAAAATGTGGTCGATTATATTAATCATGATACAAATTTAGTATTCAATACTAACGTCTAACACACTAAGTTATTCTAGCGAAGTTTAAGTTTTTGAATAATTTTTATTTTTTAATTATTTTATTTGTAAAAATACATATACTATTACACTTCAAAATAAACTACTTACCTTTTGCCAATTATTGAACCCAGATTTAATCCATATATTTTCACCTGAATTTTCTGAACCGAAAGTTCGGCAAACAAAGCAGAATGCAGCGTTACGCTGAACACTGTATTCTAGCCAATCACATTCATTGTACCATTGGCTTCGAAACGATCTTTGTTGTGTTCCAAATTTAATTTTTTTATATTCCTAATTAATAAATAATAATAAAATTAATCAGAAAAATATAAACACCTTATTATAGTTTTATTATTATTATTTTATTTTATTTATTTAAAAAAACTCATAAAACGAATTATTAAGTTTTTATATGTAAACAGAATAAATCTTACTGTAAGTATAGGACGACATGGGCCGGAATCTTTATTTCCCAAATCAAGAGTTGTATCACTTGTATGAGTAGTACTATTAGTAGAAATGTCAACCATGCCAGGATCGTCAATATCAGCTTCAATTTCGTTTTCCTCATTATTATCTTTAGGTTTCCGTTTTTTAAAAATACTAAACATTTTAAATACCTATCAATTCAGATTTACGGAGACGGAATACTGTTACCTGTTGGCAGTTCAAGTTTTGGGTACTGTATGTCTGTATAACGTGTGTCGTCGTCTTGTCGACTGTTGTGTAATGTTATAAGTTATATTTATAATTTATAACGATAACGCATATAATGGAAAACATACGGGTAGCGGATTACGTAGATATAACAGTTTAAAAATAACTATTAACACAACCAAATTCCCAATGCAATATACCTTACCTATCGGCTATCATGATATTATATCGTAGACCTCATGACAAACTATGTTGTCATCTAATATAACTATCTTCCAAACATTAAATATAAATAAATTATTCTAAAATAAAAATTTGAACATAATAGGTAGGTACAATAATGAAATACCTACAGCTTACAAATCAAGGATTTGACTTTGAATTTTTGGGGGTGCTAATTTTTAGTCTGGGGGTGCTAAAGTCCCCCTAGCACCCCCCTAGTTGCGCCTATGGTCGTTTCTTTAACTAAAAAACTAAAAGGTCCTTACCATTTTCTTTTGTCGAGTCAGTTCCAAAATCCAGTGGTTTTATAGACGGTCGAGTTCCTAAAACTTCATCTAGCTCTTTTTCAGAATCACATGACATTCTGTTGCTTCCACTTATTTTGTTCACACGATTCTTTTCAGAATAGCCACTTTTCAGCGCCTTCCACTTTGCTCTAACTTGTGCAACCGTTTTAGATGAACCAATTTTTTCCAAGTCCAGTCTTACAACTTCATAAATCTGGGAGTCAGGAAAATTAGTTTATACAACTATTTTATTTTAAATTTCATTAGAAAATCAGTTTTGTTACTTACATCTGCGTTTCTATACCGTTTCCCATCTAGCAGTTTCATAATATTATTTTCTTTAACAGAATCAACTAATGTAGCTATTTCTGCAGAACTCCAACTACATCTTTTGATGGGGTTATTCATTTCTAAGTTCTTTTAAATAAAACTAATTAAACTTATTAGTAATACCGAATACGACTTATTTTAACGACTTGGTCAGATTGTGAATGTGTATTATCATGGTATTATGTTATCACTTATCAAATTAAAAGTGATCAGTTTAGAGTGTTTACATCATAGAGTAATATAGAGAGGCCGTTCAATAAAATAGTTGAAGCGCAGTTAGACTCCCTTTTACAGGTTAGCCATATTAAACATGTAACATATTGTTCGTGTATTGTTCGGGTGACACTGAAAATATACTTAATATTTTGTCGACAAAATGGTAATAGGTTTTCACAAATAATAAAATAACAATAATAATAATAAAAATAATATAATAATTTATTTTAAATTTAAACTTAATTCATATTATATAATGCAACACAATTTTAAGTATACCTAACGTTTCTTAGATGTATTGATTACCTTTTACTTTAAGCAAGTTTGTGTCAAGAAGGGAGTCTTCGATGCTATTAAATATTAATTAATTAATAATTACAAACACAATAAATTATGTAAAAAATGGAACAAATCTACTTTACCGGGCACCCTTTTTTCATCAATATTGTTTTCTAAGTACACTTACTGCCGGCATGGTCACTCGCTAGCCCGGATATCAGGTGAAAATTAGTTATTTAGCATATTTTGTATTATCCACAACTATGAATTACCATAACTTTTGAACAGTAAGTTTCCGCAAATATTTTCAAACACTTGATTTTAGCCTGAAAAACATGTATTTTCAAAAAAAGAATTGAAAAAAAAGGGTGTCCATTAAAGTAGATTTATACCTAAAAAACAAGTATTAAAAAAGGTATAAAAAAGTATTTTGTCGTCTTCACTAAGTTCTTTGCCATTTAACATTCTATATCTTCATCTATATTCCCTGATCGGTTTCTGTCAAACACTTGGACTCATGCAAAATATGCAAAATACAATCAGTGTTATTTTAAGAAGAATGATCTAAATCGGGTACAAATATTTTCAGAAAGCTTATTACAATACATATTATATGCATATGTATATTTATAAAATCTAATCTAATTATGGCAGAACCTAAAATAAATGAAGGTGAAACAAAATGAACTGTTATTTATACCTGAAATGTAGTGAAAAGTTATGAAATTATAAACAAAAGTACAAGTTTAAACTCTAGGTCTAAAAAAGAAAATACCTTACTTACTACTAAATACATACTTGACTCAAAATTTGCATACTCACACATAATTGTCCAAGTATATTTTTTTTTAAATACTTTTGTTTACCAAATATTGTTAATGAACAGCGTAGAAATAAGACAGATGTCATCTGTCATCTGTTTAATTTCACCAGGAATTTTTTAATTTATTTTGATTCTTTACCTTTAATTAAAATACAACAATATTATACTTCAGCCAATTAGTTATTTATATTTAATACTTAACATACATATCAAAATTTAAAACTAATTTTTTTTTTAATGTATTATTTTAATATAAATGATAACAACTATAAAACATTTAAATTCATTGACCTCTAAACAGTGTAAGTTTATTGTACCATTGTCTAAGGGATGGTGTTTCGTTATGTTTTTTTACAATGTAATTAATTTTTAAATTTATGTAGGTAGTTGCAATTGATTTTATTAAAAGCGTACAATGGTCTGATAAAGGGATGCGTTTTTCTTGACTATGAGTTATTAAAGACTTAAATATTGTTGAACTGAACAAATAATATGCTAAAACTTTTGACTGGATTTCTAATCTATTGATGGCTTTTTGTTTATAATTGTAACTTTAAAAAATGTTCAGTTTTAAAACAAATTGAAATAACATCTTCACTGGGGTACATTAATCCTCCTTTTTCACCTCCTCTATTCTTTAATGTAATTAAAGAATTTAAAAAACAATCCTTTTCCACAGCCACTAATCCAAGTTTACATTCTTCACATTTAAGTGAATTGCTAAGTTTGTAAACTACAAAACCGGCTATATAAATTATAATTTCTTTCGTGAACTGGCTTGATGAATGTTCAGAATTGTTACCAATATAGTCGTGGTCCATGATAAATGAATTTATATTTTGAACATTTACCTCATCAATAGCTGTGTCTGAACTAATACCTATAGAATTATTATTCAGTACTTTAATAGGATCTGTACTAGAATAATGTAAGATATCAATATCCTCAAGAGGTATACAATTGCCGGTATTAAAGCTTTGAACATCATTAACTCGAATCACTAATTTTCTATAAGCGGCTCGAAACTGTTGTGCTGTTGGATTATTATTATGACCTCCTGATGCTCTTACTGTGCCAAAAAACAATTCAATATGATCTTGACTACTTTTGTACAACTTTAAGTGTTCTAATTTGCCTGAGTCTACAAAATTGTCATACAATTTTAAAACACTATGTAATCCTCCAATAAATCCTATGAACCCCGTTTTTCTTCTGGAATCTAAGACAGGTACAAATCCATCAATTTCTTTTACCTTAAGACCTTTTATGTAATTGGTGAATTTGTCTTTAAATATAGAAATATCATTCACATTTTCTCTACACAATGCTTTTTTATAACCTATACAATTAATCGAGCGTGAATTTAGTATATCGAATGCAATATTAAACATTTCTATAAATTTAATTGTGGCCCCAGCTTTGGAAAACTCATCCATCTTCAAATTATCCATACAAAATCTCAAAGCATCGGCAACAGACTGGCTAAGCAATTGTGATGCAAGCTTAACCTTCATCTTTTGCTTGCAGTAAAAAATATGTTCTTTTCTTAATTTATTTGCTAGATGACAGCCTTCTTTCTCTTGTAAACAAAATAATTTTAATATATAATCAAAATCAATAATATTATCTTCTTCATCCAAAAATTGTTTTTTCTCTCTAAATGCATTTCTCACTAACTTAATCATATGGGCAGGATCCACAAATGTCACTATTTCATTGTTATCAAAAACAAAAGATGTGCTTAAGGTATTAATATTAAAATCACAACCCAAAAGTTTTACAGTAGTTAAGTTGGTTGCACATCCATCGAACGTTAAACTTATTATTGTTATACCAGTTGGTTGTAAGAGTGTTAAAGCATGTTTAATAAGTTCAGATTTTTGGGAACTATTAAGATTACTAACCAAAAAGTATCCAATTGGTAGCTTCCAATTTTCAGTCACAGAAACAACCATAAGTACAAAGCATTCTTTGGCTATATCGAGGCTATCATTGGTCATTCCATTGCCTAAATCTACACGGCCGTAGTATGTTCCAGTACAGCTATCATATTGAAGATGTTGGCGAATAGCCATCTCATCCATCATCAGGGCACAATAAACCGGATTAGGGGAATTTTTTACTTTGAGTGTTAATGATTTAAGGGATTCTTGTGTAAATCCTGGATTGGCATTAACATTAGCATACCATTTGCTAAGAGTACGCTGGTGTGGTAATATAGTATTAAATTGTTGTCGAACATACTCATATGCTCTAACAGAGAAAAAGTGCAACGATAAAGCGAATTGCCTAACAGATGGGCTATATTTTTTTAGGAACTTTCTTACCCATATTTTTTTTAGCCCAATTAATGATTAAATCTTGTTTATTACCGAAAGATTCCAACAATGTGAAGCCAACATCTTCATTTATGAGGTTCTCATTCTGCAATTTGGTGATGATTGTTTTTATTGATGCAATTTTCTTTTTCTGTCTTCTAACAGTTTGTCGTACTGTTTTAAGCTTCATATCTTTAATTGCAAGTTCACCCTTAGTGCCTGAATTCCTCGTTTTAGGAAGCGACGACGTGGAGTATCTGATGTATGGATCCTGCTAGCATCCATTAGTGATATTTCATGTTTGGAGTTCATCTAAATTAAAAATAATAAGTTTAAAATCATGCAGGTACTTCTAATGCATAATAAACAAAAAAAAAATATAATTTTATACCATTTAAATTTAAATAGTCATACTTACACAAGGTTTTTTAATACTGAATGTATCAGAAGTGCTTTCTATGTTTATGGATGGTGAAGTGGAAGATGAATCAACTGGCAACAATGATGCTATCTCATCTTCATCGTTTGCATTATTATTACAACCAGCCAATTCCTAAAATATAACAAGAATACAACATTATCTATAAAATCATTAATAAATAATAAAATAGTATCTAATTAGGTACCTGTTCATATATATTTTCACTTTTTTGTGAGCCTTGAACAGATATCAATGAAATATCCATGTCTTCTTCTGTATTTAATTCATACACATAAGATGACTAAAATAAAAATGATTATTATAATTATATGAAGTTAAAAAGAAAAATGAATAAATATGTGTAATTAATTAAAATAGGTTATTCACCTTAACTTCAGTCCTTTCAAACACAATATTACTTATACTAGGCACATCAGTGTTTGAAACACTTGGCAGGAGAGGTTTTACTAATTCTGGATAAAAATTTTTAGGCTAAAATGCAATAATAAATAATAATTAATATGAAATAAAAACTCTAATGCTTGGTAATTTTTTGTATAATATAGTATATTATACTATAAAACCAAAACTTACATTGGCTGTCATATAGTATGCGGTCTACCGGCAAATGCGTTCTACCAGCCGCTGTAGGATGCGGTCTACCTGCGGTTTTTACCGGTTTTATTTTTAATAGATACACTTTAATTTTTTTCTATCTTTTAGATATACTTTATCTTAATTACATTATACACAGATAACAATACTTCAATATTTTGTAAAAGTATTGGCTCAATAGCTCAGTATGTCATTTATTGCGCGACACCATATTATATTTTATACACCCAATATGTTGGCAAAAGATTTTTATTCAATAATTAGTAGTGACGAATCAACCACAAATTTTTTAATTAGCAAAAAACTTGTGGCAAATAATGAAAATGCCGAATGTATTAAGTGTGGAAGTGCTATGAATTTATACCTACGTAAGGAGAGAGGTAAGGAAAGGAGGGTTTTACGTTGTAAGAGAAAGGGATGTCAAACAACACAAAGCTTAAGGTGAGAAAATTATTTTATTAATAATAATTATACTACTAATAATTATACTATTATATAGGAAAGATAATGCTTTTTGGACTTATATTGACAACAATGGTCGTCTAAATAGTGGACTAAGCCTCAGTCAACAGTTAGAACTAGTGTTCTACTGGACTCAAGGTTTATCCAATAAAACAATCATGTCCTTAACTGGAAGATTGTCCAACACCGTATGTGATTGGATGAATTTGTGTCGGGATATACCACTAAAAATGTTCGAAAAACGTAATAAATTTGGAGGACCTGATGTCATCATACAAGTCGACGAATGTTTGTTAAGAGGATCCAGAAAAAATCATAAAGGTATTTTATAATTATATAATTGAATACATAATAAAATACAATTTTAGAAATATTATAAATCATCATTATGTTGTTACAGGTCGATATCGACTTGCAGATTTGCCGAGTGAAAACATCGAAGACGAAAATGACGACCCTCTTGAAAATGGAAAAAGAAATTATGGTAGACGAATGGATGGTCCTTGGGTGTTTGGATTATGCGACGATAGTGAGGCACGATATTTTGTTGTCGAAAAGCGAGACAAGCAAACTCTGCAGGATATTATTAAAAGAGAGGTTGTATTGGGTTCTATTATACACTCTGATAGATGGCCAGCGTATAATGGGATCGCCCAATATGGTTTTACGCATAATACAGTTAACCACAGCGAAAATTTTGTTGATCCACTAACACAAGCTCACACTCAGAGGATCGAAAGTTTATGGAGACCATTACGCTTAAAAGTAGTTAAAAATATGTGTGGTACAAGTCCTGATCTCCTTCCAAGGTAAAATTATTATTATATGTAATTAATTAGTAAGTTATGTTTAATACATTTAATGCAATATTATATTATACATATTATTGCAGGTATCTCATGGAAACATGGTGGCGAGGAATAAATAAATCAGATTTATTTAATGCATTTTTAAGAGATATGGCGGAAGTTTTTGTATAACGTATTATATTATATTTATTTATATTCATTGACAACAATTTTTAATTCATAATTATACTATAATATTATGATATTTTTAATTTATTTATTCGCGGTAGACCGCATACTATACTCGTAAATCGCCGGTAGACCGCATACTATACTCGTAAATTCACCGGTAGACCGCATACTATATGACAGCCCTTACATTTTTCACTCTTTCAACAATACATGTTGGAACAGCAGTTTTTTTTAGAATCCTCATGTTTTGATTTTCATTACAAGTAAAACTAGCTAAATCAAAATGAGCAGAACATATTAAACTGTTCTTAGTGATATCGTTTGTATTCAAACCATTTTCATTTATGAAATTCAACCATTTTACTCTAATATTTTCTTTAGCTGGAAACCTGAGTAAAAATAAATGATAATTATATAAATGCAAAAGACACTTATATATAAACAAAATACATATTAATAAAGATGATCAAAGACAAATAATATTTAAAATATAACGGTTGTTATTTGATACTTACTTATGAAAAGAGATATTAGCACTTTTGGATTTTGCATTTCTCGATCTATTACAACAAAAACAGCTCGGCATTTTTCAATAAAAACAATTGAAACAAAACAAAAATCCACTAAATTAATTGTTTTTGAAATAAAATACAAAATACAAATTAGGAGTTTAGGAAGTAATACGTACTAGCTCAACTCAAGACGCTCAAGTAGGTAAATAATAAACAATTAACATGAGGTAATCAGGTAATCAAGTAAACCGTAAACAAATAACAATAAACATTATCAGTTATTCAGTTATCACTTAATAGTTTTGTCAAACAGGTTGACTTTCAGTTTTAGTTGTACATTTTTTTGTTTTTTTGTAAATGGTAACCCTGCAAAAGGGAGTCCAACTGCGCTTCAACCTGTCATACAGGCAGTATAGAGAAACGGCCTCTCTATATTACTCTATGGTTTACATGTACAAAAATACAGCCGACTTTATTTATTAAACCGATTTAATTTGGTTAAACCACATATTCGAGCGTCCTTAAAATAAAAGCGGTTTAAGTTATTAAGGTCGCTTTAAAGCGTTTACATGATGCATGATTAAACCACTTTAGTTTTTAAACCGACCTTAATTGTGCATGTAAACGTAGTAATAGGAACGTGTTGTCAGATCATGATAGTGGTAAGTGAGACGGGCAGCAACGAAGGTGCGATACACCCGTAACGCTGGACTCTCCAGTCAGGAGGATCTCTAGACCTTTGCCATCTACACACATAGATCTAACGTACGAACCCACAATCGCTTCTGTGGAACATAACTTATGTCCTACACGTATATACACTGTTGCGTATAAACGTGTTGAGCTTAAGTTTTTACAAATATACGTTCTGTTATACAAGACTTCAAGTATTCAACATGTAAAAATATTGTACATATATTATAAATATGAGTAGTCATTATACTTGTAGGTATATATTACTATATACTACATTTCTATATATGTATACATGGTTAACAATGTAAAAAAAGTTTACAATAATAACTAATGTAGAATAACAAAGTAGTTGTACTTATATAATAACCTTAAAACATTTAAAATATAATATGATTACATGAATATAGTTTTTGTTTTATCGATGGGATATATTTTTCATCATTTCTAAAACAAAAAATGATGAATATGATTCAGGTACCGATACGATGTCAGTACCAACGGTGAACGGGTTACATTCTAATAATACAACACATTTTGTTAAGTATCGACGACAAAACATACATATTGTATTTCTAGAATATTCACGTAACGATTGTATATCTTTAAATCGAACAAACTGGTAAGTTTGAAACGTATAACCACCACCGGCTTCAATACGAAAACAAGTACTGCTACACCACTTTTGATACACTACATTTTGTATAGGTACACAGTTCAACTAATGTATAATTCCCAAGTGGATCGGTAAAAATATTCAATACATGATCCCTTACAAGAAATGGATAGTAATCACCAACATACCTAACACTTATTTCAGGGTTAAAACGATAGTAGTCTAAAGGTTCTAAAACGTCTTTGATTGCTCTATCCCGTAAGTTGTTTGAAACAATTGAAGGCATACTGTAATTTCAAAAATATAGATTTATTAAAAATGTATAAAAAAATTGAAATAACTAATTTAGTTTAGTAAAAAGTAATTGTAAAAACATTAAATTAGATTAATACCATATCCTATATTAGAGCACAGTCATTAACCTATTGATAACTTTTTTTGAAACTGTAAATAATAAATATTTATTCAAATTAATCAAAAAATTAAAATTAAAAATTAAAAATAAAAATATTTTCTATTTACTACTACAACATAATAGTATATTATGTAGTACCTATGTTCACGTTCAACATTATTTACATCCTTCACATCATAGAATTCAATGTTAATAATATAAATCGTATGGTTTACATAAAAAATAATAAGTTTTAATAGTTTTCATTGCATTTTCTTTTTTTTTACAAAAAAAATAATACATTCATTTACTATGAAATATAAGAAGAAATATGTATAAACGAACGTATATTTTACGTTTTAAAATATATTTAAATTATATAAAACCTTTATAAATGAAATATATTATGTATTATTTTTACTTATGATAATATGATTAAATTAGAAAGTTTTATTAACAGTAATTCGTATTACACTACAAGTTTTTATTTAATTTTCAAAAAATTATTATTTGTATTACGGTACAAGCTTTTATTTTCAATAATAATTATAATAATTCAATATTATAAGTCGACTTAAAAGTTACATAGATATATATTATTTAAATAATAGAATAAAATAATATATTCTTATTATAAACTAGTTGAACATAAAACGATTCGAATATCTACGCAGTATGATAATAATATGTACTTACATTTGTTTTTTTGTAAAGTTGAATTATTTGAAAAAAACTTAAACTTTTTTCCGTGTATGTGTATATGGTGAGGCTTCAAATTTTTCCTGTGTGTCTAGTGTTAACGGTTCTACTGCAACTGAATATGTCTTGACTCTACTATATGTACTCTCTATCTAGTCCCCCTCTGATAATAACTATTATTACTCTCTCAGGGTCTCATTGTAACGGTGAGATCATCATGACTATATTATGTGCGAAATTAATTAAGAAAGTGTAGTATATTCTATACATTATAATTAGCGGAGTAGGGTTCGAACAGTATTGATACTACCTAATTAACAATAATTATTGTTGGTTATATTTCGAAGAATCATCGATATTAATTTTAATAAAAATGGAGGCTATATAGTTTAGAAAATTTTTAATTGTGGCACAGCGGTGTCAACACAATTTATTCGCGAGTACTATTACCATCACTATTAATACAAGTATAATTTTACCAACACCGCAATAGTATACCACAGATTATATGTGAAATTAATTAAGAAAATGTAGTATATTCTATACATTTTAATTAGCGGAGTAGGGTTCGAACAGTGTTGATGCTACCTAATTAACAATAATTATTGTTGGTTATATTTCGAAGAATCATCGATATTAATTTTAATAAAAATGAAGGCTATATAGTTTAGCAAATTTTTAATTGTGGCACAGCGGTGTCAACACAATTTATTCGCGAGTACTATTACCATCACTATTAATACAAGCATAATTTTACCAACACCGCAATAGTATATCACAGCTAGAGTATAAAGTACATCAGTCACACATCAATTACCCAGCTAACCACAACGTAGTTTAACTATAAGGTGTATACGTTTTAAAAGCTATATCTAAATTATTAGGTAAGAAAAAAAAAATGTCATTTACAAATTCATATTTAAGCGGTGAAGAAGAATCGGTTACAAGCGATGTAAGTACAAAACATTTCATTTTTTTATTTTATAAAATCATTTTTTTATATTATATAATAAGTTTTATTTGTTGGTATATTAATACTAAATTATGTTGGTTTTGGTATTATACCTACAGATGTAATTAAATACAGTGTATATATTATTTTAATAAGATTTTTAATTGATAAAAAAAAAAAATATGTTTAATTTCTAGAACGATTATAATAATGAAATGATGAAAAACGAGGTTAAACCGACAAAAAAACAGAAACTATGCAAACAAAACAAAAGAGATGTAAAATCAAATAAAACGATGACTAAAAGGGTATGTAAAATAAAACATTTAAAATATAAATTAAAATTAAATTTTTTTATTTTTTGTTTGTTTTAGAATACCTATTTCATATTTGAATAATATTGAATGCTTACTTAAAAATGAGAAAATTGAAACCGATATCAAAAATAGTATTACAGTAAAACAACCAGATTGTTTGATAAATGTTAAATCTCCAACTGATGATAAATGTACCGAATACTGGACGATCTCTCACTTTAAAATCAAAAATATTAAGAATGTTGAACCTAAAGACAGGTAATATTTTATATTATTTTTCCTCAGTCAATGTATGGAATAGTTCCTTTTAATATATAAATAAATATTTGTAATGTAAAATACTTGTATTTTTTTTGAAAATTATTACAATAAGAGTAAAAAAACAAATGTTATAGATGGAGAGAAGCTGAGTGCAGTCTTAAAATATCAGTAACTGATCAGGCGAAGGACTTGGAACTTAAGAATGAGTTATCAGAGGTTGTTCAAACAATATTTACACGATTTATGTCCGATCCGAAGAGGAAGATAACAAAATCTAAATTACCAAATGCTTAATAATGTATTTATTTTTGATTATATTCAGTTCTATTAATGTAAAATTTAATTAAATATCTGTTATCAATTTATCATTATATTGTAAAATAAAATAATTAAATGTTTACTTAGTTTATTATTTATTTTTTATGTGAAAAACTAATCGTACATTTATAATAAAAAGTAGAAAAAAACGGATACGTTATACATAATAATAATATGTCCGATAGGTTCATTGGTGACATTTGTGTTATAAGGATAAAAAATAAAGGTACATTTAGAATAATATGACAGTATTTTAGTGAAAAATAAAAAAAATATATATACATATATATGTGAACAGATGATTAAACAAATTATACTACTAAGTCTTGTAATATCATATCAGACATTGTGTTAAAATGAAATTGTAATATTTCATGTAAAAATGATGTGTCATCGTTTTGTAGATGTGAATAATAGCTAAAGTCATAATTTTGGATATATTGGTTTGTAAATTCATTCCTCTGGCAAGTGACGGGTAAACCTCTGATATCGTTTTTAATCAGTTCATAAGCTGTGTTAAATGTGGCCTGGTAATTTGACAAACGTTTCTGTTTTCCTGAAAATATTTAAATTAACATTACACGCACTAAACCACTAAGCCATACGTTCACGAGATATTAAATTGAAAACTAGCACATATAAGTTGTTTTAAAATTCAAATATTTATTTTTTATTCATTACATACAATACATACATTAGATAATATATTATAAAATAGTATACATAAAAACATGATTTAACAAATGGTATCGTATGAAGTGGTTTCACATTTACAAATAACTTCGGTTTTACAATATTTACTTAACACTTTTTGTACATACTAATTTCCCTTCATTAATAATACAAATATACACCTTGGAGAGTGTCTACAATGTTCAACATATATATCGTCTCCAATCTTAAATCCATGAAGAATGATGGAGCAATAATGACACTGAACAGCGTCATCGATATTTGTATAATGAAAACCGGACTCAGCCAATTTATATTTGTTCTGAGTAGTATTTGATGGAAATGTATTGAACGTTTTTAATCTCGAGGAAAAAGTAGAGAATTTTGGATATGCTGGTGTTGAATCGAATCGTATTTGGTCGACCAATGACTGGATATCGTTTGCACATTTTTGAAAATTCATTTTTTAAAAATTGAATAATAACTTGAGAAAACAATATAATGAAATGATGAGAAAATTAAACACAACTTTGTCTGACAGATAATCGCTGGTAACTGAACATAATAAAAAAAAAAATAAATAATCGATTTTTTAAAATTTAAAAAACAGTGTAACCAACTTTGTGTTCTTTTCTGAAATAATTATTATAAAAAAATTTTACAAGATAAACATTTTTTAAAAGACGTTAAATAGACGGATAACGTGTGTGTAATCACCGTATTGTGTCACAATACGAAGTGAAACAAGACAATAAAATAATAACACAATTTGGTTTGACAACGGTTTATTAGTTAGTGAAATGTATAACTAAAAATTAATTTTAGTATGACTGAATAAAAAAAATTTAGTGTTTTTTTATATTTAAAAAGTATTAAACATTAATAAACTATAAAAAAAATTACATGCATTGGAAAAAAGTGTTTTAGAACATACATTAGGGTTTTTGAGGATTTTGATTACACGGTGGAGCATGTAGAAATGTCCCGCTTGAAATGAAGAAATCTCCCTTTAAAAAAGGTGCTCAGAACATACAAATATATACTACTGGCAATGCCACAATAAATAAACAATAATATAATAATAATAAGTGACGATTCACACACGTAAAATCTGGACAAATATAATAATAATGCCTGTATGGCTCACAATAATAAAATGATATGGTTGTGCCGATACGGCGACATATACTCGACGATTAACGCACACTCAGTAAAAATAATAAATTAGTATTGCCCTTATGGCTCACAATGATAGAATGATAATAAAATTAATAAGCATATAGGCTCGAGCCTGGTCACTGTCACGTTTAAAAATTATAATATTAACCCTTTACTTTTAAGGTAGTATAAAATATAAAAGTAGTTGACAGTTGACACACGTCGGTGTTTTCGGTAAGACGTACGGACAGAGACAAGATTCACGGCGGCCGTGCTATATTATATTCGCGCAGACGGAGCGGCGCCACGATAACATTTAATCTACATATTATATAACTCACAAGACATTTAAATAGGTACATACAAAAATAAATATTACTACAACAGGTGATAGTGTGTGTGTGTGTGTGTGTGTGAGTCCAGCTGTCCTCGCTGCCCGATAATGATAATTAATTTAAAATAATATGATGCATTTATAGTACTATAGTATTATGTTGCGGCGGCAACATGTACCAAAAAAGGTAGATATAATTTTAATTAATTTATGTATAATCTATTATATTATATTATTATGTAGGTATATGATATTATAGTGATATTAAATTATTTTTTAGATTTCTCAATATTACTTAGTAATATTATTAGTATCGAGTTTGGGAATAAATACTTGTTGGTTTTTATTACGATGATATTAATTATATAAAAAATATTTATAATATTAATAAAAATTAAAATGTTAAAAAAAAAATAAAATTAAAATGTTGAAAATTATATATGTTATTTACTAACGGTTTAAAATGTGTTTCAATAATATATTTTAGATTCTGAGCGGATCAATGAATGTATGGGTTTTACAATGATGTGTGTTTTTTTTTAATTTTTAATTTTTTTTTTTTTTGTCTGTCATCACGTTTTAGGACACTAAAAATGCTTGAATTTTCTTCAATAGTAGTTTTTCTGATAGGAAAGTGAATCTAGTTTGTACGTTGGGGGGTCAAAAGTAAACATTTTCAAGAAGTTTTCGAAAGTACAGTGTAAAACAAATTGAAAAATGAAGGAAAATACGGGAATTTTTACGCAACATCGGTTTTCGATAAAATTTTGATTTTTGGTGTAACTCTAAAATAAATTATGGTAAATACATGAAACTTTTACTAAATGTTTATATTAGCATTTTATATACACCATAACATTTTCAAAATATTTTGACTTATTTTGAGCTGTTCACGGACATTTTCAGTTTCCAATTTTTTTGGTTTTTTTTTTTTTTTTTGAATGTCAACAACATTTCATTAGTTGGGTAAAAAAGCTTGAAAATTTGATTCGAGGCTCCTAATATATTGTTTCAAAGGCAGATAAACAATATAAAAATCCGTGGTCACAATTTTTTTTTTATATGCATTATTAAAGTTCGAATTTTGACAAAATTTATCGAAATCTCCAAAATTAGCAAACATTGTAATTAAAAAGTTGTAAAATTTTCAGTTTTTATAAATAAGGGTTGAAAATATAAAACAAAGATTCTCTTAAATAGTTCATACTATGTAATAAAATGTATAACTAAAAATTAATTTTAGTATGACTGAATAAAAAAAATTTAGTGTTTTTTTATATTTAAAAAGTATTAAACATTACTAAACATTTCCTAAAAGGAACATATTTATTTATATTTATTCCCAAACTTAAAATTTGATAAAGTTTCCATTGAGATCCTTTCATTATACAATTTTCTTCTTCATTTACAATTTTAATTTTTGCTTTTGTATAAAATTCATTTAAGTTAGAATTTTTTGTTAAAATTGTATTTTGTGTTTTAAAATTGTTTTCTTGATATTCCATATTTTCTTTACTACCTCTCTTATATTATATAGCAAGAAACCAAATATTTACTTTTAAATTTGTTTTTTTTAATTCTTGTTTAAGTCGTTCTATTACTGGATTATCTAAACAATTTAAAATGTTTGTATATCTTTAATACCCATATCATTTTTAATAATATAAGTTTTTAATCTATCTTGAAATGCTGTTTCTTCATTTTTTAAATATAAAATGGTAATAATACCATTGTTTTGATGACGAATAGACTGCACATGTTTAGACAAACTGTTGTATTTAACTGTTAAGTTACAAATATCACAAGTTTTATCTGGTCTTGATATTCTCTGTTTTTTTTGTTCTTATGTGTTTAGTTTGTATACCTTTGTATGTTTTATTAAATTTTGGTTTAATTATTTGATCTATATCATTATTTTGATGACGAATAGATTTCAAATGTCTAGACCAATTTTCGTAACTAACTGTTAAGTTACATTTATCACAAGTTTTGTTAGAATATGTTTTTTTGCCATCCATTTTAATAATGTTATTGTTTCCTTTAACATTGGTTTCAATTTTTTTATTTTCCATTCTTTATTATATATATAATATTATTTTTTTTTTACATTCAATTTTTTTAATAAAAATAATTTTTAGATATAACTTCCTTTAACTAAGGTCATATTAAAAAAAACAATGTGAAATAAATACTCAAATTATTTATTTTAATATTAAGATCACGAACGTTTACCCAGCCCCCCCAAAATTAAAAATAGGTTTTTTCAAAATTTTCTTCCGTGAATATTTAGTACGGAATTTGTATGCATTCGTGCGACCATTCGCGAATTTTCCGGAAAATCCCTTCCAACCGAAAAACGGGGTTTCCACACCAGGCGTTTCCCCAGCCCTCCCATATACTAAAAATAGGTTTTTTCAAAATTTTCTTTCGTGAATATTTAGTACGGAATTTGTATGCATTCGTACGACCATTCGCGAATTTTCCGGAAAATCCCTTTCAACCGAAAAACGGGTTTTCCACACCGGGCGTTTCCCCAGCCATCCCATATACTAAAAATAGGTTTTTTCAAAATTTTCTTTCGCGAATATTTAGTACGGAATTTGTATGCATTCGTACGACCATTCGCGAATTTTCCGGAAAATCCCTTTCAACCGAAAAACGGGTTTTTCACACCGGGCGTTTCCCCAGCCCTCCCAAAATTAAAAATAGGTTTATTCAAAATTTTCTTTCGCGAATATTTAGTACGGAATTTGTATGCACTCGTACGACCATTCGCGAATTTTCCGGAAAATCCCTTCCAACCGAAAAACGGGTTTTCCACACCGGGCGTTTCCCCAGCCCTCCCATATACTAAAAATAGGTTTTTTCAAAATTTTCTTTCGCGAATATTTAGTACGGAATTTGTATGCATTCGTACGACCATTCGCGAATTTTCCGGAAAATCCCTTCCAACCGAAAAACGCGTTTTCCACACCGGGCGTTTTCCCAGCCCTCCCAAATACTAAAAATAAGCGTTTCCACATCCCAGCAAGTTTTTCCATAATATTCTTGTCTATGAGAATTTGGAAATAATTTTTTTTTTTAAAAGCTTACTATGACTACTGATCGTCGGGAAGCAACAAATATCTACATACATTCAGTACACGTTTTTTTATAATATATGCTATACAGTATACACCCTATCATTGGCGTACGCTCAATTTGTATGACTTTTATTCATGCTAGACCATTTTTTTTTTTAAAAATATTAAGGCTTCCGATAAAATAAATAGTACTAATGATAACCCACGATGTGTGAAGAAACTGAAAACCCACAATTAAATCATATAATTTGTCAAATAACATATTGTACTTACCTTATTATTGCACTTTCCCTTAAAACGATTCATTCTTAGTTCTTATCGTTTCTTGTTTACCATTAGGCCGATAACTTAACTTTTATTTTTTAAGGACATTTTTGTCATTTTTGCATTTTTTTTAGGCCATTATTTAATGTTTTTGAGGTCATCCACTTCCAAACCCTACCCATAACTAAGGTAGGGACACAGTGACCATTGTACAACCTTATTTATTTTATTTCCTCTGGGGCACTTAAAAACAGTAGTGTACGCTGATCCACCTACCTGTCTGGCTGATTAAAAAAATTAAATAGCTGCAGTAAGTTACCAAGTTACCACGGAACAACAAATTATTTCTGCTACTAATCGTGAATTTTTAAATCACATACAATGTTGTTTACAGCACAATGGTGCACAATTTGAACAATTTTTAATAATTTGTTAGAAAAGGTAATAAACTATTCATTAAATACTGTAGTTGCTATATTCAGCTATTTTTTAACTTAGAAAAGAAACTCAACTACCGATATTCATTATAAAATACAGAGAAAAATAATTTGTGATCAAAAAATTGCCATGCCATAAAAAAAAAGTGGTTGTGCATATGAGCAAATTTAATTGTCACAAAATTAGTTTTATTATTTGAAAATGTGTGTAATTAGTTGATTAGTCAGCCAAAAAAATTGAACTCAAATAATTGAGTACCTATATGCTAAGTTATTAAGTGTATCCACTTATTGTGATCACACTGTATACCTATTATATATTTAATATTTATGATACTATCACAGAATATTCAGCGTGTTATTATCATAATATATCTTATTGCTTATCAGATATTAATAACTATTGTATATTATATATTCAATTTTGATTTAAGAATTAATGTACTTACCTATTTATTTGGTCAATATTTATATTGTATTGTCCTAACTATAATATATGGTTGTGATAAATTACAACATATACCTAACTCAGTAGAGGCCTGAATAATATTATCTTAAAATAGCTAAAATAAGATGCTAATATTTTAAAAAATTGAAAATATTCTTCCAATTTTCTTCGAAAATCATAATTAAATATGTAAAAATATGCTTTCATATTAATTTATTCTATTAAATTAAAAATATGCCTTTATACTCAAAATAATAAAGTACATAATAGAAATAATACACATAGGTGTATATTTATGAAAACACCAATGTACCTATAATGCAGTTATGCCTTTTCTTGTTCTGATATTTACATGGTTAAATATTGAATAACTTATATAATCAATTTGAATTAAAACACATATTTTATTAGTTATTGTAACCTAAACTATACTGCTTTTATTATTAAATTGTATATATTAAATATTCACATATGACTTTAGTTGAGGCTTTTACTGATATGGTTTTTTTCTTTTGATCATCCATTAGTTCCCAACTTCTTTCACTGCGTTTACAATAAGCAGTATAATGCCCAACTGATGTCCTCAACCTGCTTAATCCACGTATATAGTTGACTACACCTCTCAGCTCATATGTAGATTCATTATGTATTAACACAGGAGGTAAATCAGACAATTTTGTTTCAACGAAGCGTCCTACTTCTGTGCTGTAAGTGGTTTCATCACCTACAAACAAACAAGAAAAAAGGTTAAGTTCTTTTATTTTTATATATTTTTAGGAAAATAATAAAACCGTTAACTCACTATTCCAATATAATATTTCTATTATAATATGCATATTTGAAATTATTGGATCTATACTTTTTATTCCAATACATTCACCATAACCACATACTGAACTTTCTTCACATAAACGATTATCTAAGAACTGCTGCAGGTCGTTTATACTACCATCAGTCGTTTGATATGTAATATAAGTGACTTTAAGTGTACCATTCAAAGGCTCATCCCCTACCTATAACAATTCTTAAATACGCCGCTGGCAACAACAGTAGGTCCGCGCCGCGTCGTCCGCGATATAACGATTTAGTACTGCACGCAGCACTGCGGTGGTAATAATATTATATAATATTATTATTAAGTTTGTTGAATTTATTCTAAATTTATTTTTGGATTTTAGATTATAGATATGTTTTGTTTATAACTTTATGGCTTGTGCAATGTCAAGATAACTTGTCTGATCGATAGCTTACGTTTATTTTCATACTATTTAGTATTTTGAAACTACTAAAAGAAATGAATACCAACATAGCAGCTGCCGAGCTGGCGTAATTATTAATAATATTATACTTTAAGATATTATGACTTTTTATGTGTATAACTATATAAGATACTGTAATGATTTTACTAGTTTTACTAGTTATTATTAGATCATGTAGGTATAACCATGTTTAAATAATATTGTCTGTTTGCGTTATCGCCGTGCGTCGGGCCGACCATGACGGCAACTTTACTAAGTAGTAATTACTTATAATTTTTCATTTATTACATTATATTTATAGTTTTCATGTATTGTTATCGGCGTGCCTCTATCATGACGACGAATAACTAGTAATATATTATATTATTAATATTCAGTCCATTTTTAGTCACCCGCCTAGTTCGACGAGTACGGCGAATTGTTATAAATATATTTTACGATTTTAAAATATTTGATTCTGTTTTTTTTTTAATATTTTAAGATTTCGTCATTTCGATATTAATAACCGGTATTAATTTTTTTCGATTTTGTTTTTAATTTTGAATACCGGTATTGTATTTTTGAGGTTTTGATTTCGATATTAATAACCGGTATTGATTTTTTTCGATTTTGTTTTCAATTTTGAATACCGGTATTGTATTTTTGAGGTTTCGATTTTGGTTTTGATTTCGATATCGGTCTTTTAACGGTTTTAACCGGTATTCAAAACCGATTTCAAAACCGATTTCAAGCCCTGCCTGCAGTGACATAATATGATTTTCTAAAAACTCTTCAATGTCCACTGGTAGGGAAGTATGTTTAAATGTAACATGTTTTAACTTTTTGAAACTGGACTCGACAGCAGCTGAACTGGTAGTTAATTCACCATAACCGAAAAAAGGAACCATTAATCCGGACCACAGTGGCAAAAGTTTTGTACACTTTAATATTAAAGGAACTAATGCAGGTAAAAACATTGCATTGATACCATTTCCTTCGTGGATAAATGTTTTACTTTTTTCAAATAAACCTTCAGACCATGATTGAAAGGGATTATCAAAGTTTTCTACTTCTTCGCTCTGGCATTCATACTCAAGATCCATGTTTATATTTTGATCATCATCTGTCTCTTTTAATGCTAATATTTCTTCTAAATGTAATTCAGTACTTACAGCTTGAATTAAGATTTTTTTATGTTGTTCGCATGGTGTATCTTCAAATGATATTAAATCAGTACCATCTGTTTCATTGGTAATTACTATAAACAATGACATAATAATTGATTCAATAAAGACCAGAGATTGGCTTTTTAAAATAATTCCAATGACACGAATAATAATTTCTCTCACTCTTCTTGGTGCTGTTTTCAATAGTGTCCACTTACTGACTAATTTGATAAAATGAGCCACATCTGTTCGCACAAAACAATTTCGAACTTAATAAAAAAATGGAAATATAATTTAAATCTTTTGGAAAATTTATAATTTTAAAAATCTAATATAAAAAATTTGTATTTATTAAAAAATATAAACACATTTTTTTTTAAAAAAACTAATGAAATTTAAACATAAAAAAATTCTGTTTGATAAAAAATCTACAAAAAATATGTAAATTATACAAAATTAAGAAAAAACACCATTTTTGATTGAATTCGTACTTTATAAAAAATAGTTTATATCGATTTTTTAATATATTTTTTATTGATTATTTTTTATTAATTTTTTATCAATTTTTTTATTGATAAAATATCAATAAAATAAATCTGTAAATTATACAAAATTAACAAAAAAATCTATTTTTGATAAAAAATTCGAACTTAATAAAAAAATGGAAATTGAATTTAAATCTTTTTGAAAATTTATAATTTTAAAAATCTAATATAAAAAATTCGTACTTTATAAAAAATGGTTTATATCGATTTTTTAACATATTTTTAATTGATTTTTTTTATTATTTTTTTATCAATTTTATTTCGACGGGGTACGTCACGGACAAATGTTCATAAAGGTGCGTTTACATTATAGCCCGAACACGAACGAACACAAGCGAATGCTACCGAACGAATGCAAACGCATATTCGGTAGACATTCGGCCGCGACCGTTTACATTGCTCGATCGTTCGTGTTCGTCAGTCTTCGCTCCCACAAAAATCTTCGTTCCTAAATACCTAAATATACAATATTTAGTTAGTATCGACAAAACCGCTGTGGAGTAAGGACTTTGTTGATTTTTTTTAAAAATTTCAGTGAAAGTGAAATTTATCTGTGTTGAATTCGAAAATTTATAAGTTTTAAAATGTCATCAAGTGAAGAAGATGATTTGTTATTAGCTGCTTCAAGTTTTTTGCTTATGAAATCATTAATAAAAAAAGAAAAATCAAAGACAAGAAGAAAACGTCGCTGGTGGATGACTTCGTTGTACAGTAACAGAGGAGTGTATAGTGGAACTATGTTGCTAAACGACTTACAAAAAGAAGGTGGTGATAACTTTAAAAACTGCTGTAGAAAGTCATATGAAACATTTAGCCAGTTACTTACATTAGTTGATCCTAAAATTCGAAAAGAAGATACCAAGTTTCGAAAAGCTATACCCTCTAATGAGAGACTTGCATTAACGTTAAGGTACTTGGCGACAGGTGATTCATTTTCAAGCTTATCACTTCTTTTTAAAATTTCAAAATCATCAATTTCACATATCATACCAGAGGTCTGTACAGCCATAATTGAAGTTCTACAAGACTACATACAGGTAATTTTGTTTACTTTATTATAATTATAAAATAAAAATAAATATAATATCCTTTTTAAATATCAATATAATATGCGTACTAATAACAAAACATAATTATAAAATTTAAAGTATAAGCAATAATAATAAAAACATAATAAAAAAAAAAAAAAATAAAAAAAAAATATAACCTTTTTAAATAACACATATAAACATAGTTATAACGTTGAAAGTATAAGCAATTGAACAATATAATAAAAAAAAATAAAAAATAAATATAACCTTTTATGTATAGTAAAACAAAATTTAAAAAAAACTTAAATATTGTATGTAAATATTAAACTGTATTATATATTATTTGATATAGTGTTTAGGTCATCAGTTGGAATAGTTTCTGACGCATTGACATAAGCTTATGTACTAGGGGTTGGTGGATATTGATGGTCGTATATACTTGAAAAGTTGGACATATTATCTTGATGATAAGGCTGCTGCACTGCCTGCACTGAAGAAGGATAATGTGGTGACTGTGGTGAAGACATTGAGTGAAGAGATGAACTTGGCGATGGAAGTGGAGATGAAAATGACATTGAATTGGCTGAAGGTTGATTATTAATATTGAGTTGATAAGGTTGGTTTCCAGATTTGTTGTTTTGAAGATAATTGATTTCAGTGGAGCAAATAAGACTACTTATTTGATGTTGTAGTATTGTCTTGGTTTGTTGATCGAATAAATCTAGCTTACTGGCAACATACTCCCCGAAAATAGTACTGTCTCTCTTAATTTTCGGTGTTTGCCTTTTATTTGAAATTTCTTTTATTATTTCATAGGTTTCTGCTATCCTAGGGTCTTCCGGATTTTTTTTTCTTTTCAAGCCTGTTATTTTTCGGGGTGAAACAAAAACTTTATCTTTTTGCGGCAGTTCTTCATCTGTGGCACGCTCAATCTCATCTTCCACGATTTCAACGGCTTCATCTGGGTTACAGATTTCTGTGTGCGTGGCAGTCGGCTATAAAAATAAATTATAAACATAACGCAAAATTAGTTATCGATAAATCGATTTTGTTTTTTGGTGTATCTCAAAAACGAATAACATTTGAAATCTTAACAAAATGTTTATTTAATAATATTCAATTTGAAATTTGTTTTTTGTTTTTTTTTTATAGAAAATTAGATAAGACAAATTAGGGTGGTCAAAAAAATTTTTTAACTTTTTTACAGTTTCACTTATCGTGATAAAAATAAATCAAAAGTCAATAACCACGTTTATTTTTTATAAGCGTGTAAAGTTAATATTTTTACGATATTCATGAAAATCGTGAAAATTTGCGACCTTTTCGGTTTTTTTACACAAATGTCAATCAAAAAATATTTGTTAGGTTAAAAACATTGAAAAATTAAAACAAAGTTCCTCATACTTTTATTTTCATAAGTAACTTCTAACTTAACGAGTTATATTAAAAATAAAAGTAACTTTTAACTTATCGAGTTAATTTATTATAAAGTTACGTTAATTTATTTATTATTCCTAATATAATTTTCATAGATTTAAAATTTCACTTTGATTTTTATATACATAAAAAAAACTTATTTTTAACTAAGTTAAGTTACTTTTTTTTTCAAACTAATTTTTAACTTTTTACGAGTTATATTAAAAATAAAATAAAATAAATAAATAAATAAAATATAATTTTAAACTTAACTTAAATTTTTCTGTATTAACTTAACTTAACGAGTTAAAAAATTATTTAACTTGCCCAGCTATGGTTTTAATAGCAATTGAAAAATATTGAAGACACGCAAACGTAACAACGATTTTTTTTAGAAGAATTTATAGTTCAAATTTTTACAAAATGTATTAGAATATCGATAATTTGTAAACTATTTCGTAGTTAAAATTTATAAAACGCTCAGTTTTTATTGTTAAGGACTAAAAATTTAAAATGTTTTGCAGACGAAAAATAATATAATGTATTTTTATTTTTGTCGATTCTAGGTATCTAAGACCCAAGAAGAGTGGTTAAGCGTTGGCAAAAAATATGAAGACGTTTGGAATTTCCCCCATTGCATTGGTGCAATTGATGGGAAACATGTGCAACTACAAGCACCAATTGGTAGTGGAAGTAATTTTTACAATTACAAATCAACTTTCAGCATTGTATTGATGGCGGTTGTTGATGCCGATTACAATTTTTTATATGCTGATGTCGGTTGTCAGGGCCGAATTTCGGACGGCGGAGTTTTTCGAAATACATCGTTCTTTAAACAGCTTGAAGAACAAAAGCTAGAAATTCCACCACCAGAAAAATTAATTGGACGGGAAAAGGCCGTGCCATATGTATTTGTAGCAGATGCGGCATTTCCGTTAAAAGAGAACATACTTAGACCTTACCCCGGCTCTCATGAAAAGGGATCGGACAAAAGAATTTTTAACTACCGTTTGTCGAGAGCTCGGCGAGTGGTCGAAAATGTTTTTGGTATTCTATCTGCCGTATTTAGGGTATTTAGAAAACCTATGCTACTTGAACCTAAAAAGGCCGAGCTTGTAGTTATGGCGTGTGTATACCTACACAATTTTCTCAGAAAAGAAAAGTCATCGCGAGATATTTATTCACCGACAGATTTAATTGACCACGAAATTGAAGGGCAACTTTTCCGTGGAACGTGGAGAGAAGATATACAGAGTAACAGTGCATTCATTTCTATGGAAAGGATTGGAAGAAGATCACCACGTTTTGCAGAAGAAAATCGAAATGAATTTGCTGAATATTTTTCGAGCGTTGGTGCTGTGCCATGGCAATCAAAATTAGCATAGGAATCAGCAATAGTTAATATAGAATTTGCTTTATTAATTTATTTTAGTATTAGCACCTAGTGGTTATTAGTAAGTAACTGGTAAAAGTAAATCATTAAATATTTATGTATAAAGAAATAAAGAATATTTTTTATCTTAAACATTCGTTGAACATATTTTATTAAACCTAGAATAAGATAAGTATAAAAATAGTTACTATTATTTAGATGTGTAATAAAAAACCGACGTAATTCAGGATTTTTCTTGGTAATCGTTATCTTGCTCGACTATCGAAAAAACGTACTTCTGTCAACAATAAGTTCTATAGTAATCCGTGTCTGGTATACCAAGAAAAAGGTCAGTTGTTTGCCGTTTGAAAAACGGGGTGGTCTGCGTCTGGGTGAGTTACCTTTATACCCGTAGACTAAAAGTGACGCGTTTGGGTGAGTTTCTTAATGTGTTTGAGCAGACAATATAAGATAAAATTTCCGTCGCCGGTTCGATCCTCGGCTTCAATCGGAAAACACAGAGCAAGTAAAAACACTAAATTGCTCATAACGTTTAAATTTCTTATAACGGTAAACAGTATTATTATTTTTTATGAAAGCCCTGCTTATTTATAAATAAATATTTTAAAATGCAGTTATTCAGGATTTTATGAAGATGTTATACATAACGTATAATACATAAAAATTATTAACCATTTTATTCCTTGCAAATAAGGACTAATCTAGTAAATATAAAAAAAATACTCACATCAACAGTATCTTTGGTAATCCGAGGTTTAAATTTATCATTCAAAAACTTCATTTCCTCAAACGCAAACCATTTTGAATGATAAATCTCATCTGTTCCAGCTCCTGAACGTCCACTGCTGCCTTCACGTTGCCTTTCTCTTCGGAAAGAAGCTAAAAGGCTGTCCATCTTTTTTCTTACTTCGTTGACATCAAGCTTAAGTTCCTTGCTTATTTCCGTCCAAAAATCCAATTTTTTCTTGACCATTTTATATTGAGGATCAGTCGGATCCCAAAGGATCGGTCTTAATTTATACAAGTGTATTAATTGTAAGCATATTTCGTCATTCCACTCCATAATTACGAGTCAGTTAAATAATTAAAACCACAACAAAAATGAAATAAAAAAACAAAATTCACACTTTTTATTAATTGACCGTTCGGACGGAAGTCACGAATACGCGATATGGGCCGAATGCCGTTTAAACTGAACGGAGGGTTTCTTCAAATACTATAGATATCAAGACGGGACAGTGAATGTTAAAATGCTTGCGACATATCCCCCCAAAATCATAGTGGTTGCCTATATAAGAAATCCTTGGGCGTAGCCGACATATGATAAGAAAAAAACTGTTATCATATTTTTGAATTAAAACTTTAATAATTCTGGACTTCAATATTTATTCAGATTTTCAAATTTTTTATATTAAAAGTTTTAAAACAATAGGTACAACAGTCAACAGTTAAAAAGGTATTAAAAAAAAAATATTTATTTTGATAATAGTTAACTCATTCATATTTAATAGTATAATATTATATAATTAAAATGATTATTATTTACATATGTACTATTTTTTTTAACTTTTTGTTTTGTACATCTCTGTAATAATTGTTTTCTTTTTTAATGAAAGAGTTTATTGTGACATTTAAAATTTTATCAACTAACAAATATTGACATTCTAAACATATGTCTAGTGTCTTAAACAAAAATTTATTTATTAAATTGATCATTCTCAATTTTATATTTGCCCTACTACATGAAATTAATTTTTTAATATTATTGTTAAAAAGGCAGATAACTTTTTGGACATAAACTAATGTTGGTTGAAGTGGATACAACAATTTAGCACCATCATACTGTTTCATTGAAATATGAATATATGCCAAATTAACCTCTGGTTCTTTTGTTGCAAGCTTTTGAAGACATTCGGTGTGATTCAATTTTGAAACACTCCACCCAGCAACATATGCTATAGCATTTTCTTCGTGGCTATTTTGTGTGATGAATGTTATGTTCATATCACTAAGAACATCATCGTCTTCAGGGTTCCATTTTTGAGAACTTTTCAAGTGTTGTAACTTAAGGTTAAGTTTTGGGTTATGTTTAAGTAATTCATCACATTTAGTTAAAAACTGATTGTTATCTATTTCACAGTTTGCCGCTTTTGATGGATCTAATAACTGATTAGCCATACACATCCGTACTGCTGAAAAGAATTTTGTAGAGTCAGGAGTTGAATTATTTCCTCCCTTAGCACGTACTACTGAAAACCAACTTTCAATACAATCTTGGGTTAAATTGCGACAAAGAATAAACTCAAAACCAAAATTCAATTTCAAATCTTCAAATAAATATTTCAGACATGATATGTTTGTAATCCAACCTGTGATGCATGGTGGTTGCTTACCCGTTCTATTTTGTACATGTATTTTTGTCAGTACTTTTCGAGCTTCATTTAACAGTTCCCAATGACAAGAGTTTTCAGATAATGGTTTTCTGTATACCTTTGATTCGTTGAAAGAAATTGAATTAAATGTATCAAATAAGTTATCCATAAGTTGAATGAAGTTTGCAGTATTAATGGCTTTAGGAGGTAGCAAATTATGGGCAATTAATGTCATCATCCCTGAACTAACCGAGTGACTTAAAATTTGAGAGGCCAGACAAACTCGCATGGGTGAAAATGGTGGCAATGAGCATCTTTAATTTTTGGGGCAAGTCTTGGAGATTTATTTTTGTCCAAATTGTAAAATTGCACAATATCATCCCACGAATAACATTCGTCTTCATAAATCAAATTATATTTTTTTAAATTGTTCCGAACTGATTTTAATAAGTGCGGTGTGTCATACATAAAATATATTTTATCTTCATCATGAGTTATGAAAGGAAAGTCGCTTGTCACACCTAAAATTTTACGAAGTTGCTGATTATTAGTACCTTGATCACAAACCACAATTTTAGGAATCAAACCAATAGATTTTAGTTTAAATATAGCATTCATTAGCACTGATTTTAGTTGCGCTCCTGCTGTAGCTCCACATGAAAAGTAATATCCAATGACTTGCTTCCAAGAAGATTTTATGCCTTTAATCATAATTACTAGAGCTTGATTACATTTTTTGGTAGTTTTTAAATCAATTTCTGGACCATAGTCTTCGAACCCATATAGTGTGTCGTTTTGTGAGTTGTATGACACTAATTGTTTCAACGACATTTCATCAAAAACAATTGAGATAACTTTTTCGGATTTTGGCTGAGACTCAAATTTCTTTTCTAATATTTGTAAAATGTTGTCGTTAATACCACAAGAAACATCTAACATCTGTAACCATCTTCTCAAACTCCTAACTGTAGGTAAGCATAAATATTTGTTCATAAAATTGTAAGCCTTCGGTGAATTATAATATAAGGCCAAAGCAAAACATTTTTCATTCTCTTTATACCGTCGCCCTAGTTTTTTGAATCTTTTTAACCTCATTTGTATTTTAAATAAAATATTATTCTGGATAGAAGAATATGTGAGTTCATAAGTCCTCAGTTTTTTTAATTTATCTTTATACCTTTTTTTTAGTTTCAATAATTGCGAGTTCTTAGTTGAAACTTTTTTTTGATAGGCTCTAATAGTTTTCTTCAGAATATCTGTTTTAGTCTTGCATAATTCCAAACTGTGATCTTTTACTAATGGTTGACCTATTAAAATATATAAAAAAATTCTTTAAAATATAATGCAATTTTTTTATGTAATTAGAAATAATTACAGTCCGTGTCACCAAATCCTAAGGTTTGTGGCATTTTAAATAATTTTCTGGTCTTTGAAGATTTGTGTACTGGAATCCTAAAACACTGACCTACAAGTGAAAATGAATAATCATGTATAATTCATTGTTTGCAAGTGTTATTTTACTAAGTTAAAATTGTTTCAATTACTGGTGTCAAAATATGGAGGTGATGTAAGTGATTCATCTATTATGGTATCTAATTGTTCAGATTCGAAGTTCAAAACTGTAGAGGTTTGACCATTTTCATATTTATGTGCAGATGATGTTTCTGACACATAACTTAAATCTACAAGGAATAAACATATTTACTAACTGTGGTAAATATATCAGACATTACAAAAAGTTATTATAAATGTACCATTGTTATGTTTTGGCTTAATTGGACTCCAACCAGGTTTTCTGGTTACCATTTGGTCAGACGGTAAGACTGAAGCAAAATCATTGTCAGTGAAATCATCATTTGTATTAGTAGAGGTACCAAATAGTGACTGGTCTTCGGGTACCTCATCATTAGGTAATGAATCTTTGTGTAATATTCTGACATAAGATTAGTTTTTACTCTAATTCAGAATATTAGGAACAGGCCCATTAATTTTTTTTCGATTGTATTTCATTACATATTGGTTAAAGATAAGGACTTAGTTAGATGGGTTCTTAACTCTATAGTATATTGTACTTAAGAAAATAATATAATATATATTTAGATTTATTTCTTTGTAGTATATAAATGATATCAAACAGATTCATGGTTTAATTTCACTTTCATAATATTTCCAAACTATGTACTATGCTATTGTAATTATTATTAATATTATTGATCTTACTTTTTTTTGTATTTCCTTTTTTTATTATTTTTGGTTTATAAATTATATAAAAAGAAATGTACCTACCAAACTTGTAATAACAAGCAATATTTTAGTATTTAAAATATTTAATACATTAAAAAAAATATTATGCTAAGTATGAAGGCATATATTTTGTACATGTGAATATAAATAATACTAGTTTACCTTTTAGTATCTGTCCAAATAATATAATCTTCTCTTTTAAAGTGTTCTGAGCAAATTCTATAATTTTTTCTTATTTTTTGTAATCCAAATGTATGAAACCCATTAATTACTGTTTGGTTCTTACATCGATTAATCCATAATTTAAAACTATATAGTCAACATTTTCAAAAATAACATGGTCAAATAAATTTAGGTGATCGCTCATAATATCAATATATCAAATACTAAAGATGTCTATAGTATTTTATTCATAGAGTAATGCTAAATAAATGCTGAAAAATACTCTATGATTTGATTATACCTGCCAATAAATGATGTATCTATGCATTCCAATACTTTTTAAATACCATAGATATGTATAATAAATATTATACATAGCTGCAGTTTCAAATGCATACTATAGAAAAAAGTTGACAATTATTGCTCTGTCATACATTTAGGTGATGTGTGTGACGTGGCAACATGGGTCAGTCGGTCACTGTAGTGGTCAGTGTGTGTATTAATATTGAACTCTATGATATAAAGATATTAAAAGTATCAAATACCCAAAAATAATACTATTAAATTATAACAAAATAACAAAAATTGTTAAAATATCTAGTTTAGTTCAAATTTGAACTTGAAATGTCTTCAAAATAAAACTGCCATAATGACTTAAATATTATATTCTAATACTACTATACAATAAATAGGTACAATTGATTTGTAAACATTTTTTTACTACAATACATACTATTTTTCATTTGCTGGAAATTTATGGAACGTTAGTTCGGGATTATTTTTACTCCTTTTATTGCAGTTCCAATATGAACAATTAACATGAGATGGCATTATAATATGTAAGGAAATACAAACATCAAATTTTACAAATAAAAAGTCAGTAAATATAAATAACAAGAAACATTAATTATATTTGGAATTTTAAAATTTAAAATTTTTAACAAATCATTATTATCAAAATATAATACAGACACATATCTATAGTATTTAATGATAATCTATTTTTAATTTGTGTACTTGTTTGAATCAGAAATTAGGTGTAATATTAGAGTCAACGCCGTAAAATGTTTTAAGTAGGCAACCTATACGTTTTCGGGGGGACGAAATGTGTCGCGATTTTCAACATTCATTGTCCCGTATTCTTATCTATAGTATTTGATATTAACATGAAGTAGTAATAATGAAATGCGACGTAGCCATAGATAATACACGTAATAGTGTGAGGCCGTAGTGGGAGACCGGGAGGGGAGACCGGGAGTGGGGGAGCGTGAGTGGGGGCCGGTCGGCACGACAACGCGAGAAGCGGCCGCCGTGATTCCAGATTTCAATATAATTTTTCATTAAAAATGTTTCACGTTTCCTTTAATAACTTAATTTCTAACTGTACGATTTTTATGATTTTTACAAAAGGATCATCTGCATGATTTTCCTCATGTTTTGCAATTTACTAGGTATAAATTGATTCAGTAGATAATTAATTATATCATCTGATTAAAAACACCGAAATTTACACGGTTTTAATGGGAAACTCCTGCTTCGAGATAATATACACTGTCGTGCCGCCGCTTTTATTTTTTTTACTTAGCTCGCGCCACGACCGTGGCGCTGGATAATGATAGAAGTAATATAATTTAACTTTCTGTCTATTCAAGAGTAGGTATATACAATATAAAGAAGATAAGAAAACAAAATTATTTATTTTATTATTATAATAAAAAATAATAATTTCTATTATATCTTATTCTTATATTATGTATCTTTTATTTGGATTTCATCTAAGTATAACTTTAATACATTTCAAATAATTGATGATTTCTAAACAGTATTTTATTTCAGAATCAATAGCAGATGATTCCGATAAGGATATAAGTTATAAACCAGGAAATATATTTGACATGACATTGTCACATGATTCAAATAATCAATCTCTTGAAAATGAAGCTGAAACCACTGGTAATGGGGAAATTGTTTTAGAGGTAGCCTCTAATGGTAGCCATTGATATTCCTGAATTTTCTGGATCAGCACAAAAAAGAATGAAAATGTCTTACAAAAATGATCATTCATTATCAACCCAGGAAAACCACATTCCAGAACATAGCTTATTTATTTCACCATCAACTACTGCAGAAAATGAAACTGATCAATGTATGTATTATAGTTATTACTATTTATTTATTGATTAATATATTGTTTAGTTATGCCAAATATTTTATCGGAGTAAAATATATTTGGTGATTGAAAGAGGCCAGTGTTGTAAAAACACTAATTATACACAAACACTATATTGCTCAAATAGGTTTTGAATAAAAAATTTAAATTACTGAAGAAAAAATTCACTTAAAATAACCAAATTATTTATTTAATTGAGTACATATATTTGATGAACTTTAAAAACATTTAATTCTTATAAACCAGCGCAACTACAATAGTAATTTTACTTAGAACTGATAATTTGTAGTCACTATTCCTACATTTGAAAATAATAAGCTATATTTACTAACATAAATAAAAGGATCCCAAATTATGGGGTGGATATATCTATACATTTTAAGTATTTGATATACTATAAAAATAAAAGCAAAAAAAATATTCAATACATAATTATATTATACTATTTTATTTTATTAAGAACTATTTTTGTTATTATTAAACATAAGATTTGCGTACTTATTATTTCAGCTTTCAAAAAATTCATTAAAAGATCTCTTACAACTCTAAAATATGATGTTGAAAATATACATAAACGTATGGATGTGTTTGAATCCATACTGGAGAAGATTGATGACAAGCTTTCGGGAAAGTCAAACGGTTTTGCTGAAACTTATGCCACTCATGAAGACATAACTATAATTGAAAATGACACAGATCTTAATCAAATGGAAAACAGATTAGTTAATGATTCCTTGTACAGATCTTCTGTGGTATGTAGTTTATAATGTTAATAAATAAAAAAATTACTATGATATGCTACATCTAATACACAAGTATTATTTTTAATTTGTAATAATTCAATACAATCATTTTTAAAATACCTTTATTGAAGGTACTTAATCATTTTTTTGTATTGCATTATTTCTTTTTTCTATCATTAATTATTTTCTTTAAATAATATAAGATATTAAAGAAGTTCAGCTTAAGTTTAAAATTCAAATAATTTAGATAAAATGCACCTTGGAAATTAAATAATTTGACTAAAACAAAAACGAAAAAAGTCTAAGTCTTGATAGTTATATTAAAAATAATTCTTCACATAATATACTAATAATGCATAACACGGTTCTATAGAATACATTATATTTTATAGGTCAAAACTTTATCTCGATTTTTGAGCAACTCTTTGCCAGAAACCATCCGCAAAATGATGCAAACATTGTTTAGTGACACATTTCTCATGAACTACTCTTACATTGGTTTTAAGGGAAAAAATCAATTTTCTACTTTACAAAGTTGCAGTATTATATTTGGTAAGTAAAAACAAATAAAAATACATACAAAAATTTGTCTATAACTACTGTTGTAAGTGAGAATTACCAATAGGTTAACTAAATAGCGACACAATAATATTATTATCTATTTACTATTAATACTATTTAGTGAACTTTTGATTGTTTTTAACTTTAAATGGTGTTAACATAGTTACCAGACTAAATTGTAGGTTTAATTATTAATATCATTGTATCATATTATACCTGTAATCTGTATGTATACTTGGTCAATTTGAATTGTATGATTAAATATACTGAAAGTTGTTTACAGGGATTTACACAACTTGCTCGTATCAGTAACCCTAATATGTGGCTATAGCCGCAGTAGTATACTACTGTTTTGCCCCCAGCTTAAATGTATTAGTATTATGGTTTACCAATGTTTTGTGTTCTATTACATAAACTATAACCACATTATTTAATTTTTTTTATACATCTTGTCTTTATATTTTCTATTGATACAAGTTTCAAATGTATGTATCTAAAATAATAAAATAAATTTATACTTTTCTACCTAAAAATCACAATATTTATATATTTAAATACATTATTAAGTTAATAAGTTACTTTAGAACATTTTTTTACATTGGGCAATGTATAAATAAGGGCAATGTGAAAACTAAAAAATAATATTTTTATGGTGTTAACAATATTGGTCTGTAACAATTTTAGATTCTGAATGAAGCAAAGAAGGCAAGAAGCTTATTTCCCATGATTTTTATTTTATTAACTTTTTTGAGTAGAAATATGAAAAAATATTTGAAATTGAATACAAATTTTACTTTACAGAGCTAGTTTCCAAAATTGTCTTTAGTGTTTCCAAAATTTGACCAGCATTATAGAAAGAATTTAAATTAAATTTAAACTATAATGACAGCATTTATATTTTATTCATAATTTATATAAGGATGATATTTTTTATGTATGTGTATACTTACTATAATTTTATATAGGTATTTATAATTATTCTATATGTAAAAATTAAAAATGTAATATGTACCTTTTATATTAATGTATAAAAACATTATAATTAATTTATAAACTTTTTGTTTTGAATTTTAGAAGCAGTCCGTTCTATAAAAAAATTTGCAGACATTCCAAATATGGAAATAGAAAAACCATTGAAGAATTGGATGGCTCAAGCTTCACAGATGGAAAAACTTAAAAAACAAAAAAATGAACATGCCATTAATTAAAAAAACAAATAAATTTATCGATTAATTATAATTGAATGACTTTTTTTTGAACTTCATTAAATCTCTTATTTCTTCTTCCTTATCATATTCTGTTAATAAAAATACAACATAGGTATGCTTATGTTACATATAAGTCATATTAGAATATCGGTTAGTTGGTTAAAATATTTGTCTACAAACAGTTTAAAAATATCATGGCTGAATCATGCAAAAACATTTAATCCTAAACATTTTTAAAATATATCTAATTAATTATATAAGAAACATATGGTTCCAAAAATTTTTTAAAATATTTTTCTAAAAAATTTTAGAAACATTTTATGCCACTTATTTTGAAAATGAGTGAATTTGATTATTTAAGAAATATTATGTCTCATATATTTTGAAAATATATAAACCAAACAATGTAAAAATATTTTGCTAAAATATTGTGAAAACGTTTTTTCTCCTGCCAAAAAATGTTTTCAATATGTTTTCACAATATTTAAAAAGATTCTGATGAATAGAATAAAATATTTTGATTTTGTTTTTCTATATTTTAACAATATTTTGAAAATATTATTTTGCTATGTGGGTACACAAGTTAAAAACCGAACAGTTTCGTAATTTTTTGAATAAATACATTGATCATCCTATACCAGATGAAAGCACATTGCGAAAGACCTATGTAAATATATGCTATCAAAAAAAAATGAATGAAATTAAAGAAAAAATTGGGAAAAACTTTATTTATATTGTTGTTGACGAGACAACTGATACACGGGGCTTATACATTGCAAATTTACTTGTAGGAGTTATGAATAAAAACTTTTCTGGGAAACCATATCTTTTAGCATCTAAACAATTGGAGAAAACAAACAATGAAACGATTACCCGATTTATCAATGACTCCTTAAAGTTATTATGGACAGATGTGGGAATGGAACAACGTGTATTACTTTTATTAACAGACGCAGCGTCATATATGGTGAAAGCAGGGAAGTCTTTAAAGATATTTTATACTAATATGATTCATGTAACGTGTACCGCTCATGCTTGTAATCGTCTTGCAGAAAAAGTAAGGGAGTTATTTCTAAAAGTTAATACTTTAATTAATAATGGGAAGAAAATATTTTTAAAAGCGCCGAGTCGAATCTCTATTTTTAAAGAAGAAATGAATGATATCCCTTTACCACCTGTTCCAGTTCTTACAAGGTGGAGAACATGGGTAAATGCTGCGTTATATTACGCAGATTATCTTACCAAATATAAAAAAGTTATCGAGAGACTGGCAATGGATGATGCGCAAAGTATTAGAAAAGTTTTGAATATAATTGAAGATGGTACTGTTGTCAATGATTTAACATTTATATCAACACATTTGGCATTTTTAGTGATAGTCATAAAAAAACTGGAAACTCAAAATATGACTTTACATGAAAGCTTTTCAATAATTGACGAAACCAAAAAAAAAATTAATTCTATTCCTGGGCCAAAAGGTGCAACACTTACTACAAAATAAAATGAGCTTTCCAATAAAAATAAATGTCTAGAAATTCTACGAAAAATAAATGCAGTACTATCAGGCGAAAACGTTCAGCTCAAAGATGTTTATCAAGACCCGAAAATAATAAGTTGCTTCAAATATGCCCCAACAACTTCGGTTGACGTCGAACGTTCGTTTTCAGTATTTAAAAATATGTTAACTGATAAACATCATAGCTTCATTGAAGAAAAACTTGAAATGCATATGATCATTCATTTTAATAGTAAATAACATTTAAAAAATTTAAAGAGAAATTTATATAAGTATTTAATATTTTAGTATTTAAGTAATTAATTGTTATAAGAAGTTTAATTTGTAAATTGTAAATAAATAAAAAAAATGAATTTCATGATTTTTACTGCATATTTTTGCATATCTTCATGATTTTTACTATATATTTTTTGCATATTTTCATGATTTTTACTGCATATTATATGGCATATTTTGATACTTTTTAGTGCATAAAAATCCGCGCTCTAGAATATTTAAATTATTTTACTAACATTTTCACTTAATTTTATAGGGAAGATGACTTATGGCCAGAACTTGAGTAAGATGGAGGGAAATGGAGCGATGAGGAAAAAGAATTGATGAGAGAGCTACTACAATGCATAACCTAATTTATAACCTATATACAGTTTTATTGTTAATTAGTTTTAGATTAATGTAAATATATTCTCCTTTTTTATTGTAAATGCAACATATAAACTTGAAATTATTATAAATACTGTGTAACATCATGTTTTATTAGATTAATCTAATATTTTTACTTTTAAATGTATGCTTTAAATCTATGTTAATGTATATAGGTATTCTGTAAAATAATAGATAAATGTAGTATTTTCATCTTTATAGTGTATAAACAATCTGTATGTAGTCGTGTTAGATATTTAAGTTAGATTGATATATTTCTTGCAATATTTATTTTATATTGTACACTTTTTATATATCCATATATAATATTTATAATGTATAATTGTTAGATATTTAAGTTAGATTAGTATATTTATTTTTCATTTATAAAATATGTAATAATCATGTTTTTTTGTTTCAGATATAGATGGAAGCCCTTATATTTAATTAAAAAACCTTGTAAATGCTAACATATATAAATGTATGTTAGAATATAAATAAAAAGAAAACCAATGTTAAAATATAATTATGTTTATTAAATAAAATGTTTAATTAAGTAGGTAATACTTCTTTATACAAATTAAAATATTTAAAAAAAAAAAAACTGAAAAAGTACTGGTTAATTAAATTCTAAAACAAAACATATTGACACATTATTACTGTTTTGTGTATAAAATTAAATGAGATTTGATTTTTGTTGATTCGGGAGCTCTCTTAATTATTTTCTCCATATCATTATGAACTTCCCATCCATTTAAACGCAGCACATATGTGACGTAATGGTCGTATGAATAGCCTATTGCACCACATAATATGAAACTAAAACAGATAGAAATAACCAAAATTAAATTTTATATCTATATTTTTTTTATATGAAATTGTTATTAATTTAATTCAAACCTTTCATTATTTATATTGATGTGCACTGGAATATCAATCAACTTGTAGTCCTTTGTTTCGGTAAATGCATCGGTTTCTATGAATATATGGTCTTTTAAGGTTCTAGATATGTCTAATGTGCCCTTACACTTGGTGTCCATACAACCTGCCGATCTTCCAGTGACATACAACTTTAAATTATCCTCTAAACGTGATAAATCATGTTGTTTCATGTGCAATATTATTGTTGGGCTTGATATATTTTTTGAATTGGTACATTTTTTGTTTGTGCATTGGCGACATTCTTCTGCTGATGGGGATTCTTTCAAAAAACTAGTTGCAATAAAATTAACATTGCATCTAGCATCAATCAGTGAAATGTCTGTTATTCCAGTATCTTCTTGGAAAATCTTCCGTAGAAGTGATAAACGGCTTTTATAAGTATTCTTTGAAACAGGTTCCGTCGCAAGTTTTATACAGAACTTTAATAAATCGTTAGTACTGTTATTCAAGTAATTTTGATACCTTTCATTATCATTGTATGCGATCGCGATTAACACAGTTAACGAATCAAATGGGCACGTATTTTGAAGCAGGAATCGTTTTTTGGAAATAATTAGTGGTGTTTGTATGTTGCCATTTTTTAAAAAGTTATTCTTGGAAGAACGTGTTGTACGATTTAACAAAATTCGATTTATTTCAGGAACTGGATCCATGTATTTTGTTAATCTAGGTTTTTTATTTTTTTTTTTATGTGGAATTATCAAATCATCATTTCCTTTACCTTTCCAGTTTTCATAATTATTGAAAGAATTGTCAGTTTCATCATTTTCTTCCGATTCATCATTGCCCCTAACTAAATCGACAGTATCGGATGAACTGTAATCAGGCTGGTCACTTAATTCAGGGTTATCGACTTCATCGGATTCGTCGACGTTTTGCTGTGAAAATATATTTCTTTGTTGTGCACTATGAAATAGCTTAGCATTATTTTCGATGTTTTTAAGATGACTAATTACAAACTTATCTACCGCCATAGGTTTTATATCGAATCGTAAAATTTGGTTTTTTAATTCATTAAAACTACATTCGACAACTGCTGATGAAGCAATTTTGTGTGGTGATTTGAAAATTGGTTGCATAACACTTGTCCATAACGGAAAATCTTTACATATGCGGAAAACATCATGTACTAGATCTGGAACATAATAAGCTGACTTTCGATTACCTGTAAGAAAATTAATTAAAATATTATAGATAATAATATTATATAAAAGAAGTATTTCTTAACAAAAAACTGATGTTTATCAACATTAAAACCTTTTAATAGAAGAATTTTGTTGACTTTTTACTTTAATATTATTTAAAAACACTCTATTGGTCCAATACTTGAATTTGATGAGGTATAATCATCACCGTCTTTCGATTCAAACATTTCATCAGCGTTGTCATTTAATGAATTATCAATACACGTCTTCATTGTATCTTCAACAGTAACAACACAATCTCTTTTTTGAGCCCTCATGAGATCTAATAACCTATCTTTACTTAATTCTGAAGGGGTCCTCAATGTGTTGTTATTGTCTATCCATCCATCAGTTTCACATATCATAACGTTAAACAAATCTTGGAGTATTTCTTCAAATTGAGTCAATGTTTCCGATGTGAACAGAAGACGCATTCCTCGAACATAGAAGTCCTTCAGAGTATTATCTTTTTTTACGAGGAAACATTTAAATCGACAGAAAATTTTGATCATATGTGCCACATCTAATCGGATGTAACATTTTGGAATTTCGCTTGTTTCATCATTTAATAAGATAAAACATTTATCTGTGTATTTCCGAAGACTCCACCCATCACAAAATGCTCTTGTCAATGCCTCAAGAAGTGCCTTTGAATAATCAGAAACTATTTCATTTGGTCCATTAACTATACAAATTTTCCATTGGGCAAGCCAATTAAGAATTGTTAAAGTGTCCTGTTTTTCAGATAGCATATTTGTCACTGATATATGCCCGAAGTCTGTAGACACAACAACTTCATATAAAAATATATAAGCTGAAGTTAAATTTAATGATGTACGTTTTATTTTTTTAACGAGACCACCAGTTGCATCGATTGATAATTTGCAGTATTGTTTGCTTACATCTTTATAGATTGTAATTTGATGACCGCTCCAGTAATGAACTACAAATGGATCCATACCTATTGTATGAATTGAGCCTGAATATGAAGAATTATGCTTGAACTCGACTAGTGACTCAATAGCATTTTTTGTTGTAATTCCTAATTCTCGATCACGGTATTCTTGTTTTGTCTTACGAAGTACTTCATTACGATATAAGTTTGGCGGAGAAAGTCGTCCAAATTCTAAATTGTCTACGTGTTTTCGTCTCCAATTGCATGCCAAATCCATCGAAAGCTCCTTACCAATTGCCTTACGCTTTTCTCCTTTTAATGGCCTTTTCCCTAAGTGTTTATTGTCTTGTTCTATTGTATTTTTTGTCAGAATTTATATTTTTAATGATTCGCCCTCATTTGGATTATCTCTGCACCAACCAGTTAGTAAAGCATTGCAACTATCTTCCTTACATTTCTCTTCGAATCTTATATAATATTCACATTGACTTGGATGAATACAAACTTTCACACGCTTATATATAAAGTTGCATGGTAGTTTAAACTTTGATATAAATGCATCATTGAAAACATCAGTCTAAGCATTAGGTTTAAGTATATTATACTGCCTTGAACTACATTTTCGTTTATAATCAATAACTGCAGGTAAAATGCTTCTGTAAGCGTCATAGGAAAGATCAAATTCAAAAAGTTCTCGCTCAGACTTTTGGAATGAAAATGAAGACGTTGACGATGACGATGAACAATAATTTTCGTTTAGCTTACCATCGTATTCTTCAGGGCACTGCTCAATACCAACAAGCTCTTTTAATTTAGTTTGCCAGCTGTACCTATTATTGTATAGCATTAAATATATTATGCTATTTGGATTTATGTTGTAGTTGAGCTTTTTAGCTAAATCAGACCACAAAGGATTAGATACAGAAACCAATTTTTCATCTTCAAATACATCGTTCTTTCTTTCAACTAATAGTTGAAATAATAATTCTGCATCAATTTTTGGATTCCTTCCTCTATTATTTACCTATATATGCAAATTACCAAACAAATTATTTTTCTGCATATGTTATCAAGTACACCCTGATTAAAATTAGATTTTACTTAACTTTTTATCAATTTAGCTAATATTTAAGATTCTGACCGAAGCGAGGAAGTTAGTGGTTTTACAATGATGTTTATTTTTTTTTTTTTTATCCTGTAAACAAAATGTCTACCATAAGGTGTGTTTTTTGCAGCATATAATATTTTTTTCTTTTAGAAAATTGGCTCTAGATAGTACTTAAGAGAGGTCATTTTTCGGTATTTAACGATACGTCAAAAACAAAATGTGAAATAAAAATGCTAATATAAAAAAAATGTATTGCCTATTTATTTTTCAACTGATATAGTAAAATTGTGGCTCTTATTAAGGCTTTTTACCCAACAAATACAATTGTATTGATTTTTATTCCAACTTTTTTACGTTTTTTTTCTTTAAATGTCAATAAAACTTTATTATTGTTGAATAAAAAAGCTTGAAAATTTAAAACGATGCTTCTTATATATTGTTACAATAGTAGTTAAAAAATATTAAAAATCCTCAGTCACAGTTTTTTTTATAAGCATTTAAAGTTCAAAACTTGACAAAATACGGAAAAAACTCGAAAATTAGCAAATTATTTTGAGTTAGAAATTCATAAAATTTTTTCTATTTATAACTAAGTTTTGAAAATTTGGTACAAGGTTCTCCATAAATTTTTCTTCAAATATCTGTAAAAAGAACTCTACCGGATTCAGAAAAAAAATTTTTATGAGTGTTTGAAATTTAAATTTTTACAAAACCACGTTAAATAACGGTTTAGCCTCAAACGATTTTTGATATTTGTTGTTATTCAAATAGTATAAGTCGTAAATACTTGAAAATTTTACCAGTTATTTAGATTGCCATTTTCTTTACGTGATTTGATTTTCAAAATATTTTGACTTTTTTGAGCTATTTATAGGCATTTGAAATAATCAATTTTTTTTTTATTTTTTTTTTTTATAAATGTTGCTAAAAAAAATTAAGCTGGGACAAATTACTTGAAAATTTAATTGAAGGGTCCACATAACTTGTTCTAATTCTCATTCAAAAATTATAAAAATACATAGGCACAATTTTTTTTTTATTAGCATTTGAAGTTCAAATATTGACAAAAATTCGTCAAAATCATGAATATTTTTCACTATTTGGTAGTTAAAAATTTATAAATATTTTACTATCAAAAGCTAAGAATTGAAAATGTAATACTATGCTTTCCATAAGTTAAGCTTGGAATAATTATAAAAAAGTTTGAGGATTTTGTATGTATCAATTTATTTACATAATGACATGATGAAATAACTGTGATAATCCAATTCACCGGCAAAATGACTAGGGATAATGTATCACTTTTGTTATCAAAGTAAATTATCAAAAATAGATTCCAGAATACCAAAATACGATAATTTCGATATTTGCGTCATAATTCATGAATATCACGCGTGATAAATTATCACAGCGATTTAAGAATTGGGCCCCAGGCTGGCAAGACTACACTTACGTAAATGTGATTCTGACTTATCGTTAGAAGGGAACACGAGTCTTTGGTTTTTAAAAAATATGAACACACAATAAATTCAAGTCTGACGCGTATGCATCTATGAATATTAAATAATATATTAAAAACAATAAAATAGTGAATAATTTAATGGTGAACAAAGGCGCTTGGATATCGTTCCCTGTTGGACGAATCGCAAACTCCTAACCGTCGGTATAAAAGATGAGTTGCGTTCGATCTTGGTGTGAAAAGCAGGGTTTGAAAGTGATTGAAAAAATTGGTGAAAATAGGACAAACGACGGGCCAGCGACGTTGCAGCCATCAAGCGAGCAGTCACCGACGCGGGTACGGGTACGAGATCGTCCGGTAACGCAATGAATATAAATTTATAAATCACAGAGGTCGTATTCACAATAATACAAAAACGGATACAATATAAATCAATTAATCAAGATTATAAAACAACAGTTCGCGTGGCGATAATACTCGAATATAGGCAATGGTATAGCAAACTAATAAGACCTAACCCTATGAACCTAATAGTGATGAAAGTCGTATTGCCACACTATTTCGTCGTCTCAGAATAAAAAGGTTCTAATTTTTTTAAGCCATACGCCTTCAATGTCAATTAGCTCAAGTTAATTCTGAAGGTATAATTGTTCTTAACATCTAAATAATAAACACAACCTGCATAGTATGTCTTGGTAACTATAACTATAACTTCTTTACGTTATTCAAAAATCAAATCAACATACATAAAATTAGTGTGGGCTACCTACATGGCTGTATCTTTTAGGTAATAAATTAATTTTAATAATAACAGGCACATACTAACTATAATTTAAATTATTTCTTAACTTACCATTATAAACACGATGTATTTCAATACAATAAAAAAACAAAAACACACAAGCTATAATAAAGTAATAAAGGTACAAACAATTAATTTTGTGGATAAAATCCACGAGCAGGCAACTGGACGTCTAGACTGCAAATGAGAACAGAATGATTTTAATTTTAATTGAATTACAATAACTATTGTTACTATTCGGTTAAGTTTAGCACATAATATTGTAAATAGACTATTATTATCTAGAAACTATTATTATAGAAACCGTCAATGGCATAAGAAGACGATGCCACTATATTAAACAAAATAAGAAAACCTTTATATACAGGGTGATTCTTTTATCAAACAACACTCATTATTTGAAAAAGTATTGACTTTTTTCAAATTTTTTTTTTCAAAATTGTAGATTTACACTCTTCTTGAATTGTATATTTTTTTTATATTTTTCACCCTTATTTTTACTGGGTAATCCACTATCAACTTTTGATTTTCAAATGGTAACCTATACTTAAAATTTCATAATTGAATAAAACTATTTTTTTTATTAATTATTACGTTCAAATTTTAATTTTTCATTGATCCGCTGATGAGATATTGCTCCTCAAAGTTGGTTGGTTTTGGGAGGTAGTTATTGTGTGTAAAGGACTATTGCACACTATTGCATTTTTCTTTATAAACTTCATTTTTTAGATGGCCCCAAAAAAAGAAGTCAAGAACACTTAAATCAGGGGATCGAGGTGGCCATTGAATTATGGGGCTGTGAGTTCCAAACCAGTTATTGTCTCCATACAACTCATTGAGGTATGCACGTACAGCCAAGGTATTATGTGCTGGTGCACCATCTTGCTGCCAAATCAAATTCAAACGCTGTTGAAGTGAAATATTTTCCAATAGTATGAGTAGATCATTTTTCAAAAACCAAGATACTTATTGCCGTTAAGATTTTCCTCAAAAAAATATGGACCAATTAAATGCTCATCAATAATCCCACACCAAACATTCACACCCCAACGAACTTGCTTATTGGTCTCATTTATCCAGTGAGGATTTTGAATCATTCAAATGGTGATTGTTGTGGTGATTTACTTGTCCATTATTGTGGAATTTCGCCTCATCAGTCCTAAGGATATTTGTTAAAAATTGAGGATCCTCTTCAAATTTTACCATACAATGTGCAATAAAACAGAGTCACCTTTCATAATCACTTGCTAGAAGTTGCTGAACAGGATTAGCCAGGTATGCATGGTATTTATGTTTTTTGGCAATTCTTTGAACCGAAGAATATGTCATGTTTAATTCATCTAAAATTTAAAAGTAGAATACTTATTTTGTAATTTGTAATGTTTATTTAATAGGAAAAGCAAATACCTGCTACAGTTCTCAAAGATATATGAGGATTTTCAATAAATTTGGCCAACACCGAAAATGAATTATCAACATTGATGACTGTCGAAACTCTACTTTTTGGTTTTATGAAACTTCCGTATTCTTCCAGATTTTTGTACAGAACATAAAATCTAGTATGTTCTGGACAAGGACGATCAGGATATCGGGTTTTATATAATCTATAATTAATATAATATATGTATAACCGCTTATATTTGTGATTTTTTGCTGTCAATTAAAAAAAAAAAAATACATTTTTTTCACAAACAGTGATTCATTAATTAATCATAATTAAAAAAATTACAAATAAATGTTCACAAAATGTATTTAGGGTGGGGTTATTTATAATCATATGTATATCTATCATATTTAATATAACATAATATGTATTTGTAAATAATTGTATTTACTATAGGGAAAGTTGAAAAAGAACAATGAAAAGTTACAAATTTCAATTGAAAATAAAGTGTCAGAAAATGATTATTTAAAGGTCACAATAACAAAATTGGTAAGACAAATTTATTTAACATGAAACCTATAGTAAAATAATTAAAAATACTGCACACAGGAAGAGGAAAGCAGAAAAATGGTGACAATAAACCAAATCGAGCAATTATTGGACACTAAATTGGCTAAGCTAGAGAATAGTATTGTTAAAGGCTTAAATCCAACAGTTGTAACCTCGGACGAAAGCCGACAACAAAAATCGCCGATTGCGATTGAAAAACATCGTAATGCAGCCACACCAGTTCTCCATTCTTCAGCAGACTTTTCTTCTTCACCCAATCTTCTTTCTTCAGCAGCTCCTTCTTTTCCAGTTAAACCAACATCGGCTAATGATTAAGTACCTATTGATTCAGCGAGCCAAGTCACGTTTTGCTTATTGGACGAGAGAAAACACGGTAATATTTTGGTTCCATGATTCAAATATTCAATGTTCAACAGATAATAATGAATAATTTTCTATAACAGGTTCGATGTTGCACTCTAGACCGAACACGCCAAACACAACCAACAACATATGACTTGCCATCTTGTTGGCCTACAGTATTGGAAAGTGATTTAGATGAATTAAGCAATGCATTTTCAAAATTTTAAGATTTTTAAATTAAAAATAAAAACAATAACCTGAATACGACTTATTAATCCTACCATCTTACACACGAGTGGCCATTCTGCTATAGATAAGTATATGCTAGTGGCTAAATTAATTCTAGTTATTTAGGTAGTCTATAATATTATCAAAAGTAATGACCTTTATTCTATGGTCTTTGGTAATAACCAATTATGCATAGAGATATTATAAATTAATATAATCATGGAAAAAATCATATATTATAACTAAATGTTTTATAATCAAGTAGCTTACTGATAATAAAACTTTTAAAATTATTAAAAACTGTATTTTCAATGATAAATGTATACAATAACAATTTTAACTTTTTTATAGTCCCTAAGAATCAAGATAAAAATTAAATTTACACATAATAATAAAACACTAATATTGTACAGTGGTATTAAAATTATAATTTATTACAAATCTGGAAATACAATATCAACAAACATTTAAATAATATTTTTAACAGGTTAACGTTACATAATAATAAATATATTAGCTTTGAACTAATTTAATATTAGATATGAACAACTTTTTTTTTACTTTTACAATTTCAATTTAATGCATTTACAATTCTAAATCAAATATTAGTATAATATAAATAATTCACCATAGGTCTCTTCAATAGTTGTAATATATTTTGTAGGACTAGGTCTTTTTGACCAATCACATGAATTGAATCAATAGGTAGGTATTTAAATAACAATGATATACATACAAACATATAAGGCACTGATAAACTTAAATAATTATATTTTATGTAAAAAAAATCATATTTTCAATGTCGTGAACAGAGTTTGAGACCATTGGCGCAACTAGGGGGGTGCAAAAGGGTCTTTAGCAACCCTTGTTATTTTAGATTTACCTAACATTATTATAGGGAAATACCATCAATTTAATGTTTTTAAAATTGAAATATTATAGCACCCCACATTTTATAGTGTTTTTTTAACATATTTTAAATTTTTTAATGTATATTTTCTACTTTAATATGATGCAAGTGATAACCACTAACAAAAACTAGGGAGAGTACAACCATTTTTTAGATTGCTTAGTTTTGATTATTTAAACGTTTTATTTGATGATTTTAGGTTCTATTTAGCCCTGAACCCGGTTCACGACCGAATTTCTCACCGTTTATACCAATAATATTATGAACCATTAAACAATTTTACTTTAATAAGCCCAGGACTATGAAAAATCTATTTCAAAATGATTATACAGTTTAATCAAAATGTTCGTTTTGCAGTTATGCAAAATATGAGTAGAGATAAAACATGTATTCAAAAAATTAAAACAAACTTTTCAATCACCCCAGACTTAAAAAGTAAAATTTAAAAATGGTGTTAATAATATTCTAACTTAAATTTAGTACTAATTATTATATTTTAATGACAACACCAATCATTGACACAAGTAATTTAGTATTTTTCATAATACATGGGAGTATTAATAACATTATGACATTTTTTAAATACTTTACATTGAGCATTTATACTATTGTTACTATTACTAATAATTGAAATATAATTATTAATCACATACCTATTTTTTTTTTTTTAAATTTTTTATTTGATTTACAGAATCTACATATTATATTGTGGGTATTAAACACAACATACATGATTTTATCTTTTGAGTTGTAATGATTGATGTTATCACCTCATTTAAATATACAACAAAAATGATTATATGTGCAATGTGCTTATGTACTTGAAATATTTTGGAAGAAATCATTTTTTGAACATAAAAAAACCGTTGATTTTCCAAATATCACATAATTTTACCAACTATTTTTTGAACATAACGCTATAAAAACTTAAATATTATTTCCAAATCTATGAAGTTATTTTTTTCTGATAGAACGAATTATAAAAAATATTATTATGTGCAATGTGCCTTGGTACTTAAAATATTTTGGAAGAAATCATTTTTTGAACATAATAAAACAGTAGATTTTACTAATTAACAGTAATTTTACCATCTACTTTTTGAACATAACGCTCTAAAAACTTAAATATTATTCCCAAGTCTATGAAGTTATTTTTTTATACTTTTCTACTTTTCTTATAGCTTTTGCAGGATTTTAACTAATTATAAAATATTAAATAAGTAGCTAAGTCTCGAAAAATAGTTACTAAACAGTTTTGTTTGTATAATGTATATTAACAGAAATTATTATTAATAATAATAATAACAATTAAATATAATATATTATAATAAATTCAAACGTTTTTTAAACGAGCACTTAAACATGTACCGATATTGGCGACTGGCGTAATGAAAATAGTATTTTCAAAATAGACTACGATAATACGATAATAGTTATTATTGTGCTGTCACAAGTAACACATGAAAAGCGCCCTCTATCTATGACCGTTCTACGTGTACGAAAGGCCAGTCTATTAGTATAAGGTCTATGATAAAATATGAAATAGGTTAGTTTGTGATATAAGAAATACCCAAGGTGGATTGATAAGGTGTAAACACTTCCACCCGCCCGTCTTAAATGAAGTGATCGAAAACTTTACTCCAGTTAAATATGCCGCTAGGTTCGCTGCCTACCCTATAGAGGATAAGAAATGTTAATATTTATACGTGATTTAAATGTAATTTGATTTAAATTATTAAGGTTTGCAACTTTTTTTGTAGAAATGCGTTATAATATGGTATACCTATAAACTATGAGTTATGCATTTATGATATATTTAATAATACATATAAATATATAATATAACATCTGTAAAAATTAATTGTTGTACACCATCACTATGGAAACCCCACATTGTGCCTGGTAATTTAACATTTTTAACATCCTGATAAATATTGTACTCTATAATTTCAGGTACATTTAAATGAGCATCTTCATCACAAGAAATGTCTTCATTTAAAATCATTGGTTTTATAATCGTTTCATTTACACTCTGTTGATAAAATTAATAATCAAGCTAATCATAAAAAAAATATATTTATATATTTTTAAATATGGTAAACTTACAATGGAAGAATTATAGGTCTTATTTTTCTTAATAGGTGATTTCCTTTGAACTTGTGGTTTTCTTTTTTTAAATTGGTTGTGCTTAAGTACGATGGCAAATTCGGGAATATAGATGGAATTGCATTACTTTAGATTTTAAAATTGGTTTACTAAGAGGATAAATAATATAATTTCCTTTTTTATCTTCATACTTTTTTATTTTAATAACATCATATGAATGAAAATGAAGCTCACAAACTACATCATTCTTTTTCAAATCCCTATCTGCTCTTGGAATTTTTTTATTCCAAACATCAATCATATTCTAAAATTTTAGTCATATACAAGCATTTAATATTTTCATAATAGAAATACAATTTTATATTTTATACCTATTAAAAAGTGAATTGAAAATGTTGCTATTAAAGTAATTTATTTTGCTATTTGTATTATGATAGGTAATATCAAGTACTCGCAGTGGCGCAACTAGAAAAACAATTTTCATTAATTAATAATTTTGATGTTGATACAAAAGAATTGTACAAAAGCAAATTGTGACTCCAGGGATAGTTCATAAATAATAGACATTTTTTATTGTGGTTAAAAAATTATAATTTATTCATATTTTAACAAATACAGTGGTAATTTATTGTGTTTTGCTTAAATTTTCTTTAAATCTTGCATACGAAGCTGTGTATTTTTGCTCCTCTATCGGGTAGGCAACGCGATCTAGCGGTGAGCTAAACTGGAGTAATATTTTCAATCAACTAATAAGCCAAGTGTTTACACCTTATCAATCCACCTTGGAAATACCACTGTTATTAGCGGTAATCAATTATTCCGTACTTCGTGCTACCTATTGATAGAAAATCGATATTAGAAAAAATAATCGGTTGGTTAGAGCAGTGGTTCTCAACCGCCGGTCCGCGGACCGGCGCCGGTCCGCGATTAAAGAGATGCCGGTCCGTATTGTGTTGTTATCTGAACTATTTTTAGTATTTTTAGTATGTTGGGAATTTTATAGTATATTATATTAGATAGTAACTATCGCACCAATTTGTTTCGTATCTACATTATTGATTCGGCTTTCAATTGCAAGTGTGACGTCGCGGCGGTACTACGTTTATTCTGTTTAATAAAAATGAATTCTAAACAAACGAACTTATTAAATTTTTACAAAAAAAATAATAATGATATTGCCACTAGTTCAGTTTCGGAATCCGTTGATGATATCATTGAACCACCAGCTAAGAAGAAAAAAGGTACATTTGTTCGTAATTATAATGATGATTATATTAAGTATGGATTTATTTGTTTTTCTTCTGGTTCTAACGACATACCGAAACCACAGTGCGTATTGTGTTCTGTGATTTTATCTAATGAAGCAATGAAACCTGCTAAACTTATTCGTCACTTGGAATCAAAGCATAAAGAATTTAATAACAAACCTACAGACTTTTTTATTCGAAAAGGTAAAGAGTTAACGGCTCAAAAAAAAGTTATGTCTACCATTTCTAAGGTTGATTACTCATTAGTTAAAGCATCTTATCTGGTAGCATTTCGTATAGCCAAATGCAAAAAACCGTATAATATCGGGGAAACTTTAATTAAACCTTGTTTACTTGATGTTACTAGTGAACTTTTAGGGCCTTCCGCTGCTAAAAAAATGAATGATTTACCTTTATCTAATGACACGATTTCTAGAAGAATAAATGATATTTCTGTGGATATCGAAGAACAAGTTATAGATAAAATTAAATTATCGAAATGGTTTTCAATACAACTTGACGAATCAACTGATGTATCTCAAAAAGCAATTTTGCTATGCTACGTGCGTTTTATTGATTTTCAAACATCAGAATTGTGTGAAGATTTATTGTGTTGTTGTGAATTACCTTCACATACTACAGGGAGTGAAGTATTTAAACGATTAAATGAATATATAAAAAAAATCCAACTAAACTGGGAAAATTGTGTGTCTGTGTGCACGGATGGTGCCGCAAGTATGACCGGAAAATATTCTGGTGTAGTTTCCAGAATTAAAAATGTAGCAAACTTACATTTTGTTCATATACATTGCATTATACATAGACAACATTTAGTTGCGAAAAAAATGTCACCAGATTTGAATGAAGTATTGACTGAGGCAGTAAAAATAATTAATTTTATTAAATGTAATGCCTTAAATTCTAGATTATTTTTAATTTTATGTGAGGAAATGGGATCTGAACATTCTCATTTATTGATGCACGCAGAGGTTCGGTGGTTATCCCGTGGTAGAGTCCTGAATAGATTTGTTGAATTAAGAAAAGAAATTGAATTATTTTTAATTCAAAAGAAAAGCAATTACATTTCAATTATTCAAAATACTGAATGGATCGCAAAATGTATTTATTTATCTGATATTTTTAACTTAATAAATACCCTTAATTTAAGTTTACAAGGTCCACTCACAACAATTTTTACCATGTTAAATAAAGTTTATGCATTTAAAAAAAAAATACAGTTGTGGATAACGCGTATTCAGGAAAGAAACTATGAGATGTTTGAATCTTTTTCATTATTTATAGAAACTAATGAGTTAGACATCGATAGTAATATCAAAATAACTATCGAAAATCATTTGCAATCATTGTATGATACGTTTGAAGATTATTATCCAGTGAATCAAGATCCACGAGACGGATATTTATGGGTACAAAATCCATTTTTAACAAACTCTCAACATAAATTGTGTTTAAAAGAACAAGAACTTTTGTTAGAGATATCATCAGATATTGGTCTACAATCTAAATTTAAAACAATGTCTGTTACCAAATTTTGGATTGAACTCAAGGACGAGTATTACGTGCTTTTTGAAAAAGCAATGAAAATTCTTCTTCCATTTTCTTCGACATATCTGTGTGAAGCTGGATTTTCCGGAATGACCCACATAAAAACCAAAACTAGAAATAGGCTCGATGCCACACATAGTTTACGTGTGGCTTTGACAACTACAGTGGAACCAAGATTCGATAAAATTGTCAAAACAAAACAAGCACAACGCTCTCATTAAAATGTAATATTTTATTTATAAATATATTGTTAAAAAATAATTTAAAATGTAATATAGTAATAAGTATATAGTAAAGTAATAAAAATGAACATGTTTTGATTAATTTTGTGTATTCTTGTTGATGAACAAAAAAAAGGTCTTCGTACAATTAAGGTGGTCCGCGACCTATAAAATATTATCGAAGTGGTCCGGGGTAGTAAAAAGGTTGAGAACCACTGGGTTAGAGCATAGAGTAATAAAGAGAGGCCGTTCCACGATTTAAGATATACAGGTTACTCAACGCCGTATAGAAACTGGTCCCCAGAGTGATGCCCACCGTTTAACCCTAAAAATCAGCTGTGCACCATAGGAAGGACAGCTAGCGCTCTCAGTGTATATAATCTAAACTATATATTAAATATTTTGGAGGCAAACTGTGTTTATAGCATATGTTATTATTATATTTTATACTAATAATTAATATACTATTATAATGTATAGTATGGATAGTTATATGGAAAATTTGAAATTGGATTATTTAATTTGTATTTATTAAATATTAAGTATGGTATCCAATAAATGTTGTATCCCTGGTTGCCAACAAAGCTCAACCAGTAAATTTGGAGTCCCACAAAATGACCATAAAGTTTGGGAAAAAAAAATTGGTATCGTTTTGAATAGAAACTCTCGAGTTTGTGCTCATCATTTTAACCCAAATGATATTATATCTACTTGGACATCAGGTGAAGGTTCTAGTAGGTATTCGGTAAGTAAACAAATAATAATTTATTGTATTTGTTATTTGGAAATAACAACTCTTGTAGTCTCATCTAGTCATCTCTCAATACATTTCATTTGTCATTTTAGATTCTGAGCGGAGCGATGAATGTATTGGTTTTACAATGATGTGTGTTTTTTTTATATTTTTTTTTTTATTTTTTTATTTTTTTTTTTTGTGTCTGTCATCACGTTTTGGGACAGTAAAAGTGCTTAGATTTTCTTCAATAGTACCTTTTCTGATAGGAAAGTGAATCTAGTTGGTACTTTGGGGGGTCAAAAGTAAACATTTTCCAGTAGTTTTCAAAAGTACCGTGAAAAACAAATGGAAAATTAAGGAAAAAACGGGAATTTTTACGCAACATTGATTTTCGATAAAATCGATTTTGGTTTTTGGTGTAAGTCTAAAAAAAATGACGGTAAATACATGAAATTTTTCCTGAATGTTTATATAGGCAGTTTCTATATACCATACCGTTTTCAAAATATTTTGACTTATTTTGAGCTGTTTACAGACATTTTAAATTTCCAATCTTTTTGGTTTTTTTTTTTTAAAAAATCAATAACATTTTATTTATTCGTTAAAAATTCTTGTAAATTTAATAGAATGCTCCTAATATATTGTTTCAAAGGCACATGCAAAATATTAAAAATCTGTAGTCACAATTTTTTTTTCTAAGCATTCAAAGTTGAAATTTTGACAAAATACGTAAAAATGACGAAAATTTGAAAATTATTTAGAGTTAAAATTCATAAAAATTTTTTTTTTTAAATCTAAGGTTTTAAATTTTAACACAAGATTTAACGTAAGTTTTTCTACTTTTATCAAAAATAAAATATCTAAAAGCAATTAAAAATAAATTTTATGAGTGTTTTAAGTTCATAATTTTACAACATAGGATATTCACTCGATTTCTCATGTAGCGTTTTTCTTATTTGGTTGTAATTCAAAAACGAATAATTGTAGATGCATGAAAATTTCACTAAATGTTTATATTCTCATTTTCTATACACCATTCAATTTTGAAAATATTTTGATTTGTTTTGAGCTGTTTACAGACATTTTTAGTTTTCAATTTTTTTAGTTTTTTTTTTTATAATTGTCAATAAAATTTTATTTGGTGGGCCAAAAAGTCTGAAAATTTAATACAAGGTTCCTGATGTATTGATAGAATAGTAGTTGAAAAATATTGAAAATACATAGGCACGATTTTTTTTTAAACGCATTTAAAGTTCAAATTTTGACAAAATTTATCGAAATCTCGAAAATTATAAATCATTGTAATTAAAAAATTATAAAATGTTCAGTTTTTATAACTAAGTGTTGAAAATTTAAAACAAAAATTCTCATAAATAAATCATACTGTAACCAAAAAATCTAAAAAATATATCAACACATTTATTTTTTACAGACATTTTAATTTCAAATTTAGACAAAATTTCATATTTAAACCAAGAATAATGATTTTAGTTATTTTGATATAATTTAAAAATATTATTTGTTGGTATATGAAACTTTTAGAATATATTGTTATATTTTATATACACGCAATGGCATTTTAAAATATAATTTTTTTGAGAAAAATGAATTTAACCAACTATAGTAAATACTAATGCCTATAATACTAAAATTAATTAGTTTATTCACAATAATATCATCAAATACATTTAGACTTAGTAAGATATTATAGACTGACTGACCGTCTTCCCTCAGAATCGTTTTTCTTATTCAATGATATTATTATATCATTGGATTAAATTATTAAAATCTAACACAATCCATTACAGTGAGTCACTTGTAACCTACTGTACAGCAGAGCGACATACACTTACCCGCCCTTTTTTATTACTTATACTTTGAAAATGTCAATCTCTTTTTTAATGCAAACTACTTTTGTGTATACTTTTTTTATTAAATCTGTCTTAGACAGCCAAGGCTGAAAAAAGGGGTCATTCCTTCAATTTTTCCATCTGACTTAGCTTATAATATCTGTGACGAGGTTTGTTTGAGAATATTATTATGAAATATTGAAATAGTTTATTTTGAATATATAATGTTTATTTAAGGTTAAGGATACATTAGTAACTACAATTTTGGAAGAACATAATTATTGTATTAAAAAAAGAAATTCGTTATACTTAGATGTAAAACTACCAAGTCCTAAGCGACAATGTATAGAAGTATGTTTTACTTTAAGCTTCCATAATTTATACAAGCAATATTAAAATTTTTTAATAATTTATTTTAGTTGGCTGATGACTTTATAGCCCATAATGATGTATCTGAGGTAATAATTGAAGGAACCAGTATGATTGACATATTGAGTTCAATTAACATGCCAAATAACTGGTTTTGTGATGTTACAAAACATAATAACTCAATAGTATTTAAAACTTATTTTACTTTAAGTCCTTTTAATGTATATAAAACAAGAGTTGTAGAAAAACAGTTAGTTTTAATGCAAGGTATTCTTAATCAAATAATAATTTTAATTATTAAAATAAATAGTATCTAGTTGTGATTTATGTATAAATGGATTAAAAAATTGTTCTCAAGAAACTAAAAGTGAATCAGAATTAGTAAGTTTAAAAAACGAAGGTTTCCTGACACACCCAAATGTAAATTTGTTTAAAATTCTACAAGTGTTAGAGAGTAGTTTTACTAAGCATGCCAGTAGTCCTGATGTTTTTGAAAATACTTACAACGAGTTTTTTCTAATTTCTACCAACTTGAAATTTCCTTGTCCAGACCACAAAAAACAAATGATGGCTGACATTTTCAGTTCTTATATTATAATGCGAATGAGGCAATATACCTATACTGAAAATCAAAAAACACAAAAACTAAATAGGACTAAAAAGAAAATAGCGAAACTAACAACAACTTAGGTGTATAATATTATTTTGATTATTAATTAGTATTTATTTTGGGGAGTAAATATGTATGTAATTAATTAAGGAAAAAAGTACTTAAATAAATAATTATTGCATGAAGTTTTTTTCTTGTAATTATGACATAGATACCTTAATTATTTAAATGAAACCGGTGTCTATTAATCTTTCATCAGCAACGGTTGAAAAGTTTTTACTGCTAATAATTAAGTATAGTAGCCAATAAAATATGTATCATGGGTTCAACAAGTTTTAGTACTTTTTACTTATAATTTTTCTCCTGTCCAAATGATATAATATCTACATTCTAGATTTCTACCTGCACATCAAGACATCAAGTGAAGGCTAAATAATAAATACTATTTAATAATAATTAATATATTATTTACATCATTAATCAGTAAGTAATTTATTAATAGGTACCTTTGTTTGATGTTCTGAAAAACCTCAAGATTTTGTTATAGTAACTGTTATGTCTGTGATTGTAATTTTTTACTAATAAGTAATAACTATAACTATAAGTAATAATTATAAATAATAAGGAATACACGAAATTGGAATATGGATACCAAGAATTCAGTTATAAAAATTCTGTGCGGGTTAACGCTCATGGCTCATGGCAAAAACAAAATATTGTCATGAAATAAAATATTTAACGATATTAATGACCACTTGGGCGCTAGCTGTACTTCTCGCAGGCCGCAATCGAGGTTAAACACTGGGCATCAAAAATAATGCACCGTTGAGTAACCTGTATATCTTAAATCGTGGGCCGTTCCCAATATCTTTCTGTACAACGGATTGAAGCGCAAACGGGGTCTATTTTACAGTACCATTACTTTTGAAGAAAAAAAATATTGTACAATATTTGGTACGATTATATTATGTCGGCTGTACCATAGAGTAAAATCTATGATAAAAACCGCGACTGAAAAACTTTGTCTTGTGATTAACTGTATGTTACGATTTTGAATGTTTTGAGCCTTTGCCCTTTTGATTTTTATTTAATTATTTTGCCATTGTTCTGCCTAGCTAACATGCCTAGCTGTATTATTTGTGGCAGAACAGAGAATAAAATCTCCAAGGAATCAAATATAACTTTTCACAAGTATGATTTAAAATTTTTTTTTTTTTTTTTGTCATATTTGTTTTTTATTTGTACAATCTGTATACAAAATATAATTACAATAAGCACAATGGAGGGGTAATACAATTATAGGGCATTGGTCATGGTTGGCTTGAAGAAGAAGCTATTCATTAATAGCACTTCATAACGGGATGGTGGACTAGTCGACTAGTAGGTCGTGGCACCAGCTACGCATTAGACATCGGCCAGGGTCGCCCGGGATTGTTCGGGAAGATAGGTTTTGGATGAGAGGGTTTCGGTGATTTGATAGTTTAAGGTGGAAACGTTTATATAGGGTTTTGGCAACATTTTTAACTGTCGGAATGAGGAGGTCCCTGTGGAGGGTATCATTTGTAACATAAAAAGGGGCTTTAGTTTTCTGCCCGAGGCATTTGGATTGCAATGTTTGGATTCGATTTATATTGGAGTCTTTGGCTGAACCCCAGAGTTGGATTCCGTAAGACCAGATAGGTTTGAGGAGTACTTTAGGAGTACATGAGGATTTTATTGTGTAGTGAGAGATGTTTGGATGATAGGAGGAGGCGAAGTTGTCTTTGACGATTATTTAATACAAGTCGTTTGTTACGTATGTGGGTAGCCCACGTGAGTCGACGATCTAGGCATAAGCCTAGGTAACGGACATTTTGAGCGGTCGGGAGAGGTTGGTTGTTAAGTGTAATAGAGGGACAGCTTATTGATCTGAGAGTGAATGTGCAGTGGATGGATTTGGATTCATTGAGTTTGAACCCTCATTTTAAAAATTAATCTTGATTTTAAAAAAAGATTTGTAAATAGGTACTTCAACAATATTTGTTCTATTATAGATTTCCATCTAAAGAAAGTGAATATCGAAAATGGTACACATTTTTATTGGAAAATGCTGTAAGTCCTGAACATGTAAAAAAGAAAAGTTTGGTTTGTTCACTTCATTTTGAAGAATCATGTTTTGTGTTGGACAAAAGCAGGAAATTGTTGAAGAAAAATAGTTGTCCATCAATAATTGTTAATAGAATAAAAAGAGTAAGTGAACTTTGTAAAGTAATACTCAATAAACCTAAAATATTTAATTTTTAATTATCTACATAAATGATTTTTAATACTATTGTCATGTATTGTTTTAGGTAAAACAATTCTATCCTGAAACCTTGACGACAGTATCTTTACCCTGTGATGTACCAAAACCAAATAGTTCTTCAAACATTTTAAGTTTTGATCGAACTTTGGTTAAGGTTAGTATTTGTTTATGCATTAAGTATATCTGATAATTTATAATAGGTACCTACCCTCACTATTTATTATATTCAACAATGTTGTATTAATGCATACTATGTTTAAACTAAGAAACATACAATAGGAAGTATACAATTTATTATTATTTTTTGAATTTTAACAAAAATGAATAATAATTTTAGAATAAAAATAATTATGTTATTTATTGATAAGTAACCTGTTTTTTTCAGTTGTCTTGTACCACTACTACTATGGAAGGTGTTTTACCTTTAGATAAACCGATTCCAGCTGAAGTATTAAGTGGAAATAATCCTAAGCCATCTAAAACATTCAACAAAGTCTCGGTAGTATTAACAAAACGTGTTGATACCATATTATTTTTTGTTATTGAAAGTAGTTCTATTATTTTATGTTTAAAATGCTAACATTTTTCTTACATGAAAATTGATTTATATTACAATTATTTTAGAATTAATATTGTTAAAATGAATTTTGGTTTTACAGTTGTCTTATAGTAACAATAGCATGGAAAGTGAGCCAATATTGGATAAACCGATTCCAGCTGAAGTATCAAGTGGAAATAATCCTAAGCCATCTAAAACATTCAATAAAGCATCGGTAGTATTAACAAAATGTGTTGATTTATATTAAAATTATTATTTTAGAGTTAATATTGTTAAAATTAATTTTGGTTTTACAGTTGTCTTATAGTAACAATAGCATGGAAAGTGAGTCACTGTTGGATGAGTCATATACATCTTCATTAGTAGCTGCCAGTAAAGTGACTAAAGACGATACCCCACGACGGCTGTTCTTAAAGCGTGGTATTCGAACACTTTCTACAGAAGTCTCTATAAAAAACAAAAAGTTAAAGAGCCTCCTACAAACTGTAAGACGACAAAAAAAGAAAATAGCTTCCTTGGAGTTTATCATTAATGAACTCAAAAATAAAAATCTCATTTATGAAGACAGTAGTCTTTCATTATTCGAGTCTTTTGGTAAGCATAAAGACCTTATTACTAATTGGAACAAAAAGAATTTGGGAAAAAAAATTGAAAAAAAATATAGTCCTACTGTCAGACAGTTTGCTTTGTCGCTTCATTTTTTTTCAGTAAAAGCATATACACATGTACGCAAACAATTTAATACTATCTTGCCACATCCTCGCACACTAAGTAAGTGGTACAGGCATGTTAATGCAGAGCCAGGATTTACTAATGAATCACTCAAACTATTATTATTGAAAGTGAAAAATTCACCTCATCCAATTTTTGTTGCTTTGGTAGTTGATGAAATGGCTATACGGCAACATTTAGAATATGATGGAAGTAATTATTATGGTAGAGTAGACATGGGAACGGGAATGAACAGCGATAGCTTAGAAATAGCAAAGGAATCTTTGGTTTTTTTAGTAGTTTCAGTAAATGAAAATTGGAAATTGCCTATTGGTTATTTCTTGGCTAAAAGCTTAAATAGCGAACAAAAGTTGGACTAATTCGACATGCTATACACGAATTAAATAAAACTGGTGTTAAAACTATAAGCTTAACTTTTGATGGATGCTCAAGTAATGTAACTGCTGCACAGCTTTTGGGTTGTAATTATGATATTAATGATTTAAAAATTGCTTTTCCTTCTGGCTCTACAAACAATGAAAATATTGTAACGCTTTTTGATCCTGCGCATATGATTAAGTTGATTAGGAATACATTTGGTGAGAAGAAGAAATTTTTAGATTTTGAAAAAAATGAAATTAATTTTGAGTATGTCCAAAATTTATGTTTTTTGCAGGAGAAGGAAGGGTGCCATCTTGCTAATAAATTAAGAAAGCAACATATTTTTTACTTTAAACAGAAGATGAAAGTAAAACTAGCGACACAGTTACTTAGCCAATCTGTGGCAGATGCGTTGAGGTTTTGTAAAGACAAACTTAAAATTGATAAATTTCATAAAGCTGGTGCTACAATTACTTTCATTGAAATGTTTAATCGTGGATTTGACATTTTAAATTCAAGATCTATTAATTGTATTGGGTACAAAAAAGCACTCTGCAAAGAAAATGTGAAAGAAATTAATTTATTTACCAAACAAATAACTCAATATATAAAAGGCCTGAAAGTTCAAGATAAAGACGGAATTTATATGTACCAGTCCTACAGTCCAATCGTAAAACTGGATTTATCGGTTTTATTGTGTGTTTGAACAGTTTACTACATCTGTATGATACGCTCATTGAACCTGGTAAATTAGAATATATAAAAATGTATAAGTTGAGCCAGGATCATCTGGAATTATTTTTTGGTAGCATTCGATCGCACGGTGGATACAACAATAATCCTACTGTAAGACAATTTCGTTCAGCATATCGAAAATTAGTGATTCAAACAAATAATGTTCAAAACTTTAATACTGGAAACTGCTTACCATTAGAAGATATAGACATTTTACATTATTCCAGCTCTGATCCAATCTCAACATTAAATAACAATTCTTCTGGTTATAATGCAGATGTTATTGTTCAAGAAGAAAATTTGCAAAATATAAATTCTTTTATTATGGACCACGATTACATTGGAGTTAATAGTGATTATTCTTTTAGCAATTTTGCAAATGAAATAACTATTTATATATCTGGCTTTGTAGTTTATAAACTCACTAATATTTTGAAATGTGATGTTTGCAAAGATGCCTTGTGTGCTACGGATAAAAATTGTTTTTTAAATTCTTTAATATCTATAAAAAATAAAGGAGGTAATAATGGCGGTTTAATTTACCCTAGTGAAGATGTTATTGATGTTTGTTTCATAACTGAAAAAATACTGAAAAGTTTTGATTATACAAATAAAGCTGTGAACAAATTAAAAATACAATCCGAAGTTCTTGATCATTATCTACACAGTTCAAATATATTCAAATCATTAAAATCTCATAATAGCGAAACCAGAAGTACATTTACCGATCATATTACTCTATTAATTAAATCCATAGCATCAACTTATATAAACTTAAAAATTAACTACAATTTAAAATCCCATAATGATACTCGTTCAATCAGAATGTGGTACAATAAACTCACCATTTTTAAAGGTCAATAATATCAAACTTGTGGTATAATACTGTTATTATTTATATTTAGGTATATTATACTTTTTAAATGTATTGTTATGTAACTAGTCAAGTTGACCAAATACTATTATTAATTACTATATTATTTTATTTTGTATTATATCAGAGTTTGTGGTGTTTAAACTTATTGTATTGTTTTTAGTGTAAATATGTAATTTTAATGCTATGTACTTCAAACATTTTCCTTTCATTAAATTGGATTCATTCAAATTCATTATAAAATGTACTATTGTTTTGATGTAACACAAACAAATTTAATTGTCTTCCAACTTCAATACACTTGAACTAAGTTATATTTATATCAAATACGTATATTATATTTAAACATTTCAATATAATTAAAAGGAAAGTATAATAATATACACATTTAGAACCTTTAAATATAGTAAGCATAGAGTAATGGTTAAAAGTGAAAAATTTAAAATTATATAGAATTACCTTTACGATTATTAAAATTTAAAATAATTATTTGATATAGTTGATACTTGATAGTATCACATAGGAATTATGATTTTAGCACTGATAGCATATTTCAGTATAGGTAACCGATGAACCAAATATTTTACAATATTATTTTTTCCAGAAGTATGTACACTGTAAAATAGACCCACTTTGCGCTTCAATATTCAGATGGAACGGCCTCTCTATATTACTCTATGGGTTAGAGACACTCGTATTATTTGCTAACCTTAATTTTTTTCTATTGCTGATATTTCTAAACGTGTTTTTGGCTTTGTGGTGAATTCTGATTGCGTTTTTTTGTTTTAATATTTTATTTAATGTAATGATGAATTATAAGTACTGTGATGCATGACAAATTATACAGGTATGTATTTGTTTTATATATGGGACATTTATTTGATTTTTTCCACATTTTTTTGCACATGAGTAGCAACAATAAATATGGCCAATTTGTCCGTGGTTAATGCAATTTAGTTAATTTGGTCTGGTCTAATTTTTTTAATTAATTTATACTTATGGTTTATTGCATTCATATAAAACATAATTTATGAATAATGTTTACGATGTCAGTGGAATAGGGCTACAGGCGAAACCACTTATAAAAAAAACGCACTTATGTGTAACACCTCAAGGGTAGTGTGGAAGATTACACAAATAATGCACATAATATAGCACTCAGGTTTATGCTACCTGATGCTGATTGTATTGGACTGTGCATGTTAGTAGTATATTTTTATATGTTTTGTGTTGAATGTGTGTAACTTTCCTTTATTTATCCTTTATAATCAACAATTTATAGACAACATCTTTAATGTCCCACTTTTTGCCAATTATGGGAGACCTCTGCAGTCTGTTAATCTGCCTTTATATGATTATTTTCCAGATTAAAGTGTAGATATAATTTTCGTGTGCGTTGTAAGCTTTTAGAAGAAAATAAACAGAAATTAAAAAATTAAAGAGTGTTAGTTTAAATAAATATTTAAAGGGTTATGTCGATTAAATTTATATCGTATCAATGATATTTTCGAAGAAATCATTATTTTTTTATTTTTTTACACAAAACACTTGTTCTACTGTTAAGATATAATTTTCCTGTGCGTTGTAATCTTTTAGAAATAAATAATTATATCAGAGTTTGTTGAATAAAATATAGAGTTATATCGATTAAATTTAAATCAAGTCAATGATATTTTTGTAGAAATCAAATTTTTTTCACATTTTTCAAATTTTTTTATTAACAAACTGAATGTATTTGATTGGTTTAATTTTATCACCATTTTTAAGCCAAATAACTGATGGTGGAGGTTTACCGGTTACTTTACACTCAACGTTATATCTTCTTTTACAAAACCTATTGTATCCTTAGGTTCGTGAATAAACAGAGGTTTAACTATAATATTATACAACAATAAACATAGCAATATAGCATGGTGTTGAAAACTCGAAAACAGTATTATGCAAATACTAACCAAGGACATCTATTTTAGCAGCAGCTAGAACAGTACCCTCAGAATTTCTTGCTCGACAAACATAATTCCCATCATCATTTTTATTCAATTGCATTATTTGTAATCCACCAGTACCAATTATTCTGAACCGTGTATCCAGATGTCTACAATATTGATTGAAAAATTATTTTGCTTAATATTTATGCTCATATATTAATAATTTATAATATAATCATAATTTTGAAACTGGAAGTGTAACATTTCAAACATTCAGTTTTCTTAAATTTTGAATTATATTATTAATTTATCTAAGATCAGGAACTGTTTATTATTATTTAAATTGTTACACCTTTAGTTATATTAGATTCCCAGCAGAGTGAATAATGTGTGTTTTTAGTTTTTGTGCCTTTTCAAACACTTTTTAATCCTCCTCATCCTTTTTGTATAAAAGTAAAAGTTAAATAAAAATAACCTTCATTTTCAACAACTGTCAACACTCCAGGATCACTTAATGAATGCATCTCTAATAGAAAAATCTGATTCACTCAGTGCCGGATTTAACCATTGTGCCGCCTTAAGCACAAAATAAATTGCCACCTTTTAATATAAATATTTTTCTAGTGTAAAAAATGTTATTAAATCATACAATTATTGTTTTTTTCTTTATTACTTAAAATTTTAATGATGAAAAATAAAAATATACAGCTGTTATAAAAATGCATACATATACATATTCATATAAAAAATTTAATTATAAAAAATATGATATAAAATCGTTACTATAATACTAAAGTACATGCCACACTATGAGCTCGTTCGCGATTGCATTGTCTAATGATTGGGTTTTTTTTATTGTGATTAGGTACAGATAAACACACAATCGAATTCGTCGTATCCACTAGTTTACAACACGATAACGAAAAATTTACAAATAATGTAGCAATAGCTATGATATATAATAGAGCGATAAACTCTACGATTATGAAATTGAAAAACATAAAATATAAATATTACCACAATCCCGTTGGTCTAAAAACATTTTATAATTAGTTGCATTTGTTTTAGTTAAAATGTAATATTAAAAATTATTTGCCGCCCTTGAGAAATTGCCGCCCTAAGCACTAGCTTATAGTGTTTACTGGTAAATACGGCACTGGATTTACTTCTGCGCTCTCGGCGATCGATTTCTCCTCGGGGGCGCTCTCCGCGATCGGTGCGTGGCCGCTCGTCCCCTGTAAATTTAGGGGGGAACGCGAATAACGTGCGAACGGGGCCCGGAGACGCTTCGAAGAGGGCTAAAACTCGACAGACGGCAAAAAAAAGGCGTTTCGGCGGCACTCTCTTTGCACGTTTTCTCGGCCGCGGCGGGCCCGTCCGGTAAAAAGTGCGGCCGTCAGGGGCTTCTAAATCTACCGGGGATGGCGAATAAGGTCCGCGCGGGGCCCCCTGGGGGGGGGGGGGGTAAAACTCGAAAAAACTCGAATAAGACTTGTATTTAAACAAGCCGTTCGCGCTATTTTTTCCCCCATATTTTTGTTTACCAAGTTTGGCAGCACTGACGGGCGTGGGATTTTGTTAGGTAGGATATATGCCGTTTGGGTTGATCACCGAGCTGAGATGTTTCTTTTCCGTTCTGACCATGGTAGTTACGAACACGTATACGTCTCGTCGTCTCTACGTCTCTTCGTCTCTTCGTGTCATGTGAGTATCACTTGTATAGCCCCGGACTTATGGGTATATTCTTGACGACTTGTTGTGTAAAACCACCTTAGGTGAACCTATAAGTCGTTATAGGGTGGCTCACACTTATAATTCTATATAATCATTGCAACTTTGAATTTTCATAACTTTTGAATGGACGAGCGCGTGACCACGTTGCCAATAAATGTGAGGTTATTTTACATAACAAGTCGTCAAGAAGTTAATTAATAAATAAATATTCCACGTAGGTGGTAGGTAGGTACATAGGCAGAAAATCCCATTTCTGTGTAATACCATCATAATATAATCCCAACTACCTAATAAACCCACATAGATTTGATACCATGATCGTGAAGTAGGTACCTACGATATCATTAACACGGAACAACATTGCAAATTTTCGTCCGCGTCACCGTCCCTCACTACAACTACAGCTACAGCTACAATAAAATACTTTCTAATTCAAGCTTTCGCTTCAATTTTATTATTAATTTTTTTAATTAACAAAAACCTATTATTCATAAATAATGATAATATTTTAATTATAATATCATTATTAATAAAATTAAGATTAATACCTTTTCATTTATGATTACCTTCAATAATAGAAGGATTAAATTGAATATCATGCTTATTAATAATAACTTGACAAAAAATCACACCTTTAATTATAATTTCTTATTTAAATATTAATAAAAATATAATCTTTTTAATTACATTAATCTCAATAAATTCAATTTTTGGTTTAAATCAAAACTCAATACGTAAAATTTTAGCTATATCTTCAATTAATAATACTACATGAATATTATTTGCAATCTTAATAAATGAGAATTTATGAATCAATTATTTTTTAATTTATTCCTTATTAAACTTTTTAATTATTAAAATACTTAATAACTATAATATTAATTATATTAATCAAATAAAACTCTTTAATTTAAATTTTTTTTTTAAATTAAATATATTAATATTAATTTTCTCAATTATAGGATTACCTCCTATAATGGGTTTTTTAATAAAATGAATACTTATTAAAACCTTAATTTATAATAATATATCTATTATACAGTGACCCACTTGTAACCTACAGTAAAGCAGAGCGACATCCACTTGCCCACCTTTTTTAATGATATATTTGGAATATTGTTTGATTTTTGAACTGTTATTTACATAGAAGCACAATCTGTTGAAAATACATCTGTTGTTACATCGATACCAACTTCTCCATCATCTTACCATACTAATGAATAATTCTGATAATTTGTTTAATTGTGGGTCGAGTACACCTTCTGTATTAAGTTCTTCAACGTCACCAGTACAGTCAAGTTGATTCCAATACAGCCTTGTCATCATCAATAAAGACTATTGCACAAAAAGCTATTGATCAAGCTGGGATCAACAGTCTTCTGATAATAGAAGTAATTATAAAATTGTATATTTTAAATTATTATTTAAAGTAGAAATTTAATAATTTATACAATTATTGGGTTATCATGAAACAGTATACACTCTTCTGATACTTTTACAATTAAATGATATTTTCTTATTTTTATAGTTAAAGATGTCAAATAGACAACAGAATATTTATTTATTTATTTATTCATTAATACGGACAAAAGTCAATTTCACAATATATTTGTATAGATAACAATAATATAATATAATTTAAAATAATAAGATATAACATAATAATAGATGAAACGATTAATATATAGAATAATAGGAATAATAATAATAATAATAATAATAAAAATAATAATGATCACAATAATAATAAAAATACATTCAATGTTTATTAAAATAATTTACTATTTCCCGAAGACATTAAAATACTTATGGGGTCGTATGACGTATACTTTTTAGATGAATGAGGAATATAAAATAAATTATTGTTGCGAGTGTAGTGGTTTTTGACTTTGAAATTTAATTGATATAAAAAATAAATTACTCACTTAATTGAAAAAAATACTCACTATTCTCACTTTTTTTAAGAAAAAATTGGTGAATTGTATTAATTACAAAGAGATACCTGCTAAAAAAATAATAAAAAAAATCACACATCATTGTAAAATCAATACAATTTCAGCCATTTCTGCAGGTGTCATCATTTTATTATCAGTAGATTGTTTTTTAAGATTTTGTGCAACCATAATTTCTGCCTTTAAATTTTCCACATCGATATTCAATAAATTAGCATTACCATTCTTTTTTCATTAATGTTTAATTTAAAAACAATTAATTACTTACTTTATAATGGTTTATATGGTTAGAATAAAAGTTCTCAAAAAATAATTATTGGTAGTGATTCTAAAAATAAATACACTATTAATGGGTAAATTATATATTAATTGGAATTTGTCATTGTTCATTTCAGTTTCAATAAAATGCATTTCCGTAAATGTGTGGCATTGGTGGTCCGGGAGTATACGGCTGTAAGCCGTAATATCCCGGTCACCAATGTCAATGCTGAAATGATAATATCATTTGTAGATGCACTGGACGGATTCACGGATTTCGTCCAGTGCATCTACGTTGCCCTTTGTGGAAAAGAAACTAAAACAGAAAAAAGTAAACTAACTGTGATTGATTGGCTATGAAATCCAAAAAGAATTACGGCTGTAAGTTCATAATTTTTAAATAATTAATGGCCTCATAGTTGTAACTATTGTATTAAATATTCATGTTTGTTCTAGATTTTATTTGAAGACGGCAAGGTCAACAAAAAAAACTTGGGTGGAGAGTTAGGTGTGTATCCCTTGTACAACCTACAATCAACGTGGGTCGTACCAGGGACACACAAACCTTTCCACCCAAGTCCTGAAACGTTGGCGGCTATTCGTGGTACCTTGGTGGAGTACTCCGAACCAAGGTACCCGAATTACAACTTACCGAAACCCGTAGAGGTATTTTAGATTGCCTTGTTTATAACATATAATCTACCTACATAATCTAATTAAATGTTTTTTAAATTATGTTTTATAGCCAAACAAAACAAAAAAAATCAAACGCACTCCAATAAATTTGGAAGTAAGAATTTTATAATTTTAGTTCAAAATTATATCGAAAATTTCAAATTAAGTTATAATTTAATTTTTTTTTTTCTAGCTCGTCCTACAGGAACCAGGAGACAATAAGGATGTACTTGCCATCGAAAACCCTCCCCCTTCCCCCCTCCCAATCCCAGTATTCACCTCTCCCCGGACCATCCTACTCTTCTCCCACATCTCCACCTTTATATTGGTCCCTCGCCCCTTCCCCCTTAATAGTCCCATTTTTACAGATAACGACCTCCCCCCATCACCCCCCCCCCCCCGCCATTCCTCCCATGTTCCCGGCCCTCCTATCTCTGGCCCATCCACCGAGGGGACGCCAGTAGTCCAAACAGACGCAATATCTCCTGGCTTTAATCCAGGAGATGCTGTGAATGTTTGGACTTCTGGTAATCCCTATTTGGCTGCAATTGTTGAGGAAACCGATGGGGAGAATATTAAATATTTTCATCCTGTTTTAAAAGGAAAGAAAATATTTAAAATTCACCATCGTTTTATTCAACCATTTCAGCCACAATGGGTGGATAGGAAATTCAAACTTTTGAAGAAGGAAGAGAAGAAAAAATTGAATGCGGCCAAGTTAAAGGTAAAGAGCTACGAAGTAAAAAGTAAAAGTTTGAATTATCCCCCCCTCCTATAATGTAAATAATGTATATAATATAATGTAAATAATGTATATACCTAATGTAAATAATGTATATATAAATGTGTATAATGTATATAATGTATATATAATGTAAATAATGTATATACCTAATGTAAATATTGTATATTATAATGTAAATAATGTAAAGTGTAAATATGTATACAAGGCTGGGCATTAACGAGTTAAAAAGTTAAAGTTATTTTGATTTTATTGTCATATCAAAATAAATATTTACTGTGAATTGTATCAAGTTAAAAAATTTATATTTTTTCAATCGCTGTATTCTAAAAGTACACCCTGTATATTTTTAATTTTATAATAAAAGGTTTTACTTTTATGTCATTAAATTAAAATGTTTTTATTTTTGACAAAAAAATTAAAATTATAAATTATATTATATATTATGTTTTTTGTTATATTATTATTATTTTTGTTACATTATTGAATTAAAGTAATGCATGCTAGTTTGCAATCAGTCCAATAAAAATCAGTTGAATAATAAAAATTAATCAAATAATAGTAATTAGTCGAATAATAAAAATAAATCGAATAATAATAATTAGTCGAATAATAAAAATAAGTCGAATAATAAAAATAAATCGAATAATAATAATTCGCGGTTGCGCGTGAAAAAGGGGTTAAGTCAACATTTTGTGTAAAATGAGTTTTTTACATCAAAAAATGCAGAAAAAAGAACTACGTATATTGAGTCAAAAGATATAAGTCAATTTGTATCATCGAATGTACTATTTCAATGCGCGTTTAGTGTTAACTCAATTTTTATGTGCTACAAGAGTTATGTCACGAATAGAGTAGGGTGGTCCTTATTTTTTAAATTTAAAAATGTCGATGCAGGACACTCCCATTTTTTTAATTGTTATGAGAAAATAATTTGTGGCAAATTTGATTATCATGACTTACATCCTTCCCGTGCCGCAAGTGGGGTGAAAAATGATCAAAGAGGGTAGTTTTATGGTTTTTCCAATTTAACTCAAAAAATATTGACTTTATCGTAAAAATGTATAGAACATTTATTGTAGCGTTAATTACTGTCTATAAAAAAGTATAAATTAACATTTCTTGTAAATCTAGTATTTTTGCACGAAAATAGCAAAATACAAATTATTTAATTTATTCGCTAAAATTGATATTATTATGGATATTATATTATATCTTTTAATTATTCAAGTATACAATTAAATATTTTACATACATATTTACAATAACTATATAATATACATTTAATTCATGGAAATTGAACCTGCATTGATTTTTTCGAACATTCTGGATACGTTTTTCTGTATTTTTGTATAACCTAAAAAAAAAAAATAATATTTTTAATTTTTTTGTATTTCAAAAAAGTTTTGTTTAATATACTAACTTGTAGTAAACATTGTTTTTGTTCTTCATTTTTGGTGAATTTTTCGTTAAACTCTTCCATGAGTTTCACACCTCTTTCAGCAGTATCGTTCACTATATGCAATGCATCAACCACTTTCTTTCCAAATTTATAATTGGTATTGTTCTTCCATTCAGTTGGATCAATTTCCAAAAATGACAAGTTTATCCCAAGTCTTTTAAATAATTTTAGAGACTGGCGATGTAATAAATATTCCGGGAACTTTTTTGTTAAAAAGTCAGTAACGTTTTCTATTTTTAAAACCAATTTATATTGAACATTTTCTTCTTCCACTAGTTCTTCACATGGTTGATTCATGTTTTCATACCCTTTGAGTTTAACTGCAATCAGTCTTCTATTTTCAATGGATATTCGTTCATCAAAAATAGAAAATGCCATACACTCGTTACAGAGGTACCATAGATGGTTTAAGAACTTTGTTAAGCATGATGTAGCTATATGCTCATCATCAATCGAATATTCAAATAATCTACGTATTAAATCAATATCGTTTAAAGGGGCCTCACTTACATTTGTTGCTGTAAACCATGACTTGATATAAATTTTTATAATGAACGCACAGACTCGGCAGATAGCATTTTCTTCGGTTTTTGTCAACTTAAATTCTAATCTTAGTAAAAAGATCTTCAAACAATAGATTGCTTTAGCCATCCACCTTGCTTGATGACACGCACCAGGCTTACGAATTATTATTCCACCTGGTGGTGTTTCACCAAGTGTAATAATAACAAGTTTCAAAAATTCTTCATAGTCGTCTCTTGGTTGTTTTACTGTTAGCATTTCTAAACAAAACGACAACATTTCTTGACGCACTGGTGACAAAATATTTTTTAACATTTCATTTGAGCTCCATACAAAAATATTTTTGGTGTCTATTCCATTCCATGCATTCTTAAAACGCTTAAAAACTGCAATATCCGGTCCGGATGATATATGTAATTTTGATTCAACTATAGCCGCTTGAAGAATCAACTCAAAAATATGATGACGACATGCTAAGTGAAGAACATCTCTTTCCAGTCGTTGTTCTAGCAGAGCACACGCTCCGTTAAATCTGCCTGTATTTGAAGACGTCGTGTCAAATACAAATCCCTGAACTTTATCAAGTAATGACCATTTTTCAAGAGTATCGAATATAGCAGATGACATTTCTAATCCTGTACCAGATGGAATTTGGGGAACACCAAGAAGTTGCTCAAAATTAGGACCTGTTACAATTATTGGCAAACGATCGACTTTTCCGTGTCCTCCGAAGTCAGAAAGTATTTTTCCATCCCAGTGAACAATGGCAAAATCTACATTCAAATTTAAAAAATCTGACCTCACATTTTCAGCGTTTTTTTCTCTAACACTTTGTCGTGCATTTTTTATAGATGTTCGGTTGATTACATAAAGGGCAGGGTCCAAAGAAACACTTTCAATGAATGCTGACAATAAATGTACGGCATCACGATCACTAACCTTGAAAATATAAATTAAATACGTAATTATTACGTATATCTAGAAAAATTGTTTTAAATTAATATTGAATTTGTAAGTTTAACACATATGTACCAAATACGTTTTGAAGGCTAACATAACCTGACCTAATTGAAATAACGAAGGGGTTAATATTTAAAAAAAAAACAAATTTTAAATATAGTTGTTAATTTGTTGTATAATAACGTTTTTTAACGTCACATTACCAAAACAATAATTATATAAGATTAATTGATATCAATTATAATTATTTACCTTGCACTTATCTAATGCTGCACAAAGCCGCGGTGTCATTATTGATTTGTTGGCCCTTTTGGATCTTGTTGAGACAGGGCAACAGTTATCTGAGTGAATATCATTTTCCTCGCTAACATTTTCAGACTCATCTGAACTTGTTGGTATTTCAACTAAAATATTTATAATTAAATCATTTTAAAGGAATTTTTGAGGATTTTACATAAAATAATTATTAATTACCTGTGGCAGATTCTGAAATTTGAGAATTGTATTTCTTTTTTTTTGCAATTTCTGTTTCTATTCTTACATTTTTTCTTTTTTCTTTATTTGTTTGATTCATATCTACTCCTAACATGCAACCTGTACGACCGGGATTTCGCTGAGAAATTAAAAATGCTTTGTCCACCTCAATTTTCATTAAATCTAAAGCATTAGAATGAGCAATGTCGAATAGTTTATCCAAATCTTCTTCAAATTCTTCAACTTTTGAATTGTAACTTGCATTTTCGCGCTTTTTACTCTTTTCAAGATTGCGCCATAATTCGTATTTTTTTTTTAAATTTTTCACACAATCAGCTTTATCTTTTGTTGGAATACGGGCCTTTTTCCAGAAAATTAGACATTCGTCGATCACCAAATTGGAGCTTTCGGATAAAGTCATATTTACGAATCTCATATTATAAAATAATACTTTCAAGCAGTCTCTTAATGAAGGAAGTTTGCTACCTAGAATTTGATTTTTCGTTGAACCAATCAGATGAATATTTTGTCGCCGCATTTTATATTATTTAATACAATATCGTCCACCAAAAACTTGTTGACAACTAACACACTAATATTGATATACTACAAATGTCATCAAATAAAACTAAGATAACAATTTATGGTATGTGCTGTCCGTAATCGTTTGCCGATTGTAAACGAGTCATATAGCTAATGGTTATTGCTATTGACGCTATTGGCCATTGGATAATCGGATAATCATAATAATAACTGTAGAAAAGCGATAGCAAATACAAGAGATCGTGACAGTGGTAATTTTTTGTTTATTTTCAGCTTACAATTTCATAAATCCAAGTATAACATTGAACTGGTCGATCAAATAAAACTAACAAATAACATTTTTTTTAGAAAATTAAATGTTACATTCATTTATTTTAATATATTTAATTGTATACTTGAATAATTAAAAGATATAATATAATAACCATAATAATATCAATTTTAGCGAATAAATTAAATAATTTGTATTTTGCTATTTTCGTGCAAAAATACTAGATTTACAAGAAATTTTAATTTATACTTTTTTATAGACAGTAATTAACGCTACAATAAATTTTCTATACATTTTTACGATAGGGTCAATATTTTTAGAGTTAAATTGGAAAAACCATAAAACTACCCTCTTTGATCATTTTTCATCCCTCTTGCGGCACGGGAAGGATGTAAGTCATGATAATCAAATTTGCCACAAAATATTTTCTCATAACACTTAAAAAAATGGGAGGGTCCTGCATAAAAAAAAATAATTTTTTTTTCTTCTCCCATAAGCTGAAGGACCACCCTAGAATAGAGGTACATAATATATCTTTTGACACCGAACTCTTTGTGGTGCACGAGGAGTTAAGTTTGACTTAAATCTTAATGCACAGAATAATGTTGATCACTGTCAAAGATAAGTCAGCTGCTTAAAATAATAATACCAACATAACCCTTTCATCACGTTTAATCACATCGTGAAATCAGTGCAAAAAGAGTTACCCGGGCACACACACGCACGGTGTTTATTTAAACCCTCCAATACACCACTGCCTATAAATAAAGTTAACAGTACACACCCATATACTCTTTACCCAGAAAAATAGACTCGGGATTGAGAAATCTTAAATAAAATAGTCTAGTCAAAACAATGTGTTTAATTTCTGTGGAACCCACATATTTACTAATAAACTACTAGGAATTTAAATTTAAATTTAATAGTTTATATTCTATAGGTAGGTAACTATTTACTATTACACATATAGATTATAGGTATATACATATTAAATAATATTTCAAAACATTTTCTACTTAAATTTATTGATTTATTATAATAATTAGGCTCGTTATTACAATTTCTGAGTGGGTTTGGAGGTGAACTGGATAATATTATGTTCATTCATAGTTTAACCGTGAGCCGTGAACACCACGAAAAATGGACTCTACTAATAGAGAAGTTTTAGATATACTAGCTAACATGCGCCCCGTAGATGAAGGTGAAATATACTCCGCTATAATTGGAATGCAAGGAAAACTACTGAACATAACCAAGCACTGGATCGAGTCAGAACGCGGTGTGATGGTTAATGTTGAAGATATGTAACCATCTTTATGTTAGACAGGCGAGTACACAAAAAACAATTGTGGGGGGGGGGGGGGGTTTGATTGTACTTTTACAAAAATTTTCAAACATTCAAACAAGTCAAAATATTTTAAAAATTTGTCCGTGTATTTATTTTATTTATTTTAATTTTAGCCGAATGCAGCACCACCACCAAGGTAAAACTAACCGCAAAAAAACGTGACGTCAAATATGTTGTTTATGATTTGTTGGGTACAAAATATAAATAAAGGATTGTTAAAATAATAAATTACTAGTTTTTTTTGTAGTTTTAGATTCTGAGTGAAACGATGAATGTATTGATTTTACAATGATGTGTGTTTTTTTATTTTTTTTTTATTTTTTAGATTCTGATTGAAACGATGAATGTATTGATTTTACAATTTTATAATTTTTAAAATGTATAGTTTAATGAGTCAACTTAAAGACCCTAGATCGGATCTTGCTATTACGATAAATACGGCAACAGATATCTATACTCTCAAAAAACCATTTCTTATACAATATTGCGAAAATAAAAATCTAAAATCTACTGGAAATACTACCGAATTAAGAGCTAGACTAAGTAAATATTTAAGAGGAGCTATAACTTTGGAAGACGTGGATGAGTCATTAGACGTTGAAAAACGTAACATAATTCTTAATAATTCGATCACTAATAAAATTGATTTAAAAAATTTACTGAAAGACGCTGAGCTATCCGATTCAAGTCCAGAACAAAAAGACAACAATAAAAACCCATCAGCTACTTCCTCAACATCATTAACATTATACGACAACTTAAACAATAGTTTAAATTTATTTTCAAATAAAGTTGAAAAAATCTTAGAAAATTCAAACGCATCTGGTAATAACTCTCAAGATCAAAGCACCCAATTATATCAAAATACCTTAATACATTTTGAAGATTCTATTACTTCTCCCGAAAATTCAAAACACGTATATCAGGAAATAGTGCTCAATAGAGATAACTCAAAAAATAATCAAGCTAATCCTAATTTAAACACTAATTCTATTCCACCCCCACCAATTGCACCGAGCAAAAGGAGAATGAATGAAAAAATCCTATGATTAAACCTGATAATTTCACCGGGACTGAGGACGTTAGAAAATTTTTTAAACAATATAATAAGATTAGCGACATTAATGAATGGAATGAAAACGACAAACTAAAATACTTTTCAATTTTTGTGAAAGGCACCGCCAGTACCTTTTTAGAAAATCTTGAAGACCAAAAAAGAAATTTGTCATGGAAAGAATTAGAAGACATTTTTTAAATGAATTTCAACCCATAGGACATGACACTATATTGCAAATCAAACTAGAAAAACGTAGGCAAGGGGAAAATGAATCTACCACAAGTTTCTTAGCTGAAATAGAAAGTTTATCTAGGCAGGTAAATAAGCACATGAGTGAAAAAGATATTTGTGGATATATTTTAAAAGGTTTAAAGGATAACATTTTACAATCAATTTCAACGTAAGACAATAATAGCTTAAAAAACTTAAAAGAAAATTTAAAAAAATTTGAACTGATGCAGTTTAGGATAAAAAATAAAAAGATGATATGAGTGAATATACAGAAATTCTAAATGAACAAGTATTACAATTAAACCTAAAAACAAAAGATATTGAAATAGAGAATAATGAATTGAGAAGGCAAATAAAGAACAGTTTTTCTAGAGATCGAGAGAATAAAATAAATATAAACAAATTAAGTGACGAAATACAAAAAATAAATTTATTAAGAAAAAGATCGGTATATTTTGATGACAACAATAAACAAAAAAATAATAATCGCGATTATAATGAAAACAGAGGACGAAGTTACAATAGGAAAAGAGACTTCGACAATGATAAACGCGAGTACCGAAATAGCAGTCCATACCCATATAGGATAAATAATAGTGAAGGAGGAATTACAATAACAGAGATAATAGTCCTTACCCCTCTAGGTTGTATAATCGATATTCTAGAGATAATAGCAAAGACAACAATTACAATAGAGACAGATCATACTCAAGAGAAAGAAAGAACAATTATGATAGTTCTAGGGAAAGTAGTAGAGACAGAAGTTATGACAGATATTTTATAACGTATAGACATAAAGACGATAAAGACAGGGAAACAAGAGGAAATTATAAACAGTATAGTAAAAACAAAGACGAAGAAAAACGATACACAAAAAACCGGCAATACAGCAGAGAGAATAGTCGTGTGACTATTTAGAAGTACCTAATCGGAGATATTTTTTTATTAGACAAAACTTGGGCAATAGGCCACTGTGTCAGCAAATGTCTCACAATGTCCCGGGGAATAGCGTTAAAATTCAAAAAAAAATTTAATAATATAAAACAGTTAATTAATCAAAATAAAAATACTAACGAAATAGCTTACCTAAAAACAGACGATCAATGGTTATTATATCTGATTACAAAAGACAATTATCATGACAAACCTAAGTATTCTAATATTTTCAAAACTCTAGAAAACACAAAACAATTTCGCATAGGGAATAAAATAAAAAAATTAGCGTTGCCTAAAATATGTTCAGGCTTAGACAACAAAATATGGGGCATCATCTCTAATATGATCAAATTTATATTTCAAAATACCTCTATAAAAATTAAAATACTATCACTACCCGAAGGAAAAGATGACAACCTTTTACAAAACTATGAAAATATATATCCTATCAATGATAACAAAAATGACAGTTCAGCAATTGAAACAAATAAAACTAAAGACATATATCTAAATAACTCTAATAACTCTATTAACAATGAATCAAAAAATATTAATAAACATGTCTGCACCTATGAAGACAAACATTACCATACAAGAGTATTATCAATAATAGTAGAACATGTAGGTATTGAAAAATTTGCAATAATTGACACAGGATCTAATATTTCTTGCATAGATATGTCTTTAATTAATGATATGGAACTCGTTAAGAAAGAGGAAGATATTGTTATTACAGGAGCAGATAATACCAAATTAGAACAATTAGGCAAAATAAAATTAGTGGTAAAAATAAATGAGAACACGTACTCTATTAATGCGTACGTAATCAAAGGACTGAACTGCAAAATACTACTGGGAAACGATTTCAACATAAAAAATAACTTAATCATCAATTTTAAAGATAAAAATTTAGAATTAAATTACAATGTCTTAATACCTATGGATGAACTATGGTACAATTATAACACACAAAGTAATAACTATAGGCTCAAATTGGGGGGGGGGCTGAGCCCCCCAAACTTAGCCGTAGCCCCCCCAAAAATCTACAAGTTTATAATACTATAATATTATAAATGTGTACAGTTTTTTTTTTTTTTTTTTTTTTAGAAATAAATGTATGATATTATTTTTATCCTTTATTATTAGGAATTATTATGGCGTAAGGAAAGTGGCGCGCCCACCGCCCAATGCACGACAGTGCATTGCAGTAGCCCTACCCTGGCCTTAATTGGCTGGGGTAGCCTGGTCCTCCAGGTTGGGGGTTGGTCGACGGGCTAACAACCCGTCACCATAAAAACACAATGTTGTGAATCTTCAAAATATGCCTCGGACACTGAAAAACTCGGACTATCAGAAAGGAACTGGAAAAGGAAAATTTGGAGATATAAGGATTGGCACTTGGAATATTAGAACCCTTTTTAAAACAGGCGCAATGAAAACAATAATTGACGAAATTAAGAGATATAAATTACCAATTGTAGCGCTTCAAGAAATAAGATGGCCGGGAAGTGGCAGCATAAAGTCAAACGATACAACCCTATTTTACAGCGGAGGAGCAAGTGATAGACACGAATTCGGAGTAGGTTTTGTGATCAATGAGGCACTACTTACAAAGATTAGTAAGTTCGAAGCGATAAATGAACGTTTATGCTATGTACGTTTCTCGATGCCGAGCTATGACCTAATAATAATCAACTGCCACGCACCTACAGAAGAAAAAGAGGAAGAAGTTAAGAACGCATTCTATGAAGACCTCGAACGAGTATATGATACTCTTCCAAGACACAGTGTAAAACTAGTCATTGGAGATATGAATGCAAAACTAGGACAAGAGGAAGAATATAAACCAACAATTGGCAGAGAGAGCTTACACAGCATATCAAATGATAATGGAACAAGATTTGTAAACTTTGCTACCTCCAGGGATATAATTATCAGTAGCACCTATTTCCCAAGAAAAAATGTCCACAAGCAAACGTGGATATCACCCGATGGAAGAACTTGTAACCAAATCGACCACCTGGCGATCGATAAAGAGCACCGATCATGGATAAAAAACATCCGCAGTTTCAGAGGAGCGGATGGTGATACGGACCATTACTTAGTGGTAGCCACCATGACAAAAAAATTCTCAACCAGCTGGAAGATGAAGAAAAGTAAAAGTAAACTAAAGATGCTGAATGTTGAGAAAATAAAGGATCCAATAGAAGTAAATAAATATAGAAACAACATATCCGAAGAAGTCAAAAGAATAATGAACCAACAGTGCACCACAGATGACAATCAGGAGACGAGATGGAAGAACATAAAAGTTACAATTGACATAGCCGCAAAAGACCTCAGAACAAGAAACACAACCATAAAAAAGAAACACTGGTTCAACGAACAATGCCAGAGGGTGATAAGTAAACGCAATGAGGCGAGATTAAAAATGCTACAAAACCCAACTCCAGAAACCACAGAAGAATACAAAACTAAGAAAGAAATAGCAAAAAAAACATTTAGAAGGGAGAAAAGATTAGCGGAAAAGGAAATGTTGGAAAATATAGAAAAAGAATACAACAACCCAAGAGAATTCTTCAAAAAATGCAGAACAGTTAGACAAGACTTTAAAGCTCAAACCTTCATCATAAAAGACGAAAATGATGACATACTCACAGAACCTACAAAAATAGTCGAAAAATTCCGGCTCCACTTCGAGGAGTTGTTAAATAACAATAGTACCAATGGAAACTTTGATAAATATGAGGAATTGATTTATCAAACAGCAGAACCAGAGTTAGCCGAACCAGATCCGGAAGAAATAGATCTTATCATCAAAGGTTTCAAAAACTTTAAAGCACCAGGGGAGGATGAAATCAACCCGGAACTACTAAAACTGGCGGGAAATAACCTAAAGACAGAATTACACCTTCTAATAAAAGACGTATGGAAAAATGAATGTATGCCCAAGGACTGGAACCTAGGGATTATATGCCCAATCTTCAAAAAAGGAGATATAAAGAAAGTAACAAACTATCGTGGAATATCACTACTGGACACTGCATACAAAGTGTTATCAATAGCCATTTTAAGAAGACTTGAAATGTACGCGAAGGATATAGTCGGAGAATACCAGTGTGGTTTTAAAAAGGGCAAGTCCACGACAGACCACATTCACACGCTTAGACAACTCATGGAGAAATACTACGAGTATAATAAAGACCTACATATACTCTTCGTGGACTTTAAGCAGGCATACGACAGCATCAACCGAGAACAATTGTGGATAACCCTAAGGAACTTTGGCATACCCGACAAATTAGTGAGACTAGTGCAAATGTGTAATGAACAAACCTATTGCAAAGTACGTTTTTTAGGAGAAGTATCCACAAGGTTTTAATGCAAGACTGGTCTGAGGCAGGGTGATGCGCTTTCCCCAGTACTATTTAACCTAGCTCTGGAAAAGGTAGTTCGAAGCGTAACAGACACGGAAGAAATGGATGTAATAGGAACTCATACCCTGCTTGCTTATGCTGACGATATCATCATATTAGGAAAATCTAAACTTGTCGAGGAAAGAGCAAGAAAACTAATAAATTCCAGCAGCAGTATGGGACTAGTTATAAACGAGAGTAAGACCAAATATATGGTGATGACTAGGAACGCAACGACGAAGAGTAATCTACACGTCGGAGATCTTAATTTCGAACAGGTAGGAGATTTCAAGTATTTGGGAGTAAACATAAATGAAAAAAACAACATGCATAACGAAATTAGGATGAGAATAAATGCGGCAAATAGATGTTACTTCACAATGAGAGAAATGTTCTCCTCCAAACTACTGTCAAGACGTACAAAAGAGCGCCTGTACTGTACATACATGCGTCCTGTAGTCACGTATGCTTGTGAGACATGGTCTAGCACCCAGGGGGATGAAGAAAAACTACAAAACTTTGAGAGGAAAATATTAAGAAAAATCTATGGACCAGTATACAACAATGAATTGGAAAGATTTGAAAGAAGAAAAAATGAAAATCTGCAACAACTATATAATAAACCGAGTATAAGACACTTCTTAATCAGAAAAAGGCTGGAATGGGCTGGCCATGTCTGGCGAGCCGAAGACACGCTAATTAAGAAAGTCACGGTGAGCAAAATAACAGGGAAAAGACCAAGAGGCAGGCCCCGGCAGAGATGGTATGATAGAGTAGAAAAAGACCTAAAGAAGATCAACCCATTCCTAGATATAGGAGTGGCATCGGATAGGGAGAAGTGGAAAGGCATTTTAGAAGCGGCGATGGTCCTCAATGGACCGCTATAAGCCCAAGAAGAAGAAGAAGAATTATTAGGAATTATTATTACATTGTTTTATTATTGCTATCACGTCATGATCGCGATTGTATATTATACTAAATGTATATTTAGGTACGTACTTCATAATAAATAATTATATAAGATACTCTTTACTAACAGGCGATAAGCCCGCATAATATTTGACATGACGTGTTTATATATAGTTTATTCTATATTATATTAAACGTTTATTTTTATTGTTTTAAATTCGGCAAACTAGGTCTTTCCCTGCGACCATTTAGTGCGCTTATCTGAATTCTGAATGCATTTATATTTTGTTTACATATTATGGTTACGTCATATTATCCGCTTGTCGATTTCATTACAACAGTTAACAATCCGCGTTTACGTTAGTCTATCGTTCATTTTACATGATCAGTGCATTCAAACTTATTTCATCGTTTTTAAAAACTTAACAATGGAAAGTAAAAAGTTATTCAACATTTTCAATAACAAAAATAAATCCACAACTACTTCTACAAGTTCTACAGTTTCTACAAAAATAGAAGTTGATCAAAATAATATATCGGTTTCTGTCATTACTGCTACCAACACCAATATTGTCAACAGCGATGATGAATCTAATACCAATAATACCACAAGTGGATATTTAGATCTTGGCGATTTAAATTACGGACCTATGAGGCCAATTTTAAAAGTAAGTGTTTTTTCAAATTTCCTTTTCTTATTGTATTGGTCATAATTTATATTTATGCAATTTTTAATTTTAAGTTATAATTACTAATTGTGTAGGTAGTTAATTACTTTAATATGTTTCTAGGTATATCCAAAAACTAAATTTGGACAACAAAACAGATCATTTTCGAGTACCCACTATAAAAAATTTTCATGGATTGAGTACAGCATTAAAAATGATGCCATTTTTTGTTACGCTTGTCGCTTATTTTCAAATGACTCTGGCCATGTTGAACAAACATTTATTAGTATTGGATTTAATAATTGGAAAAAAGTAAGTTTTTCATAATAAATTTTAGATTTTAGAATTCTATACAATTAACTCTATGTCTGCATGTTCTACATTACTATTTACTACTTATTATTGGAGAAAACCTATTAGGTGTATTACATATTTTGAAAAGTATGCATAATAGCTGTAGATAATATATCACTTTGCACTGAATCCTGTAAAACAAACGTTTTGAATTGGCTCATAATTATTAACACTATCAACAGTACTGATTGATGATGAACTTGATAGTGACGGTGCAGCAGAGCAGTTCATTTCTTTATTAATATTGCGACCAAATTCCCAAATGGAATCAGTTGATCTGATTTCTTGTATTCTTAATTCAGTCAATAAAGACTGAATTTTTTCTTGTGCAATTAATGCATTTATGGGAGATAATTTTTCTAATTGAGATGCTATGTGTTTTCCAAAAATTTGAAATTTATTTTCTTGTGGCTCAGTATTGAGAACTTCAGTTAAGTTTTGATGTTGTTTAACAGTGGAAGAAATTTCTTGTAATTTGGTTTTCTTAAATTTTGGTGTTTTGTGTTGATCTTCTTTAGATTGATTACCTTCTGATAACATACATTCCTGTATCGATTCCTGTGAAGTTTGATTTATAACTGTCAAAGAATCTTGCATAATGCCATCATTACTAATATCTTGATCAATTTCATCTGTTGAAATAGTCCTCTTTGGTGTTATTACCTAAAATAAAATAAAGATGTTTAAATTATTAATTTTACTTTAATTTCAGGTGCCTAGTACACATGAAGAATGGAAAGTTATCGAAGAGGATTTCAATAAAAGATGGAATTTCCCAGGATGCTATGGTGCTATAGATGGGAAGCACATCAATATTCGTGCCCCTGCAAATTGTGGAAGCTATTATTTTAACTACAAGGGTTCTAACTGCGTTGTTCTTATGGCAATTGTTGATGATAATTATTGCTTTAGATATGTTAATGTGGGGTGTAATGGAAGATTTTCAGATGGAGGGGTTTTCCAAAATTGTGAAATATCTAAAGCATTAGAAAATAATATGTTACCAAATGGAGGCTTTATAGTAGGAGATGATGCATTTCCTTTAAAACCCTATTTATTAAAACCATACTCTTGAAAACAATTAACATTGTCAGAAAAAATATTTAATTACAGGCTATCTCGTGTAAGACGCATTGTAGAAAATGCTTTTGGTATCTTAGTAGGAAAGTTTCGTGTGTTTGAAAAACCAATTGCTTGTGATGTTTCAACAGTTGACAAAATTATTCTTGCTTGTAGTACATTACACAATTGGCTAAGAATAACAAATAAAAATTATTATTCACGAAGGTTAGTAGATGAAGAAAATCTTGATGAGTATAGAATAATTGAAGGTTCTTGGAGGTTTCAATCACACAATGGATTATTACCAATTTCAAATGCTGGAAGTAATCATTCATCACAAATCGCTAGGCTTTTGAGAGAAAAATATACTGCATATTTTATGAACGAAGGATCTGTGCCTTGGCAAGAAAGAATGATTTTTTGAAGTATATTATAAATTGTTATTTTGCTTTAGTACATAATAGTATTTAACATATGATAGATTTTTAAACACGATTATAAAATTAAATTATTTGTATTAAGTACCTATATTTATTTTGTTTTACTAATACCTATTACCTATTAATACCTATTAAAGTTTAAATAGCATTCGACGGTGTTTCGCAAATTGTGTTTTGAAAAATGTATTTATCACTACTGATCCAATATAACAAATACAATATACTTACATTACTTATTGTACTTCGTTTTTGTTCTGTACCTTGTAAGAAACTTCGCATTATGTTGAACCATTTGACTTGTGGTGTGTACACGAAGTCAGTCCCAGATCCAGATTTTTTCGAATCAGATATTTTTTTTAATTCTTGTGAATAAGTGGAACGCAAATTTTTAATTTTAGTTTTTACCTCAGGAACTCCAAACCCGGGCATGTTCATTGTTTCTGCCAAAGTGCTATATGCGCAGTCGCGACAATGTTTGTTTTTGTACAGTGGAATATTGACATTCCAGAGACATTCGTGATTCATATATTCCTCAACGAAATTTATCGTTGTATTTTCACTCCATTTATTTGACATTTCAACAAAAAATTAACTTAGTTATGTAAAACAATAATGAAATGAATGAATTTTGATTTAAACTTATTCAACTGTAGTAGGTAATTAGTAACTATATTATTTATAGTAAAGAAGTAAACAAAAAGCTTAAATTGAAAACATTGTAAAATATAAATTGATAAATCCAAATATTGTTATCAGTGTTATCACTCGTGATTTTACTAAAGATAGTGTTGTCTACACTAGGCCAGTATAAGACGAGTACAGCTACTCGGCCTAGTAAATAGAATCAGTTTTTATTTACTCGACTAAAATGTTTACTAAATCCAGTACTAGATTTAGTACTTAATCTAATGTCCACATGATTCAAGTTAACTCAATTTAGTGACTTACTCTAGTGACTCGGCCGAGTACTATCCTAGTGTAAGCCCGGCTTTAGGAATAGTGATCTGAATGTGTCTACATTTGGTGTAGCATCTTTGACCATTCCGAACTATTTCGCCGCCTTTCCCTTCATACCGTTTTCTATTACAATCATGCGATCCGTCTGTGAGGTATTTTTGTGTAGAAAGTATGCGTTTAAGTCCTTTAAGTATTGGTTTGGGCGTTCGTCCGTTTCCCCGTTAAACGTTGGTGCTATTAATTCTACGTTGTTGGCCCTTACATTCGTGTCATCTTGTTTTGTTGATTTTAACGTCTGTATTTCTCTTTCTCTTCTTGCTGTTTAAACTGTAATTTTGGGATCCGTGTTGATAATAAGCTGTTTAATTGTGTTGTTTGCCTCACGAAGAACCATGATTAAGTTCATAATAAAGTTAATTTACCATATAAGGTGTAATAATAATATTTGAGGTTACTCCTTTTGGTCATAATATCTAATAAAAATCCGACCATGTGGTCTCAAGGGAACGCATAAGTTATCACAATTTATACTATTAAGTAACGCCAGCAATATTATGGGTGGTAAGTGCACGGGGTGTCAGGGAAACTCTGATAGGGGGGAAATATGGGGATAACAATATATATGCATACCAAATGGGCAAATGTGGGGAAAAATGACTGGAACGCAGCAGTGTTCGGTCTCCTCGTCGCCGCAGCTCTTTGGTCGGACCGTTACCGCCAACGCCATCGCCGTCTCCACCAGCATCACAACAGGAGCATTTCTGTAATAATATATTGTGGATAACAAATGTATAAAAGGGGGGAATATATAATAGCAAGAATAATAAAAATTGGTAATTACCTTGGTAGGCATAACATTTCATATAATAGCAATACATTTTTTTTTTTTTTTTTACCAATGCGGATAGTTTTAAGTTAATTTACTTTAATAATAATAAAAATGAGAGCACCGCACGTTAGGAGTATGGGTATAATAAGATTTTTGCAAGAGTAACAATTAATATATGTTTTTTTTTTTTGTTTTTGGTAATTACAATAGCAGGAACTTAGATATTTCTTTTTAAAAGAACTTTCGGTTATAAGAGAATTATATTTATTGAGATGGAAATGGATAAAATTGTTGTTTTTTTTTTTTTTTTTTTATAAATGTGATGCGCTTGCCATGAGAGAAAATGTATATATTTTTTTTTTTTTTACGTTTCATTATTGATATTTTGCCAGTTATCCAGTTATTATAGAGAGAATTTCTTTTTTTTTTTTTTAATTTTAAATTTTAAGTATTTTCATATTAAGTGAGAGAAAAAAAAATTGTTGATTATAAGGGGAATTTTAGGACACGCGGTCCTGTCACGGTCGCCATATGTGAGATCCTGTAGTTTGAAACTACAGAAACTACCCACAGCCAAAGGGGAACACTTTGACTGCTACCTGCAAGCCGCACCGCGTGTAGGCCCGAGAGCCCGGTCGGTGGAACTTGCAGGTTTTAGTACACGCATCGACAACATGAATGTCGAAGATTTATTCTACAGGGAGAGAAAATATTAAGAATAAACATGTGAATTTTAAGGTAATCATGTGATTGTATTTTACATGGCCGACTAGACAAATAATAACGTTTTTTTTTTTATATATCATTTACAAGTGAAAAGTCATAAAGATTTGGCACATGGCAAATGTGCAAAAAGAATATAATATTAAAAGGGCAATATTTGGCACATGGCAAGTGCGGAACACATTACAGATACCGTTGTCCCGTACCCAAATCACCCAAAAACGCTCGGCCCACGGGGTTCGACACACCACATTATTCGGGGTGGTCTCCACAGGGTTACCGGGTTGGTTCAAGTGATTTGATTAGGAGAAAGGTAGGACTTTGCGTCTTGCGACGCATATTATGAAATTATCGCGCTTTTTATTTTCTTAAGAAAAAAAGGGGGGAACAGGGGAAATTTTATATTTACGACTGAAGAACATGATTGTGACGACGATGATGTGCTGGATGGAACGGTAGTCACGTGGTTGTAGCATTGCCCGACCTCGGGCCCGTCGTTGACGCTTAGCCCATCATGGCGTGGTGATCATGAGCCACAAAAAGACAATATATACTTTGGCCAAAATAATGTGGACACGAGGTATGGCGTGATTCACAGCGGGTTTGAGTCGGTAGGTGTTCGCAAGTAGTGACGTCATGCAGTGGGCCAGTGGAAACGGTAGTCAACGTGATCCGTGGTGCAAGACGAGAAAAAAAATGAGTAGTGACCAGTGTCGGCGGAGTACATACGATGGCAAAAGCAAAAATCCGAAAATGCGATAATCGGCACGGCAGCTGATTGGCGGTGGTACTGGAGCAGTGTCGTTGAATTGCGGGAATGTTTCATAATTGTTGGGGTCAGAAAGCACTGTGTGCGGTACCGGTTTAGACAACGACGACGGTGGCAGCAACAGTCGCCAGCGGCTGTGGGTCGAGTGTGCAAACACTGCTGAGCGTGGGGTCGATGGGGGGGAGAACATGTTACATAATATTGCTGTTGTTATTGATAGCTCTTTTTGCACAGTACATGCTAATAATTGAATAATAATAATTTATAAATGATTTATTAGAGGGCCAAAATTCCGTGACGTTACAGCCGTTAAAAAATAAGAAGAACTAGAACTATTAAGCAATAAACTAACAGATATAGTTAAAGACTATATAAAAACCGTGAGGAAAACCATGTATGAAAAGAGACGAAAACATTATCCAACGTTTCCAAAATGAATATATGAAGGAATTGATAAACTTAAAAATATACACGAAGACGATTTTTTTCAATTTTGAGGAAATCAATTTGTCCGTGTTCACGATGACAAAAATATTATTTGTTTAACAACTTTATCAAATAATAATTTACCAACGGAAACCACAGAGTTCTTTGCAGATGGGACATTTGATTATGCACCTAGTTTTTTTTTTACAATTATACACTATTCACTGTTACAATAATGGATATTACGTAAGTACCACTCATTTATTTCTTTTTGCCTGATAAATCAAAACAAACATATATTAACATGTGGAGGTTTCATTTGAAGATAAGTTTGAAAATTTCAAATCGTAGTTTATTCATTAAACAGTTACAACTGGATTTCGAAATTGGAGCACCCGAAGCATTAAGAAATATATTTAGAAGAATGCCACTTAGAATTACATTGTCTATTTGCTTTTCGACACTTGCATTTATTTGTTTTGCAACCCTGTGTACTTATTAAATATTAATAATAATAAATACCAATATTTCAGTGAAAGATAACCTCTACGAAATCGGTACGACCAAAGGAAAACTGCAACAACTGTACAGTAGAAACCAATTTACGATTTGTAAAGAAAAATTTGTACAGATCGAAGACGTACCGGGTAATTCAATTTCATTGCGAGAAGCAGCCCACTGCTTTTCTAATTTAGGGGGACAAGGATATGATCGGTGTATTTGTACGCAGGGTTGCAAGACAAATAAATGCAAGTGTCAAAAAGCATACAGGCTATGTAATTCTGAGTGTAATTCTTCTAAATCTTGTACAAATAAATAGGTAATAATAAAATCATTATTTAATTAGAAAAATTAGAATAAATCAATAAAATTAATTTTAAAAAGTAATTTAATTTATCGTATAATATAATAATTCGATAGATAATATATAACATACTGATATAAAATATTTGTATAAATAGGCAGTACGATAGATACCAAAAATAGTCATAGTTTATTATAAAATGTCATTGAATTTAATTTATTAGAAAAATACCATATTATAATGATATTAGTTAATTTTTTTAAATTTATTATTATTAATATATTCATAATATCATAAGGTTATATAAGTAATAATAAAAATATAATTTATACTAAAAATAAACAATAGTATAAGATGCTTAAAAAAAAAAAATTGCGGTTCACATTGCCCGGTCAGGACCACATTGACCGGGCTAAGTGTACATTGCCCGGTATTCCACATTGCCCATAACATATATAAAGAATATATTACTTAAGCTTTTTTATAAATAAAATCATACACAGTTATTATGATAAAATGTAAATTTTATAGAAATCCTCGTGCAGCCGTATGTTATAGTTGGCCAACAGCAGAGCCTTCAATGCGCCACGCTAGAAGAGATAGGTACGCATCCACCTTTACCTGCAACGGTGCGTGAGCTAGGTGAACATTTTGACATAAACGCAGACAGGTACATGTATAATTGTATAAAATATGATTGAAACTAATAAAACTTGTTTTTCCATTTAACATGTATTACCATGGTTTTTAATAGGTATCAATGTAATAATTCTCGTTTCTATCAAGAATGGATTGTTGATCTCGATTGTCGCGATCTCATCAGTGCTGTAGTTCATCAGGGTGCTACAGAAGTACACGCTGATGCCACATTCAAAGTGGTCCCATCCATGCCTCATTGTCGTCAACTATTTATCATACATTTGATCCTGCAAAACCATGTAAGATTATTATTTTTAAGTCATTAAAAATTTAAAATAAATTATTAAACATGTATTTTTCTAGTCTATACCAGTATGCTATGTGCTTATGGAATATAAATCAGAAAATGCATATAGGAAAGTGGTAGAAATATTTCAGTCAAAATTTCCTGAAATTAGACCCAGGTTACAATTACAGGTTATAATTACAGATTTTGAAACCGCCCTTCGGCAAGTTTTTATAGATACTTATCCCCAAGCACAGGTTTATTCTTGTTGGTTTCATTTCGTACAGGTTAGCAATTTAAAATCTATTAAGAGGAAATATTAGGAATATTAGATGCCATTGTACAAGCAGTAGCATTTAATATAATTGTGTATTTTCATTTAAATACCTATGTAATTTTATATTTAACTTGTAAAAATAAATTTTTTAGAGTTTACAGAAGAATATAAAAAAATGGGTTACTCACAGTATATAAAACAGAATAGGGAAGCCATGATGTGCCTTAAAATGTGTGCAGTATTACCTCTGTTGCCAGCTTATCTAATTGAGCAAGGCTTCCAAGAAATAAAAAACCATGCCCGAAATAATGCAATACTACTACCAAGATTTTTCACCTATTTCTCTAGGTAAACTACCGATGTATTCATTATACAATTATTCATCATATATTATATAAGACCATAAAGTATAAAATACTGTTTTTAACAATTGTACTCTGTGTTTAGTTTTCGGCTGATTAGAAAAGGCCCAGAATGTATTTATGTTCATGGTCAACCTCGCAGAACGAACAATAACATTGAAAGTTTTCATTCTACTTTAAAACAGAAGTTCCAAGTGATGCATCCAAATTTATGGAAAATGTTAGGTAAGTTACCTATTTCATTCTTGAACGTTCATACATCATAACCAACCAAAATGTTTGAAAATAACATAAAAATATAAAATGCATGAAACCAGAAAATAAACGATTAGTTTTATTAATAAAAATAAAATATTGCTCGTGTAATGATGTATGCAATATTAAGTTAACATAAATAATCATCATTGTTAAAACACAAAATGTATTTCAATTAACTTTTTACTGAAATTAAAATTAAATATTTGTTTATAGAACACCTAAAAAATATGAATACCAAACAGCACATCGTTATACAGCAGTTAGCAGCAGGATTGAAAACAACAAGGACCGAGTGTGAAAATGAAATACATTTTGAACTCCTTACGTATTAAAAACGCAGCAGCTTTACTGAGCACTGGCACTATAACTGTAAAGGACTTTTTGTTACAGTGCTCACACAGTACTGATAGGTTACTTAACAATGGAGCTAAATTGGAATGATGAATTTGAAAGTATGAAATTCTTATAACAATGCTTTTAACAAGACTATTTACTAATGAGTTTTTATTTTTGATAATTATTATAATAACAGATTTTGAAGAAGAGGAAGAAGCTGCACCTATAGCTGTGCAAAATGAAATTGTTGTACACAGTAGGTATAAATGTCAACAATAATGCAAGTGAGTTGAACTATTAACTAGTTACATAAGCCATGACTTAAATACCTATATACTTAAACATATAAAATATAATTACAATAATAGATTTTGAAGAAAATGACCAGCAGGTGATCCCTGTGTTACGTACCCTATAAATATATCAATATATAGTGCACGTATTCAGTGGTGTGGCTAAGTAATTAAGTAGGCAATTACTATAAGACATCATGCCGAGGTCATTGCATAGAGCGTAGTGAACAATTAAGCTATAAAAGTGTTGTCACACGTCTCTTCTTAGAAAAGTCTCTATACTATTGGGACAGGATACGGATCGACCAGAATAACAAATTATGCTACGAGACCCAAATTCTATCCTTGTGCGAACATTCGCTACCACTACGACCACCCACTCTTAAAGTATACGAGCATATATAAGGGAGCCCATGACAAGAGCTCATCAGACGGTTATAGACGGTTATAGACGGTTATAGACGGTTATAGACGGTTATAGAGAGCTAGAGACGGCTAGGGATAGACAAGACATTTGGAGGCCGGTCGTAACACCACTCACAGTCTTAGTCTATCAAGTTTCAGAGGCAGGTCGTAACACCACTCACCACTCTCTCACGCTTTAATATTGTATTTTTGTATTAAATATATGTTAATAAACACACATTATATCTATATACATCACGTCTTCATTTCCTGAGTTGATATATATATCGACACGAGTTGGGACGCAACAGAAAATTGGCGCTGTGGACAGGGTTTTCCAAGAAACAGGAAGATTCAGTAATATTTTTGAAATATTCTGTGTCAACTTCTATCAACAGAGGCAACTTCACTTACGTGGATCACCGTTGAGCTGAGGAGTGCACGCTTCAATTCAACAACTCTGGGAAAACCGAACTTCTTGTTGCAGTTCAACTACGACGAGAAAATCAAGCAACGGGATGAACACGGCAGTATTGTAAGCATAAAATTATATAACCGTCTCCTTTGGTACATTTGGTCCATCGTAGTTAGGGAAAATTTAAAGTAATTATTTAAAGGGCAATTAAATTATTAAAATCATTTTTGAAGTTATTAACGGGCAATTATTAAAGAATTATTATTATTGAGGGCATTTATTGAGAATATTATTGAAGTTATTATTGTGAATTATTATTGAGGGCATTTATTGAGAATATTATTGAAGTTATTATTGTGAATTATTATTGAGGGCATTTTTTGAGAATATTATTGAAGTTATTATTGTGAATTATTATTGGGGGCATATTATTGAATTTTTATTATTGATTATTGAGGGCATTTATTGAGAATATTATTGAAGTTATTATTGTGAATTATTATTATTGAATTATATTATTTGAGTACTACTCCTTTGGAATTAGCTAATCCATCGTATAAACACGTGTAGATTTTAGAAGCCCATGACAGCCCATCCCTAGTTGAAGTCCCTAGTTGAAGTCCCTAGTTGAAGTCCCTAGTTAAAAGTCCCTAGTTAAAGCCCCTAGCCCAAGTAGACGCCCAATCGAAATAAAAAATATAAATGAATATAAAATTAAATTAATGAACACGAGTTCAGAGGATGAATTTGAAACTATAGCTAGAGAAACGCTAGATAGAATAATTGAAATAATCGAACACGACGAAATAAACAACACTGATAGTGAATTAATTAACAACGTAGAATTAAATAATTTAGTTAAAGAGTTAGATACAATTGATGAGGAAATAATTAATGAAAACGTAGTAAGTAAACCAATAAGTAGTGTCAGTAGTGACATATTAAATAAAAGTTTGCGATTAATAAATTTGGAGGAATTTGAAAAAAGTCCTAGTACTAGCACACCTCGTACAGGTTTACGAAGCGATAAAAATACCGTTCACATTGAATATATACCGCCAAAAAGAGTAGTAAAATCCAAAAAAATGACAAGTGGAAGCGAAATGAAACCACTAAGCGCGATCGAAGCAATTAAATTAATTCCAAATTATTCAGGACAAACTGAGATATATCCATTCTTAAATGCTTGCGAAGTAATAATAAACACGGTAGATATAGATCAACAACCTTTTATGTTAAAAATGATAGGTGCTACTAAACTATCTGACAGAGCTTTTAATGTAACCAAATATAAAGAAATTAAAATATGGGATGATATGAAAAAAATATTATTAGATGCATTTGAAACTCCTTACGGCGCTGCTAATCTACAAATCGAATTAAATATAATAAAAATAAAAAATAATGAAACCATATGCGCATACAATAATAGAGTAGAAGAAATATACCAAAAACTGTGTAACACAGTAGCCATAGATAAAACACCCGTCGAAGCAAAGATATTACGTGACAATATTAGGGAGCAAGCTCTAGTTAGCTATATAAACGGTTTAGGAGACCAGATAAAATTCGAAGTAAAAACAACAAACCCCACCAGCTTAGAACAAGCAATGCAGACTGCCCTAGTCGCAGAAAAAAATATAAGAACCTACAACGATGTGCAAGAAATATTCCGCACAAATAATACAAGCAATCATAATAAACCTAGGAATAATAATGCTTATACATATAATACAGGTAGACCAAATAATAATCAAAACACATCATATAACTATCGTAACAATAACAATAATAATAAAAATGAATCTAACGGAAATAATTCCTATGACAGGAATAATAATAAGTACCAAAATAATATAGGGAACAACAATTTTAAGGTTAAACGTTGTTTTACATGTAATCGCGAAGGACACTTTTCATCACAGTGCCGGTTGAATAACAATACCCGTAATAATAGACCACCCAATCAGAATAATTTCACGCGTCCACCAACTAATTATAATGCACACGAAACATGCTCGTACTGTAATAAAACAGGACACCATATCGCGATATGTTATAAAAAACAAAACGATGAACGCCGGAGTAATACTAATTTTTATTCGGGAAACGGACAAGCGTCTCACGCGACACCCGGAGCACGTGCGATCAACCATATATCCGTGGACACATCAGAAATTGTTATCCCGTTATACTAACAGAAATAAACAACAATAACCACATAAAATGCAAATCACCTGCTTGTACGGATAAGGAGTTAGAATTTCTTGTCGATACAGGGAGTGAAGTTAACATAATAAAAGCCAATATTTTAAACAAAGATATAATAATCGATAAAACACAAACCATAAATTTAAAGGGAATTAATGATAAAATAATACAAACACTTGGGAAGTTAGCAATACCTTTGATATTCCAAGGACAACAAATAATTACAGAATTTAATTTAGTCGATAAAGATTTCCCAATAAGGAGAAATGGTATATTAGGTAATAGTTTTCTAACAGAAAATAATTCTATAATAAATCTAGCAAATAAGACTAGTTATCAATACTAATATAAATAGTAAAGAAATGTTATTAAAACCTAGGACGGAAACCATAGTATCCATACCTATAGCTGCTAAGGATATGGAAAATAAAGATATTTTTATCCATAAACAGGAAATAATGGAGGGAGTATTCTGCGGAAACATAATTAATAAGGAAAAACGGTATATTAGGTAATAATTTTCTATCAGAAAATTGTATTATATTATATATACATTATATTCTTGACCACTAAAAATAAAAACAAACACAAAACTACGTACGAAAATATCTATCTGTCTTTATTAAATTTGTTTACATATTGACATACATGTAAAAGATCAAATACTATTAAGAGATCGAACGCAAAAGAATAAATTAAATCCGTTATGGACAGGCCCATATGAAGTAACCGATGTATTGGACAAAGAAAATATCGTAATAATACGGGGGAAAAGACATGTCACTGTGCATAAAAATAACGTAAAAAAATATTACGAAAGAAGCAAATTATGAATATAGTTTTTTTATTTATCAAATAATAATAAATATAAAAAAAAGATGATAATAAGAAAATAAGTTTTAAATTTAAAATTCTAAATAATAACACGTAAATAAAACCAAATGGACCGAGAGACGAATATATAATTTAATATGTAAAATAAAAAAATATATGTAATTGTTTTGAAAATTTGTAATAGGATTAAGATTATTGTAACAAACATATACTAACACTAAATATAAGAAGAAAATGTAATCAAAAGAAAAAATTTTAGATTAAAATGTATTAATTACTAACCAACTATTTTTTATAATTTTTATATAACTATTGTATCAACTAAATATGTATTATCTACTGTACGAAAACCAAAATATCAACATTGTATAATTTAAAGATTTATGTTTAAGCTTTGAACTTCAAGCTTTAACATAAAGTCTTTTTTTAGAAGGGAGGTGTTACGTACCCTATAAATATATCAATATATAGTGCACGTATTCAGTGGTGTGGCTAAGTAATTAAGTAGGCAATTACTATAAGACATCATGCCGAGGTCATTGCATAGAGCGTAGTGAACAATTAAGCTATAAAAGTGTTGTCACAGTGTTGTCTCTTCTTAGAAAAGTCTCTATACTATTGGGACAGGATACGGATCGACCAGAATAACAAATTATGCTACGAGACCCAAATTCTATCCTTGTGCGAACATTCGCTACCACTACGACCACCCACTCTTAAAGTATACGAGCATATATAAGGGAGCCCATGACAAGAGCTCATCAGACGGTTATAGACAGTTATAGACGGTTATAGACGGTTATAGAGAGCTAGAGACGGCTAGAGATAGACAAGACATTTGGAGGCCGGTCGTAACACCACTCACAGTCTTAGTCTATCAAGTTTCAGAGGCAGGTCGTAACACCACTCACCACTCTCTCACGCTTTAATATTGTATTTTTGTATTAAATATATGTTAATAAACACACATTATATCTATATACATCACGTCTTCATTTCCTGAGTTGATATATATATCGACACGAGTTGGGACGCAACACCTGTATCAGTTCATGAAAATGCAGCTGTCAACAATGTAATAGGTATGTAACAGTCATGATACAAAAAACATTGAAAATTTAATTTTTTTTAAATTTTACTGATCTAACCTGTTAACTTAATATAATTATAGAGAGTGAAAATTTTGAAATTGTGGTGGTTGCGGCAATACAACAAATACCAGGTACTAATATAATATAATATAATACTTATAATATTTATAATCAAACCATACAATTTAATTCTGTTTACTTTTATCAGGTGAAGAATACGACCGTTGTTTTGTATGTCTCAGTGGTAGGAGTGAAGTTGATGAAAGTGCTGTTAACATTCTTTTGCCATGTGGCCATGGATGGTGCTGTGATACTTGTGGTCAACACCAAACCAACTGTGGAATATGCAAAACCCCAATAGAAGAGACCTTCAATATACATATAATGACAGGAAATGGTAATAGTATATTTTTAAATTGAATATTCAATATTTTTGTTAAAATAATATTTACAATCCCATGCTTAGAGACACAATAATAAGCGAATAAGATAATCATTTAATCTACAGGAGAGCCAGAATTTACTTTTATCAGCAATCTGCACATAAAAATAATAAATATGCAAAATAGAGAAACTAAATATTATATTAAATATATTGTGTATGATACTCTCTTTTGTATATTTAAGAGATGATTAATGTTACATACAATTATGATCAATCAATATACAATACATATACATAAAAAACCTATATAGTACATATTTACTACAGGGGTTGGCAATTTTTTTCATAGGTCTGGAGGATTTGAAAAAAAAATCTGTATTTAGGAAAAATATGTATAGCAGTGTATTTATATCTTCTTTGCGGTCCAAATGCAAACCGCCTATTACCCACCCTGGATATAGTATAATACGAGTAATATGACCCATGAACTCATAAGCACAATAAAGTATAAAATTGCAGAATCCTACCCAGTGATAAAACTTGTTTCCTCTATTTTTTTTTTTTTTGTATTTAATGACTGATAAGCAAATAATTAGGTAATAAATATTTAATATTTTAAATTGGAGGTTTTAAAATTGAATGTTTAAGTAACAAATTACTTACTAATCAACATTTTTTGATTATAGGCCAATGGATAAATAATTTAAACAGTCTATTGGACCCAACAGGCAGCAACTGCCTTCATTGTTTGAGAGCCTTTAGGGATGTACCAAATGGCATACGGTATGTGTATCGAAGTTGTGGCCATGGTTGAAGATGTGAAAACTGTGCCATCCGTCATCCACACAACTGTGAAGTTTGTAATAGCACTGTTGAAGATATAGAACAAATATTTATATGTTATATATTGTGAAAAAAAAATATATAACATACTTTATCACATACCTACTCTTATTGCTTGTACATCAACTAAGAATTTTAATATTTTAATAATATAGCAGGTCGTCGGTGAAGAAGTACCTACCTCATACCTCGTAACTCGTAAGCACGATTTAAGATATACCTTAAATATAATATGTATTTCTTAAATCGTGCTCACTGCTCGTAAGTCATAAAAAGATATTTTGTGATATTAACAATTGACATCAAAATGTACAGAAAAAAATATTATAGAATATTTTAATCATGGCTGTAGAAAGTGTTAAGGTTGGTTTACACGAGACGTGACTACGTGAGCCACGATCGTAGTCTTTAGAAGCGTGAGCCACGGTTTGTGTAAACAGACAATTCGTACTTCACGATCGTGGTATTATCGTCCACGAACCTGTCACGACTGGCTCGTGCAATATCAAACCATGTTAGATATTTCAGTCGTGAAAGCTCAATCGTGGTGTACTGTTTGTCTGATTATGTATATCTTTTTATAACATTTTGACTAAAAAATAAAAATACTTGTAATAACTTTTTGTAATAACTAAAATTATTATAATTACTAATTATTTTACTCAATTGAAAGTTATTTAATTATTTTATCAACAACATGAGTGTAAATAAAAACGTTATGAAAATGAATGACAAACAAACAATGCAATTTATAGACTATTATGAAAAAGAAGAAGTTCTATGGAACACTAAATTACAATCTTACAGAAATAGAGATGCTAGAGGCGAAGCTGTGAAAAGAATAGTATTAGGCATGAATATTGAAGGTTTGTTATTTTTATTTGATTATGTCTGTATTAAATACAGATCACTATATATATTTATTTATATCAGTTTTAATACAGTGTATTTACTTGATACATCTAGTTCAACTAAAGAAAATAATAATTTCATTTTTAAGGTTTTGGACCTGATCACGTAATAAGTAAATTAAAAAATTTAAGAAGTTCATATTGCCAAGAACTGAAAAAAATTGATACTAGTAAAAAATCTGGAACATCTTTAGAAGATGTTTATGTACCACATGTAGTTTGGTTTACCAAAATGAACTCATTTTTAAAACCGTATGTGACTATGAGGGATACATGCTCAAATTATGTAAGTATTATAATAAAATGTATATTTCAATAATTAATTACAAAAATCAAATGTGTTGACTTTATTTAATTAATTTCCATTGTCAAGGAACAGCTCTTTCTCCGTTGAAATATGCACAATAGTCATCTCTAATTTTCTTAGCATTTATACATGCATTTCTGTGATTTGTTGGTTGAAAATTTACGATGCAACTTTGATTTTGTCTCCATGATCCATTTGTGATTTCATAGTTATAATCTTCGTGATCAATAAGACCTGGTGGTAAATAGGCTTGACTTGTTTTTCGTAACCAATTATGTATTGCACAACAAGCGAGAACAATTTTATCGACTTTATGAGGTATCAATGGGATTGGTCTTTCAAAAATTCTAAATTTGCTAACAAGTATGCCAAAAGCATTTTCTGATATTCGTCTAGCCCTGGATAATCTATAGTTGAAAATTGCTTGTTCTCTTGTTAAATTTCTTCTGTTGTACGGCTTCATCAAATACGTCTTGAGCGGAAAAGCATCATCAGCTACAAAAACAACATCGTCTGGGGTATTTAGAGTATTGTTTTCCAATGGTTCAAAAAAAGAGCTTTCTTGAAATACACCACCATCTGATGCCTTCCCATTTGCACCAACGTCAATGTACGTGAAACAGTAATTGTGGTCAATTAATGCTAATAATATAATACTGTACTGGTGTTTATAGTTGTAAAACTCTGATCCACTTTTAGGTGGTGCTTTAATGAGGATGTGTTTCTCGTCCATTGCTCCGATGCATCTCGGAAAATTCCATCTCTTTTGAAAACCTTTTTCTATTTCATCCCATTCATTTTTTGTTTTTGGCACCTAAAAAATTAAAATTGTAAAATATTCAATTTTCAGGTGATATCAAATGAAAACAAAAGTAATGATATGGAAAAAACTGACCAAGAAAATGAAGCTATATGTATGACTTAAATGATAGTTCTCAAGTAGAAGCCAGTATCAATGAATTAGAATCAGTAGAATGAAATTTAACAGAACCTAATATAAGTACTAATGCAAATAATACTAATAATACAACTATTAAAACAAAACTTTTTAAAAGTCTACATAAACAAAAAAGAGATTGGAATTTGAAAAAAAGAAAAATTGAGACTGTTAAGTCGAGTTCTAGTGAGACTGACACAGTGTTAGCTGCAGTTAAACAATTAGATGGTATAGCTGAAAGAGCTCAAAAGTTGGCTCAAAATAGTAAAAGAGAAGACAGTTTTGATCAGTTCGGAAAATACATTGCATCAGTATTAAGAGACCAGCTACCACTTAAAAAATCATACTTGTTACAACAAAAGATGACCAACATGATTATGAATGAAATCATAGAAAATGATAACCAAAATGCAATTTATGAACTACAAAGATCATCTAGCCTTCAAACTAGTACAGATACAAGTGATTTCGGATCTCCAGCTATGTTTGATGAACTGTTATCAGAAACCGAAGATTATATGCTTACATACTTATCAAATGCACAACTATAAATTGTTTTAAATATTCCTAATTATATTAAATAGTAACTAAAAGAAAGGTTTCTTTATTTTATTTATTTTAATATGAGTTAAAATTTATTTTTATTTTTGTTAATATGAGTTAAAATTTAAAATTTTTGTTAATTTTTTAATTTGTCAATTTAAGTACCTATTTATGTTAAAAGTTTAGTATACTAAATCTAAAAATATAAATGTCTATTTTAAATTGTTTTGACTTACTTCAATAAATTCTGCAAGAGCTGTGTATATTTCAGAACAAACTTCAGGTAGAAATAAACTGATGGTACATTTAGGAACTCTAAAAAAATATTCCAGGCTTTTAAATGAATCACCCGTTGCTAAGTAGCGAAGTGTTAATTGCCAAAACAAAGTTTTGCATCTGCTGGAATAGCTTCCCTCATTGTTGTGTCCATTTTTTGAATCTTGGATTTTATTTTATTCAACAAATAGTCAAAGTGTGTGTCTGACATTCTTAAAATGTTTTTAAAATCTTCCGGATTTTCATTTCGTAACTCGCGTGAAATAAACATAGAACCACTATTACTTTTACGCTTTTGAATCCATTGCCTTACCTACCATCTCCTTTTCTTTCTACTTTTTAACTTAGATCTATCACTTTCTGTTAATCGTTGTTTCAGTTGTTGAGCCAACACACCAGACAAAATAGAACATGCTTCCGCCACTAATGACTCCATCTTACTGAACTAAAATAATGTTAACGTGTAAACACCCTCACGATTCGTGGGACGCTTTTTGAAACCACGCTCGTGAGTCACAACTACGCGATCGTGAAATACGCTCGTGGCTCAAGTCTCGTGTAAACCTACCTTTAGATAGTGGAGTATATAAGAGTTCTCATCTCTAATAATATGAAAACGTGAATATGTGGTGGCGCTCCATGCGGATGTCAACTAGAAGTACAGAGCAGTTTCAATAGGTGCATTTAAATAAACATGTATCTCTATTAGGTTTTAATGTCAAGGTACCTAATGTTTGTAATTTACATACCAAAATATCAGATTTTTGTACATATAGTAGACATTTTTATTTATGTAGTTTGAAAATCTGAATGATACAGCAGTACCAGATTTTATAGATGTTTCAAAACAGTTGAATGAAGAAGAGTTCTTAACTTCTAAAAGATGAAAGATTCTAATTTCTAAACATTTCTAAACATATAATGATTTTATTAGTATAAGTAATTAATATACACATACTATCTACAGCCGTGTTTACAAGGTATTACTAGAGAGCCTAGATAATATATAATGATAATGTAGTAAACCGACGTTTTAGCACAAAAACGTCAGACCAAAGTTCAGGTGGCTACAATAATAATCACGCCACTGATGCTGCCATCTCATTGGCTTAGTGCTGAGCTACAGCACATCACACCATTCCTATTGACGTCAATCACCCTTTCCTTAATCATGGCATGTCCCATATAAATAGGAGCCCTTGTTACAGAGGACTTCAGAGATAGTTTCATACACAAACGTTTCACCCATGCTTACCAAGAGCCTCTAGGGAAACGTTACACACTCATTCTCTCCGGTTTAGTATTTCAATACTAAGTCGAAAAACCTTTTAATACATTTATAATCATTAACGTTATTTTACATTAATTAATTACGTTCAATAAATACTTAAAGTTACATATTCATATTGTGTTATTTAAAACGAATTTATTAAATCAAACTTCAAACCTTTTCTTCCGTTCCTGAACAACACCACGTTGTACCGACATTGTGCATTCGTCGTTAAAGAAGTATTGCAGTAGCCACGATCAGTGAGAGCGACTGGTTACTACAATAATAATAATATATATATATATAGGCTCTCTAGGTATTACTATTTACTTCTTCGCCGACAATATGAAATAATATGTTAGGACCAGTGTATATACTTGTCTATGGTTAGGACTTATGAAGCTACTGGTCCACACTCAACATCCTTCTATGGTAGCCAGTAGGTAATTAAGTAGGTAATTAAAAAACAAAGCAACATAAATAAAATATATACCTATTTCAATATAACTACATATCTAATAGACTATAATAGAGATCTCTCGTGAATATTGGTATTTACAAAATGCAATTCCCCAACAATCAAATTAATTGAATCTGATATCTGGGCAATACTGCAATCCCCTACTTTAGGTCTAGGTACCTATTAGTAATTACTTAATAGTAGAATAGAGTAATAGACAAAATAGAGGCCACCAAAAAATGTCGAATGACTTGCCGAAAAAAAAAACTTACGGCTAAATATTTTGATTAATACTTTACGGGGTCTTAACAACCTATTTATCCGAGAACGGGGCTCCGGGGCCCGGGTCAGGCCCACACTGAACATAATACATTTTACATGTCCAGGTTAGTATTAATTTATATATTTTATTATTTATATAATATTATGTATTTTTTTTTAAATCGATTAGGCTGTAATATTATGTTAGTCGTCAAAGTTATTTTCGTCCATAATATTTGTCGAATGAAATATTGTCGGTTAAATTATTTTCGGATCATGTACTGTCGTCCAAGATATTATTAGGCTGAAATAATTTCTGGTAAAATATTTTCGGGCAAAATATTCTTCGGTCTAAATATCTGTCGGCTAAAAAACTGTCGGCTAGAATACTTTCGGCTAGAATACTGTCAGCAAAATTATTTTCGGAATTTGTATAGCCCTCCTCTATGCCTGTGGAACTATAAATGCGTCACGAAAATATTTACCGAAAATGAAACCGGATTCAAAATTAAAATTGGCGATTATGATTGGGCAATGAGTGATCAAAATAACGTGTCAATTATAAAGTGGAAAGAATTGTAAATTTATTGTCAAATTTCCATGACCCTAAAATTGTAACTCAAGTAAAATGTAAAGCAAAAGATGGAACTGTCTCTATGGTTCCGTGCCCAATTGTACTATAAGATTATAATTCTAACATGAATTGTGTTGATAAATTTGACCAAAATAAAAAAACCTATCAAATTGATAGGAAAAGCCAAAAATGGTGGAACCGTATTTTTTTCTTTTTTTTTGATGCTACAATTGTTAATGCTCCGATTCTGTACAATGATATAACTAACGAAAATATGAGTATGAAGTAATTTCGTCGTCATGTATCAAGAGATCTGGTTGCTAAAACTTTAGTTGAAAAACGTCGTAGTTTATCAGATTCACCAGTCACACCTAAACATTTAAAAAAAGGAAGTCCAGCAGTACCCAAAGAAGTCCGCTTAGAACAGTCAGCTCATCAACCACAAATATCGACGAGGAGAAGGTGCAACAATTGCAGTTCAAAACAAAAAGAAGTAAGAACCGACTGGATATGTTCAATTTGTGAAGTTCCTCTATGCTTAGGGAAGACCAGAAATTGTTTTGCCGAATTTCACAATATTTAAAAAGTATGATTTAATGATTAAAGTATATTAATTAATTAATTATCAACTGCTATATAATATGTAAGAAAAAACATTTAAAAGTATTTATTATTTTAGGTGTATAACCTTTCATGCACAGCGGGACATATGTCATCCCACCTACTACAGAAAGTACACAAAAAGTTACAAATTAATACAAAATACAATAAATATAATACTGATTACAGGTGATTAAACACATTTTATTAAATTAAAAATATTTAACACTCATAACACATATTGGAGTTCTAAATAAGCATATTACATTTTATTTTTCTACATGGATAATGGATATCTTACAGTTATAGGGGTTAGACAAAAATGACAACATTTCACATTATTTTTCTTACTATTAATAAATATATAGTTTGCGCCAACAGAGTGAGTTGATATTAAATTATTTACAAATATACATTTAAATGAACACCATCTAAACTATTATATATTCAATTTGTTGCAGTTTTTTAGAATTTTGTGTTTTTTTAATTTGAAATGCTTATTATAATTTTCAGCAAGAAAAAGAATTGACCCCCTTTCAGACAAAGCATTTTTAATCTTTCCCCTGTAATAGTCTCATTTGATGTCAAAGCAAAAATTAAAAAATTCAATTAATAATTTAAAAATAAGCTTTTGGTATCATGAACTGTACATAAATTACCAATATTGATTTTAGGACTTATATTATTTATAAAATTATATTAATTAATATGTGGTTTTTTTAAAATAATATGGATATTAGAAATTAATTCACTTAAAACTTGACCATAAATATTGGCTAAAACTAGCGATGGAGTTTGTAATGTACAGTTGTTATATTGGAGTGCCTTAATAATTTTATTATTTTTAAAAGTTTTAGATATTAATACTTCTAAACAAAATTTAGTTTGAAATTTTAGTTAAATTTTTATGACAATTGCACCACAACATAGGATTGACACATGAAGGCTAATTTAGATTTTCTAAGTTGGATAGTTTTTACATTTATCGGAAATTGATTATTTATAATGGGCGTATTGGAATTGGACATATCTAATGTTAAAAACTGCTTGAGATTTGCTAAATTTACACAGTTGTTTTCTTGACAATTTGCATCAACAGAATGAGTTGATATTAAATTTACAAACAAAGATTTAAATGAACACTGACATTTAAAACAATTGAGATTTGTATTTCGCAAGCCATGGCTACGACGAACTTGTCAAAAAAAATTGAGTCTTGGTTGAAAGAACGAAGAGTTTAAATTTAAAACCTGAACATAGTAACTCTTTACACAAATACTGGAAACCTTTAATAGTAGATATCCAGTGTTTTATGCTAGGAATGTTTTAATTCAGCTGCATACGTTGGATAATTACTATTGCTTCCTCCCAGAATTTCCAATGACCTGATGTAAAAGTTACTGTACTGCGTAATTCTATTCCTGGCTGAAGATTTGTTGATTCACACTATCAAACAATTTATCAATAAAAATACAAAATGTTGCAGTAAATGTTGCTACAAAATGTTACTAAATTCACTAACTATATAGTTGAAAACTATATTTCATCGAACTCTACATTCTCTCCAATACTGTGGGCATCGAATTCAATAAGCTCTGAACGTACAACCAATGCATGTGAAAGTTTTCACGCTTCATTTTCATCAAATTCTTATACTTCACATCCAAATATTTTGGTCTTTCTAAAAGCCATTATAGAAACACAAACCAGCACTTACATTGCAATAAACAGTACTGAAGAACATAAATATACATCAAACCGAGCCGTGGCGTGCTCAGAACATTTATGTGGGGGGGGGGGGTCAAGTAAAATTGAAGATTCTTGACTTTTACCTAACTTGACCATTAGTTTTTTTTTTTTTAATTAACAACAAATTCAATTTATAGATTTAAATATTATAATGCTAATATAGGTTCTATTTATACTAATATACAATAGGTATACATTCAAAAATCAAATAACAAAATCTAGTTTTCTTGATTTTTTACCAATTCATTTAAAACTTCTTCTGCTGTTAGTGGTACTTCTTTATGAACAGCTAACATAGTTAAGTCATTAAGTAGAGTCTAAATCTAAAAAAATGTATATAAATTTTTATTTTAATATCTAGAGAATACCTCAGTCATTGTGTTTCGTAGATAAGATTTTAATCTTTTGAGACAAAAAAATGTTCTCTTGGGGGGTGGATGTTGAAACAGGTAAAGTGCATAGAATTTTTAATAGAAAATATATATTGGGAAATATATCTTTATCACACTGTCTCAACGCTTCTAAACAATTTTTAGGATATTTCACAAGTTTGTTAATTTTAGTATGCCATAAGTGTAGTTCAGCTTGAACTGTTTGCTTGTCAATATCGAGGTAAAATTCAACAAGTTCATCAACATTTTCTGAATAAGTTCCAGAAAATAAACATTGAAAACCTACAAAACAAATTTATATTTTGAGTAGGTACCTATTAAAAGTATATAAAAAATTATCCGTTATCCAACCTTTGAATATATTTTTATGACATAAAAATCTTGCTTCTAATTGTTGATTGAATGAGTCTATGTCATAGACCTTATACTAATAGACAGGAGATTAGTGTCGGCGGAGCGTGGCAATATAGAGGGCGCTCGTTCTTTACTCGTTTACTCGTTATACGGTAGTACGGTACCGTACACTGTATAGCGCATTGATATGATACCAGCGTCTGCGTATTAATCGTATTATCACTACAACGATGGACTGAATAAACAAATTAATTCGTTTTAGTTTAGTTTACTTTACTACTTAATAAGTAATAAGTAATAACTGACACCAAGACTTAGCATTAGAAAAAAGTTTACTAAACTAATAACATTAACAAATGATTAAAAATAAAATTGGAAATGAGGAAGTACCTATATAATAGTTAAATACTGTGTGCAATGATATAATATTAATAAGTGTTAAAATTGTACATTATTTATAAGATTTTCTTTTTATTGTATTCAAAACAGATATAAATTAATTTTGTTATTATTTTTAATTGTAATCTTTGATCATATGAATAAAATTTTAATATTTTGCTATCACATATTTTAATAATTACCTATTCCGTACTCAGGAATCGATATTATAGTGTAGCTGTACATAATATTATAGTATAATGTTGTATATTATTACAGTATACAATAATTGTAAATATACACGCCTGCTGTCAAGACGGGCTACATCACTGCGACATGTTTCCATGCTTCTCATAATGCTAGCATTATAGGCAATTCATGTCTATTAGTATAAGGTCTATGGTCTATGTACGGAATAGCAACAGTTACACTGTTACGTATTTTATATATGACAGACGGAGGTACACACACGAGCATCGACAAAGTACGACTGCTTTATTTATCATTACGCACGACGGCGGAGACACACATAATAATCACATGTTATATATATATAATGTACATACATAACATCTTTCCCTTCTATATAATTTTAGTACAATAAATTAACTTATACAAAATTCATACAATTTAGAAAATAATAATAATTTAACATTTACAATTTTACACAATACATAATATATATAACTTAAAAATTTAAATAGATAAAACAATATATTTTTTCATTATTCAAGTTCCCTTGGATGTACCTCATCATTTAAATAACTCTTTTTCAATTTGTTTACATGTATTAATCTGATTTTATCACCAACCCGGACTAAATAACTACATGTTCCCAACATTTTCATTATACGTCCAGTTAACCATTTCTGCCCTTTTGAATTATTTCGAACAAGAACTTTATCATTTATTTCGTACTTAGTAACATTAATATTTTTATTCTTTTCTACAATATTTGGTGGTTTTAATATGGACAAATGATTTCTTTGGTTTAAAATTATACATTAAATCTGACGGACTACAACCTGTGCTTGTTGTTGGTGTGTTACGATATGATAATAAAATATTATTAATTTTTGATTGTATTCTTTTTACATCTCTCTCTACACACAAACTCTTTATTAATAATTTTCTTATCGTTTGCACTCCTCGCTCTGCCAACCCTATTAGACTCTGGATTGTATGGCGGCGAATGTACTAGTTTTATAAAATTTGTCTCACAATATGCTTTAAATTCATTTGCGCCAAAAGGTGGACCATTATCGGTTACCATTATCTCTGGGGAACCAAAACGACAAAAACAATTTTCTAAAACTTCGATTACTTTTGAAGCCGTTGTACTTCCCATTTCAAAACACTCAATCCATTTTCTAAAACTGTCAACAATGATTAATAATTTAACTTGATTTATTTCTAAGAAATCGATGTGTATTCTTTTCCAAGAATCTGATGGATTTCCCCACGGAATATACACTTTCTCACTAACATTCTTATCGTTTTGATTACATTGGCATTCCGTACACGTTTTAATAAACTTATCTATATCAATATCGATATTAGGCCACCATACATACGACCTTGCGAGCATTTTCGAACGAACAATACCCGGATGGATTTTATGTAATAACATTTTTACGTCTTCTCTTAAGAGGACGCCACACCAGTGAAAACACCGTACAAAAACATGCCAATTTTGTTCCAATAATACGGCTTACAGAATGGTTTTAGAGCAAAATACCTTAATTTAAAGTTGTAGAGGAGAGTTATATCGGATGACGTATAAGACTCGATTTTTGATATTTTAATTTTTTATACCAATTATTAACAAGTAAAAAAAGTGAAAAAAACAGAAAACGCAAAACGATTTTATCGATTTGAAAAATGAAATATCAAAAATCGAGTCTTATACGTCATCCGATATAACTCTCCTCTACAACTTTTAATTAAGGTATTTTGCTCTAAAACCATTCTGTAAGCCGTATTATTGGAACAAAATTGGCATGTTTTGCAGTAAAAAAAATTGTAATTTCGGCCGTCGTGTGCTGCCATCATTTCTAGCGGCAGAGTTTGTCCCCACCTAGCTCCGACATCCACTCTCGCGGCCAAGACAAAACCCGTCGGTCTGTTAAGGGGCCCACACACGTTCAGTTAAAACTGTGCGATCCGACTGCACAGTTTTATCTGTACAGATAAATCGTACGTGTGTAGGTTAATGCGACGTAATTTTTAGAACTGTGCAGTTGATCGGAAATAAATTGAAAATACCAATTGATAAAACTGTGGCTATTAAACTGTGCAGATAAGACAATGTGTGTGTAGACAAACTGACAACTGCACAGTGTTTAGTTTCGCTACAGACACGTGAAAGTAGACTCAACTTCTCAAGTAGTTCAAACTTTATTATAAAATATATTAATTTTAAAAATTAACAACTTATTTTGTCTTTGCCGTTTAAACTATGACAACAAAAGTACGAGAGTGGACCGAAGAATTTATAGATATTTATCGTTCTGAACCGTGTCTTTGGAAAGTTAAACAAAAAGAATAGGTACCACGATCGAAACAAAAAAGATGCTGCGTACTTAAAATTAATTTTAAAATTACGTGAAATAGAACCAGATGCAAATAAAGAATCAGTCATAAGAAAAATAAATAATTTGCGTTGTACCTACAAAAAAGAATGAAAAAAAGTAATGATATCAAAATCTGGATCAGGTTCAGAAGATATGTATGAACCAAAGTTATGGTATTTCCCATTAATGACATTTTTAAATGATCAAGATATACTGTGGTAACACTGAACTAGTGTTATCATATTTTTGTATATCATTATATTTTGTTAAAAGGTTAGTATATAGTGTTCGGCGTTCGTACGTTATGTCTTGTATATATAATTTAAAGCCAAAATAAAAAACGTAATTAAATAATTATATTGTTAATTGTTGTTAGTATTTTTTATTAAGTATTAAAACACCACATGGGCAGTCGGTATGTATTATTATTAATAATTAAATAGTACAGATCATTGAGATAAGGATGGATAACTTAAGGCCACCAAAGGAACTGAATATCCATGAAGCACATGTAGAATGGCCGAAATGGAAAAAGAATTTTAATATATACAAAGTAGCTGCTGGTATATCAAAAAAGAAAAAGGACGAACAACTAGCCATCTTCTTACATATAATAGGGGAGGATGCTAGAGATGTGTTTGATACATTCGAGATAGAAGGAGAGGTAACAGAACTTGACAAAGCAATTGAACTCTTTGATGTGTTTTATAAGCAAAAAATTAATGAATGTGTTGAAGCATATAAATTTAACATTCGTGAACAGAAAGTAGGTGAAACTTTCGGAGAATATCTTTCTGCGTTAAGAAAATTAAGCGAGAACTGTAATTTTGGAACAATGAAGGGCCGTCTTATTAGAGATCGGGTAGTGGCTGGCATTGTTGATCAAAAACAACTTATGAATAGCACGGTTGTGGAAGAAAAATCAATAATGAAATTAAGCAAGCAGCAATTTAAACAAGGTCAATCAAATGCAAAAAAGGTGACAGTTAAACAAATAGAAAACTGTTCAAGGTGTGGTAGAACACATGATGTCAATAAATGTCCAGCTTATAAACAGGAATGTATGAAATGTCATAAACCTAACCATTTTGCTATAAAATGTAAGTCTACTATTGGTACAAATATCAGTAATAAAAATGATTGGAAGAAATCGGAAAAAAGGAGCACTATTAAAGAAATATCAGTTCAAAACAATATCGTTTCTGCATCTGATAGCTCAGGAGACCTATGTCTAGGAGCAGTATTTTGTAATGTCAACAAATGTAAAAAGCGCAATTCATCCAATACAGCGGTTCAGTAGTATGAAGAGCTGCAGGTTGAAGGAAGAATAATCCAGTTCAAACTAGATACAGGAGCAGAAGCCAATGTAATTCCATTATCAGTGTTGAATGAGGTGGGATTAACACCTATCACAGTGAACAGATGCAGAGAAAAACTTGTAAATTATTCAGGTACTGATATTAATGCTTTAGGTAAAATTAATTTATTATGTAATATTAAGTCGAATGATGAACAGTATTTAGAGTTTTTTGTTGTAAATAATGAAAATTGTGTACCAATATTAGGATTAAATACATGTGTGGAACTTAAGCTAATTAATAGAGTAGACATCTGTCAATTAAATATGGTCATGAAGTTAGCCCCCCCCACTTTGGTGGATTCGCTTCAAACCAGCGTCAATATTTAGCAAATTAATTGCAAATAATTGCAAATTGGTTTTTAGAATTTGCAAATTTAGTGCACGCTCGCAAACTAAAAAAAAAGGGCGGGTAAGTGTATGTCGCTCTGCTGTACAGTAGGTTACAAGTGAGTCACTGTAATGGATTGTGTTAGATTTTAATAATTTAATCCAATGATATAATAATATCATTGAATAAGAAAAACGATTCTGAGGGAAGACGGTCAGTCAGTCTATAATATCTTACTAAGTCTAAATGTATTTGATGATATTATTGTGAATAAACTAATTAATTTTAGTATTATAGGCATTAGTATTTACTATAGTTGGTTAAATTCATTTTTCTCAAAAAAATTATATTTTAAAATGCCATTGCGTGTATATAAAATATAACAATATATTCTAAAAGTTTCATATACCAACAAATAATATTTTTAAATTATATCAAAATAACTAAAATCATTATTCTTGGTTTGAATATGAAATTTTGTCTAAATTTGAAATTAAAATGTCTGTAAAAAATAAATATGTTGATATATTTTTAGATTTTTTGGTTACAGTATGATTTATTTATGAGAATTTTTGTTTTAAATTTTCAACACTTAGTTATAAAAACTGAACATTTTATAATTTTTAATTACAATGATTTATAATTTTCGAGATTTTGACAAATTTTGTCAAAATTCGAACTTTAAATGCTTATAAAAAAAAATCGTGCCTATGTATTTTTAAAATTTTTCAACTGATATTGTAACAATATATAAAAAAGCTTGTATTAAATTTTCAGACTTTTTGGCCCACCAAATAAAATTTTATTGACAATTATAAAAAAAAAAACTAAAAAAATTGAAAACTAAAAATGTCTGTAAACAGCTCAAAACAAATCAAAATATTTTCAAAATTGAATGGTGTATAGAAAATGAGAATATAAACATTTAGTGAAATTTTCATGCATCTACAATTATTCGATTTTGAATTACAACCAAATAAGAAAAACGCTACCTACATGAGAAATCGAGTGAATATCCTATGTTGTAAAATTATGAACTTAAAACACTCATAAAAAATTATTTTTAATTGCTTTTAGATATTTTATTTTTGATAAAAGTAGAAAAACTTACGTTAAATCTTGTGTTAAAATTTAAAACCTTAGATTTAAAAAGAAAAATTTTTATGAATTTCTAACTCCAAATAATTTGCAAATTTTCGTCATTTTTACGTAATTTGTCAAAATTTCAACTTTAAATGCTTAAAAAAAAAATTGTGACTACAGATTTTTAATATTTTTCATGTGCCTTTGAAACAATATATTAGGAGCATTCTATTAAATTTTCAAGAATTTTTAACGAATAAATAAAATGTTATTGATTTTAAAAAAAAAAAAAACCAAAAAGATTGGAAATTTAAAATGTCTGTAAACAGCTCAAAATAAGTCAAAATATTTTGAAAACGGTATGGTATATAGAAACTGCTTATATAAACATTCAGTAAAAATTTCATGTATTTACCGTCATTTTTTTTAGACTTACACCAAAAACCAAAATCGATTTTATCGAAAATCAATGTTGCGTAAAAATTCCCGTTTTTTCCTTAATTTTCCATTTGTTTTTCACGGTACTTTTGAAAACTACTGGAAAATGTTTACTTTTGACCCCCCAAAGTACCAACTAGATTCACTTTCCTATCAGAAAAGGTACTATTGAAGAAAATCTAAGCACTTTTACTGTCCCAAAACGTGATGACAGACACAAAAAAAAATAAAAAAAAATAAAAAAAAAACACACATCATTGTAAAACCAATACATTCATCGCTCCGCTCAGAATCTAAAATGATTTGGGGCGGCTAACTTCATGCAGCCCCCCCACTTCGTCCGATCCGTTCCAAACCAACGCCAATATTTAGCAAATTAATTGCAAATAATTGCAAATTGGGCTTTGAAATTTGCAAATTACATACAAGGCCACAAAATAAATTTCAAGAAGGGGGGGCCAAATTCATGCACCCCCCCCCCCCACTTTGGCCGATCCGTTCCAAACCAGCGCCAATATTTAGCAAATTAATTGCAAATAATTGCAAATTGGGCTTTGAAATTTGCAAATCGATATTCTATTTTTGACGATTTTTTAAAAATATTTGGTCAGCCCCCCCACCTTGGCCGATCCGTTCCAAACCAACGCCAATATTTAGCAAATTAATTGCAAATAATTGCAAATTGGTTTTTAGAATTTGCAAATTTAGTGCACGCTCGCAAACTAAAAAAATGATTTGGGGGGGCTAACTTCATGCAGCCCCCCCACTTCGTCCGATCCGTTCCAAACCAACGCCAATATTTAGCAAATTAATTGCAAATAATTGCAAATTGGGTTTGTATACTACTTGTATAACGCCAAATGTAAAAAAAAAAAACATAAAACTTTATTGTTTTTCATAATTTCATAAAAAAGGCAACTCATTTACTGAAATAATAATAATATATTATATACTTTTAGTTTTTAAAATACTTAAATGAGATTAAAATTATAATTAATTACAATGGAACTATTTTTCGTCATAGCTAAGGTTTCGTTCTACTGTTAGTTGTTTACATCGATTATTTAAAGCGTCAAATAATAGACGAACTTTATTCACAATATATATATATATTTATCGGTATTATCACGAGAAAATATATTCATATTGTTGATGATAAGTGATGACTATTTCTGGGCATTCATATTTACACGAAATTTTTGTTTCTAGTACATATCGATTCCCGATCCTAGGGTACTTCAAAATGTAGCGTCATTTGTATTCCAATCTTATTTCTAAAAATGATGTAGGTTTAAAAGAAAAAAATATTATTTTGAACAACATATAAATTTATATAAAATTATATGTCTTCGAATATTTTTTTTTTTTATATACTGTTGTGGAATAGTAAAGTGACAATCTATTAGTTCTAAATGTGTTAGATTTATATATGGCTCTTAAATAGAAATTAATAATAGAATTTGATAAAACCGTTGTAATTTTTATTTTTATACAATAGTTTATTTCTAGTCGCAGTACGCGACCGATCACGGCGCGACGGTCAGGGTATACAAGTATACAACAACTAAAAGATAAAGGATTTAATTTGTCAATATTGTTTATAACACAATCATTCATTTTTAACATGGGATAAAAATTGTTTTGTAGATTAAATTATTGTTATCAATTTATCATAGTAAGTTGTCGATCGTTGTCGCACTATCGCTGGATGTTGGTCGGGTGGTAAACGTTTTGATTTTAGTTTTTTTTTTTTTTTTTTTTTTGTTGAATATCAACGGGTATATACCCTTTTACAAATTATATAAAAAAAAAAAACATATCAGATAAAAACTAAATAAGTGTAGTAAAACCTAACAAAAACCGATAAAATAATATAAAAATAACTCTGAAATAAAAGTAATAATTAATATATAAAATTATAGTTACATTATAAACATTTTTTTTTTTTTTTTTTCTTCTTTCATATTCATCAATCAATATTTTTTAATAATAACATAGATTTAAATTTAAAACAATTGCGTGAGAGAAAAAATATATCTAAATGTATACAAATTTTATTAGCTAAAATTAAAGCTCGAGGGAAAAAATAATTAGTACCACTATTCGTTTTATAATGAGGGACTAAAAATAAATCTGAATTACGTGTAATAAGATATGGAATTCGAAAGCTAATTTCAGACAACAATTCAGGACACACAATATTGTAATTAATAAGATCATAGACAAACATAATATCAGTTAATTTTCGTCTAAGTGAAAGAGAAACAAGGCCAATAAAATCTTGAGTTAGATGGAGAGAGTCCCTAGATAATGGAATATTTGACAAGTATGAAATCCTTTTTAAAAATTTATATTGTACATTGTCCAAATCATTTATATATGTCAAGTATTTGCATGACCAGATTACGGAGCCGAAATCAAGATTGGATCTAACTAAAGATGTATACAAGGTTTTTAAGCATAACGGATTTATAAAATCTTTAGTATTTCTATTAATAAAGCCTAACATCTTAAACGATTTATTAATTATCATATTATGGTTCGTTTTAAAAGAAAGATCACTTTCAAAATAAATACCAAGATCTTTGATTACATTTACTCTAGTGAGAGAACACAATTCAATATTATAGTTAAAAAAGATAGGATTTTTTTTACGTGTAAATGTTATCGTATGACATTTATCTATATTTAACGGTAATAAATTTAATTTACTCCATAAATGAAATTTATTAAGATTATGTTGAAGAGATTCAGCATCACTTGAAGAATTAACTGTACAGAAAATCTTCGCATCATCCGCAAATAATAAAATGTTTATAGAACCATCAAGGACTAGTGGGAGATCATTAATAAAAATTAAAAATAGTAAAGGGCCTAAATGGCTGCCCTGAGGAACACCTGATAAGACAGGATAATCATCAGAAACGTAAGACATAATTTTAACTACTTGAGTACGATCAGAAAGATACGAAAATAACCATTGTAAAAAGTTCCCACCTATACCAAGACTTTTTAATTTATGATATAGTAAATTATGATTCACCTTATCAAACGCCTTTTGAAAGTCCGTATAAATAGTATCCACTTGAAAGCCTTGATCAAGAGCTTTTACAAGATAATTATGATATAATAATAAATTAGTTTGAATCGAATGTTTCGGTACAAATCCATGTTGAGAAAAGCTTATATTATTGCACAGTAAATTTGATAATTTTTTTGAGATAATTGCTTCAAACATTTTCGGCAAAATTGACATTTTCGAAACTGGCCTATAGTTTTTCACATTTTGTTTGTCACCTGATTTATGTATAGGAGTAATAAAAGATTTTTTCCAACAAAGAGGAAATGTTCCACTGGACAGAGACAAATTAAATAAATAATGTAAAGGTTTAACGAGAGTTTGACAACACATTTTCAAAAAAATTGTAGGAATTCCATCGGGTCCAATACTTGCCTTGTCATTAAGTGAACCAATATAATCTATAATTTCGTGTTCATGAATAATAAATGAATTCAAATTAAAATTATGAAACTGATTATAAAATAAATCATTATTGTAATCGTCTGTTATATGAGTTGTGCTAGTTGTGTATACTGATGAAAAATATTTAGCAAACAACCCAATCAGTGGCGCCGAGTCTTATAAATTTAAGTGGAGCGAAATCAAATTAATTACACACCCACCCACCTACCCCCCTTCCAAAACATTTAAGTTTGATACCTATTTCAATTATCATGCCAGTTTTTTAATATTTGTATCCAGTAGTGGTAGGTAGGTATTGAAATTTATGGGTAGACACACCTACCGATAGATACATGTGATACAACTATATAATTTTTATCGCCGCCAGTGTCGCAGTGAAATATAGACCACATTTTTATCATGAACATTGAAAAGATCAAATCTTATTTATTTGCATTATTAAACAAACATTAAGTGCTAGATTAATAATTTAATAACCTATACCTAATATTATAGTAATTTAATGTAAAATACAATAAAAATATTTTACCTTATTAATATACCCTAATATAACCATTTACCCATTTATTAAATCTGTATAAGGAATTTAGTGTACCACATTTCTGAACAAACAATTTTGAATCTACAAAGTATTTGTTGTAGTCTTTGTAGGTACATATATTTGATATTTTTATCATAGGACCCCATAAATATTACATAGAAAAAATGTATATAAATGATTATTTCAATGAAAATAATAATATCTTATAATATTTAATAATACAAATTAATTGCACATATTAGAAATTTAAGTATAATATATTATATCGACATATCGTAGTTTTTTAAAATAGTAATTTTGCAAGTGCAGAACTATTGGATGCAAACAAACTAATTACAGTTCCAACATCAATAGGTACATCTAACTCACATGACATAATCATCAATGCTTCAAGCCTCTCCTCATTCATTGTCGAACGTAAGCGATTTTTAATTAACTTAAGCTTTGAAAATGCGCGTTCTGGAGAGGTACTAGATACTGGCAATGTCAAAGCTATGCTTAAAGCCGTATACATGTGAGGAAAGATTTCTTTTAAGCCAAATGACCGACATATTTTGTAAATTTTTTCTATTGATCCACAATTTTCTTTCTTTTTATTTTGACTTGGTATATTATTAGGCTCTTCATCACTTTCAAATTCATCTTCAGATTCGTTTAACAATTCATCATTATGCATTTTTTGTGGTAATATCATTATTTTTTCAAATTCACAATAACAGCTGGAAAATTGGATATATTCTTTTCGCAATGTATTCAACTCAACAAACTGACTGTAAACATCACAAAATGCTTTAAAAGCATCGTCTGAGATGTAAGATGTTTTAGCTACTTCTTCAAGTCTTTTGTGCGAGAATAGAGCCAAATCTTTAAATAAAGGTACTGAATGGTCATTAAATCGATCTGATATTTGTGTTATTACAATATCTACGATTGTAAAATAAACATTAATTTTAAAATTTTGGATTGGGTCAATTATTGACTCATCAGAGGATGTTTCTCCAGCTCTAATTTTAACACGGCGAACACGTTTTGATGGTAAAGGAATAAAAGTTATATCTTCTTTAGATTCAATAAAATTTTCTTTTTCTTCTAGTAGTTTGTTGAATTCTTCATCACACCGGAACTTTTTCATCTTTGCAAGACAGTTTTGCATATAATTTATAGCAGCCAATAAATCAATGTCTACAGTTTGAAGACATTTACTGAGAATACTTGTGGTATCAAAAATATTTTTAAAACATAAGGCAGTCAGCAAAAAACGTTCTTGAAACAAATAATGAAGTAAACCTTCAGCCTGCACACTTGATACTCTATCCGTTGTAGAATCATTTTTTAATTCATCTAAAGCATCAACTATCGCTTCATAAGTACAAAAAATAGTCATGAGGGCACTTGAATGAGACGACCAACGTGTAGTTTCAACTCGTTTAAGCCTGCGTAAAGGTTTTCCTGGATATCTTAATTCCTGATGTTTAGTGAAGCAATGTGTACGTTTTTTACTGCTTCCCATAAAAGTGTATAATATTTCTAGATTTCCAAAAAGATCTCGAGCTTCTGAGCAACAACTAACAGCATCTACAATAACTAAATTAAAACGGTGAGCCCAACACCAAACATACGTGGCACTTGGGTTTTGTTGTTTAATCAAAGCCTGAAGACCGTTATAAGTGCCTCGCATAGATGCTGCGCCATCGTACGACTGTCCAATCAGATTGGTTTTCCAATTTAAATTCATTTCTGAACATATACCATCAAACATTGTCAACAAATGTTGTCCAGAAGTTAGAACAGTTTCACGTAATGCAATTAACCTTTCACACACATTTCCATTATCTTGATTTATGTATCGGATAACTAAAGATAACTGTTCTTTTTTAGATAAATCAAACGTTGTATCTAATGAACAACTAAAAAAAACTGAACTAGTAATTTCCTTTTTTATAATTTCTTGGATGTGCTTTGTAATGGCTAGAATCAGTTGATTTTGTCGCTCCCATGATATAAAGTTGACCATTTTTCTACCTTTTGATTTAACAGTTGATACATACGATGATAAGGCAGGAGAATACTTCGCTAACAATAACACCAGATCTTTAAAATTCCCCTTATTACTTTCGTCCCAACCTTCTCTATGCCCACGAAAAGGCAAGGAATGACGTCCTAAAAACAATGTGATATCAATTAAATGTCTGACTACTTCTTGATTAAATGCAACGTTAGCAACAGCTGCCTCCTTTAATGACGGTATGATTGGAAACGCAGCTTCTCTGTAAGCAACTTTTATTGAAGCCAAAATATGTGGTTCAGATGTTTCATGTACAGCAATACTAAATGCTCCTTTTCTAAAATTACAAAATCCAATTTTTGACCAATTTTCTTTACATCCACGACCAAATAATGCACAATAAAGACAATATAACTTGTTCTCAGTTATAGAGTAAGATAACCATTTTCTACGTGCTGTCTCGCCACTAGGCAACTTTCTCCAATACCAGGATTCATGGAAACGCCTGCCTGAACTCTGACATTCAGGAAAGTTCTTATTTGGCATATCAATAGCTGATGGCTGAGAAGGTCCCATTTTTAGAAAATAATTTACTAGTTCAGGTTCAAGTGTTCGAGTTTCAATACGACCAAAAAATGCAGGGTCATTATCAAGAAATAAGATTAATGAATTTAATAAAAATGTTTTTATAAGATATTAACTATTATGATGTTTTTTTAAATTAAAAACATTAAAGTAGAATACAATTAAATGTAAACTTCATTAAGGTACTTTTAACTTTGTACGTCAGTACAAAAATTCTTATAAAGTCAATGAAACATAAATTAATATTCTATTTATTTACCTTTGGGTACAAGCATTTCATTAATGTTATTTTCTAATGATTTAACACTGTCTTGAACACCAACATTATCTGTAATGTTCTCATTTAAAGATTCAACATCGACTTGAACGGTTCTTTCAGTTTGATTATAATCTTAAAGCATAAAAATATAAATGTACTACTGTGGTTTATACACGATAAAAAATTAAATAATTTTCATTAAAATTGAACAATCGATATTACTTTAATAAAATATATTTAAGTAGGTGATTAAGTAATTACAACTGTGTATATTAGTACAATTCTTATAAACTCAATGAATCATAAAATTAATATTTTATTTATTTACCTTTGGGTACAAGCATTTCATCAATGTTATTTTCTAATGATTTAACACCGTCTTGAACACCACCGTTATCTGTAATGTTCTCATTTAAAGATTCAATATCGACTTGAACGGTTCTTTCAGTTTGATTATAATCTTTAAGCAAAAAAATATAAATGTACGAATGTGGTTTATACACAATAAAAAATTAAATAATTTTCATTAAAATTGAACAATCGATATTACTTTAATAAAATATATTTAAGTAGGTAATTAAGTAATTACAACTGTGTATATTAGTACAATTCTTATAAACTCAATGAATCATAAAATTAATATTTTATTTATTTACCTTTGGGTACAAGCATTTCATCAATGTTATTTTCTAATGATTTAACACCGTCTTGAACACCACCGTTATCTGTAATGTTCTCATTTAAATATTCAACATCGACTTGAATGGTTCTTTCTGTTTGACTATAATCTTTAAGCAAAAAATAAAAAAAATATCTAGGTATTATAATTTATAAATACTAAACAATTAACATGTATATTTGTGTTATTAGTTAATTCACTTACCATTTAAAGCAATTTGTTCGGGGATAGGTATTGAGTTATCTAAGATGTCTAAATTATGGTTCTTTATAATGTTTATACTTTTCTTATTGAAGAATGATTTAATATTTAAACACTTTTGTTTTGACTTAACAATTTTACACGCGTGAGTATGACGCAACCAATTGGTAGAATTCATTCCAAGTTGTTTTTTGCCACACACACATATATTTTGTGACGAAGACATGGCAGAAGTTAGTTAAAATATTTTTACAAGTCACTTTAACAAAACTCACTGAGACACTGGGACTGGGTCACTACTCACTGCTATTCTGTTTATGTGTTATTTCCACGTCTGTATTTAACAAGATACACGAACACGAAGAACGGATAAAAACAAAACTTACAAATCCACTAATGACTATTGACAAACGTCTAATAGATCTAATACACAATTGTGTCGGGCTATAGGGATCGGTGCGGCGCGCGGCGATTCCACTCCGCAATCTCAATAGTCGAGCTCGAACGGTGCGTCTAGTTCTAAAAATAAAATGGTTTTTCGTAGGGTTCATTCGGCGGGCTACGGCGAATTCCCAGATAACGATAAGACGGTAATACATATTTTGAGATAAAATTACAGAACTCTAACGTAGGTACAAAGTAAACAGTAAACTGTAGTTTTTTTCTTCGGTGCAATATTAATATGTACAGAATATCCATATTTTGTTCATTTGGATTTTAGACGTTTGAATAAGTTTATTAACGACTTGCTGACCGCTGACTTCTAGCGGTCTAAATTTTTTTTTTATATATTTACAGACCAGACTTTATTTACAATATTTACATTTTACATTCTTGAATCATATTATGCACGCGTTTAAGTTTACAATTTTACATTATTTAGTAAATTCATACATGCCAGAGAGAATCGCGCCATCATCATAATATTCTGTTTGGCGACTTGGCGTGTATGAACTTAACCAATAATCAGTGTAAATTCAAACACACGCCTATGAAACACAGCATAACATTATCGGCGCAACTATTACTGTGAAGCGAGCTTGAATGTGATATCTAATATTAATTCATTATTAGATATTTATTATTTTATTAGCGAATAGTGATAGTGTTATAGTTTGTTTTAGGTAATATGTACCTGTATAATAGCGTAACACGTAATGCAGTATTGCTGTCAATAGTTACAACTAACTTACTCTATAATTTTCACCCTCAGCACTTTATGACCTGATATAGTGACACATGACTGACCACTGACCCACCCACCTACCCACGTACCCACCAATATAAAGAAGTGGAGCAGTCGCTCCACTTGACATATGTATTCGGCGCCACTGAACCCAATGGTATCATTCATATTATTCGCAGAAATATTGTCTAAAAATACTGAAAGGGGAATATTAGAACGATTAGATCTCAAAGATTTAATATAATTCCAAAACGACTTCGGGTTGGTATTAATATTATTTTCAATTTTTAAATTGAATATAATAATAATTATAATAATTTAAAAATTGTTTGAAATATTTCATGAAATTTTAAAACCCTACTGAAATATCAACAAAAACCGCCGGACGGCGCGTTGGAAAACAAACGGCCGGTCATTCGATCGGTCAGTACAACATCGTAAAAAATCGCGGAAATTAGTGGACCACATTTGTTTTATATAGAATTTTCCCAGCTTTTCGCCAATGTACGACACATGTATTCTCACTTCCCGGAAGGCACCGTAAAACGACGAAAACCACCAAATAGTCTGTGATGCGGGGCATTCGGACAGTGCGGTGGAAAACGAACGGCCGGTCGGTACGACATCGTAAAAAATCGCGGAAATTAGTGGACCACATTTGTTTTATATAGAATTTTCCCAGCTTTTCGCCAATGTACGACACTTGTATTCTCACCTCCCGGAAGGCACCGGAAAACGACGAAAACCGCCGAATAGTCTGTGCGGCGGGGCCTTCGGAGCCCGGAGGGCATCATTGTACCTGGGTACAGATATTAAATAGAAAATATTTTGAATTAACCTGTTGGTGTGAAATAGCATTTTCTCACACAAAAGTTATAAAAACTAAATAGGTAACGAGCTATACTTTTCTATGATCATTTAGACCAGCGTCTCTGTTTAACAATTCGCGACATAATTAACTGGACATGATATGTAACGACAAGCTTCTACATAAATAGTATGATGTTAACACATTTTGAAATTATTTAGAAATCCAACGTGAATCACTTATCTACAACAAGTCATATTATTTTCATAATTTATATATTATTCTGATTTAAACTATTTTTTTTTTATGTTGTTTTAATCATTTGTTTTAAACAAAACCATGTTTGATTAATTTATATGTTTAAGACAACCAAACTCTGAATGTACTTCAGTCGAATTGATGATTTTCCTATGTTTTTTAAGAGGACGTGACACTGGCATTTGTTGTCTCGGACCTTCGTCTACTGTGTATAATAATTTAATATGATATTTAATGGAGACGTTATTTTGAATACATATTAAAATTACATATATTTAATAATAAACATATTTTAAATGCAAATATATAAAACCATGGAGCACTTTTCATTTTAAGGTTTTACTTATGGTTGATATTTTTACCTAATGAATTTGTTTTTTTTATATTTAATGATGTATGATATTTAAACGATTTAAACTGGAGGAAATTATTTAATTTAAATATGGTATGACACAACAACGATACGCACGGGTACGCCTTTTTAAAATTATTATTTTAATATCGTTTGTAAGTAGAATATTGTTGTTATGTAGAAAGTATAAGTTTCCATAATTAAAAAAACTAACCACTATTATTAACCATCATTACAATAATATTGAATATCGGCTTGTTTATTTCGTTGAGACTAGATAAACATATCCATATTTCATACGATTGAAATGGTGGGAATTCTGATTTCTGAATTATGTTATTGGTCTTTAAGCGACCCCACCATTGTTTCCACACAGTGTTTTCGAGACCCTCTGTGTATGAGTTATTTACATAAATACGATATTCATTCAATCATTCCGCAACCAATGGCTACTGCGAATGCGTCAGCAGTGTTTAAAAAAAAAGAAGTATTTCTACAACCGTGAGTATTATACTTTTTTCCACATCATATTTTTTTAAGATAAAGTACTTATTATTTTAAATAATATGGTTTCGCTTTTTAATTTACATTTTAAGTAAATTTAATCGAATTAATTATGTTTTGTCACAATGTCAAAATAGATACTTAACGGTTATCATCACAAAATAAACTCAAACTGACTACACACAATAATTGTAATAAATATATTATAATAATTAATAAACAATATTATTTAACAAAATATTTCAAATAAATACAATTTTACTATGACAAATCTAGATACAGCGTTATAATTAAGAGTATACCGCGTGATATGTGTTTCAAATTTAAATCTAAAATATTAAGATCTATTTCTGTCTCTGACACGCGAGCGGCGTAGACAAAACGTATTTACACAGAATCATTTTTTTAAGTATTTGAGTACAATCACCCATTGCAAAAAGTTATTGAGCATAATATTTCTTATACATCGGTCTGTCTAAATATTGTCTCAAAACAATTTAAATTTACAAATTTTTATTTTGAAAACCGAGTATAAAGTCAAATAATAATAAATTATAATACCGTAAAATGTACTTAATGTATTATCAAAGCCTCCACAATTATTAATCTATATTTCATATAATTATTATAATGGACGATTTTACTCTAAGGTGACTACAAACATAATATTAAACATGCAATCTAACAATTCTTCATTAATAACTACGTTAATATTGGTATTTAATACTTATCAATTTAAATAACAAAAAAATAAATTTGTTTTGTTTTTAATTTTAATTTCAATCTACATTTAAGAAAGTTTTTTAAATTTATGTTACAATTTATAAGTTTACACTTATTAAAATTTTAAATGTACAGTACTTATATACTATTATCAGTGTTATCACTATTATTAAAACAATTATAAATTTCTAAGAAAACAATTTATACCTAATTAAACCTCCTTATGTCTTGGTCGTTCTTAAGATTTATACATTTTATACGTTTTATACATGGGGTATAACGTATGAAAATAAGTACATAACCTGTCATAGTGTCATCAATGTTAATTTGTTTGTGTTATAGATGTACGGTAATATAACTATATTTGGTGGCTATGGTCGCGGTCGTGGTGGTGGCCGCGGTCGTGGTGGTGACGGCGGTCGTGGTGGTGACGGCGGTCGTGGTGGTGACGGCGGTCGTGGTGGTGACGGCGGTCGTGGTGGTGGCCGCGGTCGTGGTGGTGACGGTGGTCGTGGTGGCGGCCGCGGTCGTGGTGGTGGCCGCGGTCGTGGTGAAGGCGGCGATGGCGATGATGAGACCGTCGTCGTGGTACCACCACCAACAAAAAAGTTTACAGGAAGTAAGTGTCAAATATAAGTAAACTAAAATTATGTTTCTTAACTATATTTTTTTTTTTAGAATGTGACCTGTGCCACATCAAAGGGCACAAGGTTATTCAGTGCCCAAAATTCTGTAAGTTTCCACACTGCAATACATATTTATTTCCTTTATAATGTAGAATTAATTCATTTTATAATATTTCAGTATCAATAATGGCATTGGCGGACGCAGCCACGGCGGGCGGCAGCGGCGAGTCGGGGGCGGGCGGCAGCGGCCAGTCCGGGGCGGGCTGCAGCGGCGAGTCCAAGGCGGGCGGTAGCGGCGAGTCCGGGGCGGGCGGCACACAGTGGTCTGAAAAGTAAATTTAGCTTACATAAAACCCAATTAAGAAAGTATGATAAAATGCTATCTAAATGAAATAATTATATTATATACTACCTATATGTACCCATTACTTAATTGATTTGATAAAATTAAAGCCATAAACATTATTGATGTCAAAAATGTCTCAAAATGTATAAAATGTGAATAGTATTTTCTATCACCGTGAGTATTTATTTCATTTTGCTTTAAGCTGTTATTGCAAGCACATTTTAGTTTTTTAATTTATTCTTTTTGCATTTTTATATACAATGGAATGTACGTATGGAGGTAAGTACACTTAAAACACATTTATATACACATCTATTAATTAAGTTAAAAATTCAAATTTATAAAATTGTGTTTTTAATGATATAATATATAATTCGTTAGTAAATAGTTCAATAACTATAAAATTACAAAAAATTGCATCTCTATATTATATTATTTATATTATATACAAGCTACATAATTGATTTTAATAAATTTTCTCTGCCTATATCTGCTTATGTGCTCATTACAATCCCATTTTCAGCAGGCTGTAGTAGTGGTAAAACACCAAAAAATTTAACAAACGATGATTTGTTTAATTTTTTACGAGGAGAAGGTGTAATGAAGCCTCTGAGTGTTGAGTCTAGAAATTTTCTACTGAAAAAAATCCGTGAAAAACACAATGGATATGAAATGGAGCTCAGAATTTGAAAGCCTGGTTTTGAATTTAATACACACGTTTACTATTAGTCTTCACGGAAAATGGTCCCAATGTAACAGGACAATTACATTTTTTACTAAAAAACATTCTGAGTGGCTTAAAAAGGAATTCATTTTACCAACTCTTCCATCTCAAATGAATGATAACACTGTTGTTGGTCGTCCGAAAAAAAATTTTGAAATGTGCACAGAAAGAACAAAAAAACAAAAAATTTCAAATGTTGTAAAAAGTTTTACCTCTCCAGAATTGACATACGCTGTAACCTCTAAACTGCATAAATCGGGGAAAAGAAGTGCAGCTATACTTTTCAAAGAATTAACGTCTAGTCCTAGCCGAGCTTTAAAAATGCGAAAATCATTAAAAAATACTAATATATCTCTTCCAATACCTTACACTCCCAACGAAGCTGTGGCATTTATCATGGATAATAATTTAACAAAAAATCAGTACACAAACATTCGAATCGGTTCTAAAGCTCGAAATTCAAACATTTATCCGTCATATGACAAAGTGCTTATCGCCAAAAAACAATGTTACCCAAATAATGTCATTATAACAGAATGTAGTGCCGAAATACCAATTCAAGATTTATTAAATCACACTGCCCAACGTATTCTGCAAATTCCTAGTGTTCAAAATATTAATATTAATATAGACAAGTGTGAATTATTCTCTAAATGGGGGTGTGATGGAAGCAATGGTCAATCTCAGTACAGAATAAATTTTGATTCATCTACTACACAATCGGTGACAGATAGTGATATGTTTATGTTTTCTTTTGTACCATTGCAAATGAGTTGCACGATTGATGACAAAAAATTTATTATTTGGAAAAATCCAAGGCCTTCTTCAACAAGATTCTGCAGACCGATTAAATTTTTATTTAAAAAAGAAACCGCCGAAAATACTCAAGAAGAAGTGAATAATGTTGAAACACAAATAGATACCTTAAATACAACAGATTTAATTTATAATGATGGTAATTTGAAAGTCGAGCACAAGCTACTTTTCTCAATGGTTGATGGAAAGGTAAATTTATTTTTTATTTTTATATAATACTTCGGAACTATTACTTTTTAGAAATAATAAAAAAATGTACATAATTTATATACCTATAGGTTTGCAATTCGATGACTTTTACATCGAGTCAAACATGTTATATTTGTGGTTGTACTCCAAAATATGCCAATGATATTGATAAAGTATTAAAGTTAAGTACTAAACCGGAACATTTTAAATTTGGTTTATCAACATTACACGCATGGATTAGATTTTTTGAATGTCTATTACATGTGTCATATCGTTTAGACTTCAAAACTTGGCATGTAATAATTATTATTAATATTATACTTATATATACCTTGTATGAACTAAATTTTAAAGAACGCATAAATTGATACATTCAAGGTGAAAACTACTGAAAACAAATTGAAGTTTGCAAACAAAAAAAAAGAAATACAAGAAAAATTTCGTTCCGAAATGGGATTATTAGTAGATATAGTATTACAAGGTATATTTTAATTTAAAAATTAATTTGTTTGTAACTATTTTTAATTTTAATTATAATATCGTTAAAATAGGTTGCGGTACAACAAATAATGGAAACACAGCCAGGAAGTTCTTTAAAAATGCAGAAAAATCGGCCGAAATTACTGGTTTGAACATCGATTTAATCAAACGATTTGGAACGATTTTAATTGTCATGGCAAGTGGGTATGAAATAAATACAGATGCTTTTGAAACGTATGGTATTCAAACAGCTAAACTGTTTGTTGAACTCTACCCCTGGTACTATATGCCAACATCTGTACATAAAATTTTGCTTCATGGAGCTGATGTAATCCGACATGCAATTTTACCAATTGGTAATTTTAAATATTATACATAATATCTGTGTGTATAATATGTACAATATATATTAATAAAAAATAATCATTTCTTTTTTGTAAAAGGCCAATTGTCAGAAGAAGCTCAAGAATGCCAAAACAAAAATTACAAAAACTACAGGGAACATCACACCAGAAAATTATCCAGAGTGAAAATTAATGAAGATCTCATTAACATGTTGCTAGTTTCATCCGACCCATTAATATCGTCCATGCGAAACATTCAACTGAAAAAATTGCAGACATTTTCAGACGATGCAAAACTTTTAATAATAATGCCTGAAGACCAAGCAAGTGGTTCTAGTAACTCTGAATCAGATAATGATTCGGAATAATATAACTTTTATTATATTAATCATTTAAGTTTAAAATTTCTTGTTAAAATTGTATTACTAAACATTATAATATTATATATAATTATTTAAATAATATTCTTAAGAATAAAAGGAGAATGACGAAGATTGGTAAATTTTTATAATAAATAATGTTACGATTTAATAAATTATTTAATATTGTATATTTGCATTACATACGTATAAATAAATCGAAGTCCTTAAGTGTACCAAAATTGGTACCTATCTCCTAACTAGTTAAACATGGTAATTTATTTTATCTATTTAATTGTTAATACACAAAAGTAAAAAAAAATGGCAATTTATTTCGTGGTGGTGGCCGCGGTCGTGGTGAAGGCGGCGATGGCGATGATGAGACTGTCGTCGTGGTACCACCACCAACAAAAAAGTTTACAGGAAGTAAGTGTCAAATATAAGTAAACTAAAATTATGTTTCTTAACTATATTTTTTTTTTTAGAATGTGACCTGTGCCACATCAAAGGGCACAAGGTTATTCAGTGCCCAAAATTCTGTAAGTTTCCACACTGCAATACATATTTATTTCCTTTATAATGTAGAATTAATTCATTTTATAATATTTCAGTATCAATAATGGCATTGGCGGACGCAGCCACGGCGGGCGGCAGCGGCGAGTCCGGGGCGGGCGGCAGCGGCGAGTCCGGGGCGGGCGGCAGCGGCCAGTCCGGGGCGGGCGGCAGCGGGGACGATAACTCGACGTCGGATGAATAAAATAAAAAAATATTTTTTCATTAACATTTACTATTGTTTTTATTTGTTTTCGTACAAAATCCATTTCCTTAGTCATTATAGCTTACCTAAAACAAAAAATGTATAAATAGAGTATAAGTTATAAATGTTATAAAATATGTATAATTTATTTATCATTGTATTAATATACATATATATATAAATTATACATAAACATAATATACACAATATATTTTGAACAAATTATGTTTTTGAAATATATTATTAATATTATTATATGGCCAAAATGATTATTACATTTCAAAAACATAATTTGTTTAAAATGCTTGTCGGTTATTGATGTTCGCGATGAAGTTGCGAGATGTAACATTTAGATTTTTAATAAAATAATATATTCATAAGTATAAAAGTATTTAAAATACATTAGTATTCAATACCATAAAAAAGTATTTAAATACTACTTAAATACAAGAAATAAAAAAAGTATTTAAATAAAGTATTCAATACTTAAAAAAGTATTTGAATATCAATATTCAAATACTTTTACTCAAATACTTTACACCTCTGGGCCATTTAGTTATAAGTTGGTTATTAAAATGTTTATTGTACACTTGAACTAATGACAAATCTAACCTAGGCCTAACCCTAGGGTGGTGGCTAGGGGCCAAGCCCTCCCCCCCAGACATATTATATATTAAATGACAAATAAATAAAATCTCAATTTATTTCTCTTCACATTATCGCTTTATATATAAAATAATCAATAATTTATTTATTACATTGATTACTTATACTATTATCACAACATTTTTAAATTAGGAATAAAATATATTATATTGTAATTGTATTTGTGTAGAAAAAATTTTTGGCCCCCCAAATTTTTACTCTGGATCCATGCATGACTCGAACAATTATCTTATGATCTATATTATGTTTCATCTACCTCTTGTCATAAGTTTCAATTGGAGGTAGAGTTAATTATGGCTATTTTACATGTCATGTCTTATAATATAATACTATACAATAATGAATGAATAATAGTAAAGAAAGATTAGGCATAACTATGACAAAGTTTTACATTACTAAGTACAAAATGTATATATTAAAAATGACAAAATAATGGATACATCAATTTTAGTACTTATGTTTTTTTATTTATATGAAGATAATTGAGCAATTTAGGTCATAATACATACATTTTTAGCATAATGATTTTTTGGAATAATTCATATACACAATCAAGATATATATAAAAAAAAATACAGTTTTACTATGAACTAGATAATTAGCAAAATTAATTGTGTACAATGATATATTATATTATTTTACATTTGAATATAAAATGTTCCCTTAAGCATTAACCACGAGCCCAACATGATCAATATTTACTTAATGGAACATGAATCAGTATTGTTTTATTCTCCTAACACTTTCCTTTATAAACAAAATTACAAAATGTGTTGTCTTTGAACTGTCAAGTATGAATATAGGTTTTCAGGTGAATTAGGTACTTTGGTTTTTAAATAAATCATGGTAACCATTTTCCCTGACTTTTAGTTAACTTTTCTGTGTATTCCCTGAATATATTTTAAGAGTAAATAAGTATTTTGTATAAAAATTTTGTTAATTTTAATATAAGTAACATTTTTTAAAAATAAAAATAATTTAAACTAACAATGGTCAAGCATAAAAAATATTAGGGACTTGGTAGTTAGGTTATATATCCTAATTTATTATAACAAAAGAAGATTCCTTCATAACATAACATATAGGTATTTAACTACAGATAATACCGTGCAAAAAGATTATATTTATTAGATACGTTTCTAGTATGTATTTCAATGGAATATTAAAATAAATTAAATAATAGCGATAACAAGAGGGTATGGTTATAAAGTGAAGTTACTTATAATTTATACGTTTGTTAATTTTATTCTCACCTTAAGTTATTTTTCAACCAATGGTTCATTAAATTTTTTGAAAAAGTATTTTATAAAAAACTAAAACAACAATCTAAAAAGAACCAAAAGTATCAAACATTATTTATAAATATTAATATTAATCTATAAAAATGGGTATAATATCACATATTGAGAGAAATTCATAGTGTATTACATAGGTATATTATAAACAGAAAAGTGATTTAATATAGTATTATCACGGAAAAAAATAATTTGGTTATAGTAAATAGTTGGAAATATTTTGGTTGGCTTAACAATACACAAGATTACACCAACTAAGACTTTACGTTGAGAATACCAAAAGTAAATAGTTGGAATTTTTGGCATTTTCAATATAATTAACGGTAATTGCAACTATATTTTATAGTTCGTAAAATATTTAACCATAATGAATGGTTCGATTGACAATAAAATAATGTTATTACTTATTTCAACCACAACTATATGGTTAAAAATATTGAAATTGATAAAAATAGTTTTAAATATAAGATTGATTATAAAAATCCTATGGGTAAATCCCATCTCGTGTCAACAATACATGGGTGGGTGGTGACGGGGTGAAACAATTATTATTATGTTGCGATACTGGATAATAACTAATACAGAAATACACAAAATTATTGTTGTAATGTTGTTGTTGTAGTCGTCTGTCGTTGTAGAATCCAGCTGCGTAGTCACCAGTCTGTACACACCGCTATTATATTTGTAAATTCTAAAATATATTATAACTTGTAAGTTGTAAGTACGTATGTTTCTACGACACTAGTCGAACTAGTGTTCTAGACTTCTAGTATTGTCAGTGTCACGTCCTAAATATGAGTGATTTATTTGTGTATAACATATTAAAGGAACTTAACATTTCTGAACACATCATTCAAAATTTCAAAGGTAAGTTGCTATATTATATTATTTTGAAATATTATAGATTAATTAATTTTAAATCTTGATACCTAATTCTCATTTACCACTTATATAGCCACATTTAACAGATGTATTAAGTAATGTATTATTTATGTAGTAAGAAAAGCGATTTTACTTATTTTCTTACTCATGAAAACTAACAGTTATTACTTCTTCTTATTATTTGTTGCACGCCTATGATTTGGTATTATATTCTATACACTATAGTAGTATAGTACTCTACGGTAAATAAGCAATAGGCTCGGCAATAGGTATAGCCTATACCTTATATAATAATTAATATGTTTAAACACTTTGGTATTTAATAAATAATTTCAAATACCCATATAATATTTATTTAAGAAGACTTACACCCATATGCTTTGTCTCCATCTTCAAACGCATAAAATAGAAAATTGTATGTTCTGAATAATCCATTGAACTCAAACATTGAATAAACCATTAACTCATATAAAAAAAAAAAAAACAAAAGTATGAGATTCACTAGATTATATTCTTTATTTTAAATTTGATAATACCTAGGTCAATTCAATGTAATATTAAACATAAAAGAGTTAAATGGATTATACAGCATGTACAATTGGTTATTTTAAGTGTCTGCAAGATGTATGCGGCTATATTATCCTCTTAAATGTAGGAAACATTTTTAATTTAAGGAATCAAAAAGTACCTAGATACCTACCTACTTTATGTCCTAATCTATGTTATGTATTATGATACTCATTGTACCTTATAGTTTTATTAGGTATAAATATTTTCCTAGATATTAATTTGAATTAATTTTTATTGAAATTTTATTAGATAATGAAATTGATGAAAGTGCTTTTAGAAGTTTAACCGAGTCTATGGTTCGTGAAATTGTTTTACCGATAGGACCTCGATCAAAAATTTTTAAAAAAATAGAAGAATTGAAAATTTCTTCAAACTTGGTAAGTTTGTATTCTATACTGTTATGATGTTTATTATAATTTGTAGGTACCTATTATATTACTAAATTTGTGTTATCAAATATGATAGTTGGGTTAGTATTTTTACTATTTTTACAAGATTCAAAAAGGATATCTTGGCCTGAGTTTTAGTTGTCATTTAGATAACATAATATAATATTTAAAATAGATCATTAAATTATATTACCTACCTACAATTAATTAATATTATTTTATTTTACAGACTGATTCGTATGTTACTAGAAATAAAGTTGATTTGTTTTCTGATAAATATTTGTTTGATACGCCATGCATTTTACCCATCAATGTAGATCATACAAATCCTGATCAAATAATGCCATTATTACAATACATCTATGCTTATGATTTTCAATTAATTTCACTGTTAATTACCTATTATAATATATAATAATTACCGTTTGGAATAGGCATAACCTACCTTATTAGTGCTTTTTTTACGTGAACCACCTAATATTATGATTATAATATTAGGTGAATACTTAATCAAATGTATTATATAAATCCATATATTTACAAACAAATGTATTTAATATAGGTATATAATCATTATATTAATAATTTTATAAATTGTTTATTATAATAGATACTTAGATTTACGCAATTTAATATAGTTTGAAATTTAATCATATGCTATAACTTTCAGAAGGTGCCTTAAATTTCTATTTAAAAAATTATAATTTAACTAGCATTGTTTTTAGCCCTCAGCAGGTAACACCTTAATGAACCTTGATTCTATGTCAACAGTTGACATTAATACACCAAGCACTAGTTATAATAATAATAATGTCCAATCTTTGCCTACTGAAAATGTGATGTTTTCCATTGATGATTCAACCTTAGTTCAAAGTCTCAGTGATACTGTATGCATTTTTGTCTTAATAACTTATAGCTAAGTATTCTTGCTTTAAATTGAATTATTCATTTTTTTCTGAAACAGGTTAAGTTAAAAGATATATTGTTGAATTATCACGATGGTCAAATGATTTTAGACAGTTATGAAAATCAAAATGCGTTGAATGGCAAATTGAGAAATAAATTAAGTCATTTGATAATAAGTCATTCACTTAAACAAAGTATAGAAAAAAAAATATCTCGAGAAAAATTTGGATTATTATCTCAAGCTATTTCAATATTATTTCCAAATGAAAATAAAGAAACTTATTATACACCTTATAAAAAAGAGTCAAAGAGGGTAACTCCTGCTCGCGGCAAATTGTGGGACAAATATTGTAATATGCGGAAGGAATTTAGGAACAATACAAATAAATCTAAGCCTTTGGTTAATGATAAAGATGAGTTAGTCTTGAACAATGAAGGTATACTTAATATGGTTTACTCTTAAAATAGTTACATATTATACATATCATTTTACTAATTACCAAAATATAAAAGTTATTCTATTAATGACCTATAGAGAATTTTGTCAATATATATATATGTTTTTTTTTTTAGAATTAAGTGAAGACATATTGTGGCTTAAAAATAATATCGACCCCTGGTATATTGTATCCGAAAAATGGAAAAATACATTTCAACTACGATACAATGCATTAGTTGAAAAAGAAGAGATCAATCTGTATCTTATTGAGTATCCGGCACTCAAAAGTCCACTTGGGTTTACTCTGGTTAGTTTAATATTTATCTGATATTTTATTTTTAACATTTGATCTATTCGTTATTTATTAATGTAACATAAAATTGCAGATTGAATTGGATTTCGAAGAATTGTATCCTGGGAATAATCTTTCATTATTTACTAAATTTGAGGTGCTCAAATGCAAAATTTTAAAGTACGTTGAAAAATGCAATGTCAAAAGAGTTGACAATTTAGTTATTGAAATTCAGAATCCTCCACCTTCAGGCAAGTTTTTCAAAATAATATAATATTTAATCAATACTTTATTTTTAATAAAATATATTTATAATTTATTCATATCTCACAGGTGATGTGATAATTGCAGTTCTGAAAGTGTTTATTCAATTGTTTAAACCAATTAATGTATCTAAACGCACAAGTACTGGGACTTCAAAGGATTATTTTCGGCCATCCAAACTAGAAATCCAACAATCATTTATACACTATATTAATGTAAGAATTAATTGTTACATAAATAGCAATTTTGTTTGATATTTAAATAAATTCATTAATGGTTTTGTTTTATATAGAGTGTATCTAAACTAAAAGAACTAGATGATGAAAAATCCAAAAAGGCTCTAAGAACAGGAACTAAATTACAGCCATACATTGTCTTTGTTGAAACAGATGGGCAAGTGACATCATTCTATGTAATTATTAATAAATATTTTTATAAAGTGGAAAGTGCATTAAAGGCAATTGATGTTTGCTTCAAATCTTTTTTTGCTTTTCACTTAAATTATACACCAGAATGTGAGCAAGTGTGGTGTTTTATTCAAATGTATATGTATAATATTAAAACCAAGTATGACAAGAGTTTTCAAGCGGTTAACAACATGATACATGATTTAAACAATATAGTCGATTATTAATTTCATATTGTATTACAAATTATTATAATTTATAGTTTTATTCATTATCATTTAATACAAAAGACTTTGTAAGCTATCTTATACTCAATTAATACTAAACTAACTATTAAACATATCTACTAGTACAATGTCTCGTTGTTTTATATGTTCAGATACCTTAAATTCTCCCTTAGATTTACTAAGACATATCAAATTATTTCATTGTTTTAATAGAATAGCTGAATATAAGTGTTTAGAACCTGACTGTCACAGGACTTATAACTCATTTGATTCTTTTAGCAAACATACAAAAGGTCACATTAATGTTAGTTTTCAACAATTAGAAAATATACTACCAGAACCTACACTACCAAATAATATATCCATTAATATAATAAAAGGTACAAATAATGATAAAGTAGACATATCTGAAATCGTAATTCCTAATCTTGATGTAACTGTTGATGCATTTCAAAAAATTGTTACTATGAATGCAGTTTCTGTAATATCTAAATGGTACAACGAAGCAGTTGTACCAAGAAACAAAGTTCAAGGCCTTATTAACGACATAAATGTATTTAATTCAAATTGTATGGAAGTATTGAAAAATAAAGTTTTAAAGACTTTGGAGAGAAATAAATGTGATTTGATTTCAATTTCTGAAATATCAGATATGTTTAATGTTATTAACAAACCTTTTATCAATCTAGAATCAGAGTATAAACAATTTAAATTTTTAGAAGAGTTGGGTGCTTTTATTAAACCTGTAGAAATTGCTGTTGGTAGTAGAAACAAAGATATTGTAAAATATGGTAATGTTGTGATTGACTCTGTGTATGTAAACGTTTGTTTTATTCCCTTAAGATCAGTTTTTATAAGGTTTTTTGAACAATCCAATGTTTTAACAACTATATTGAAGTATTTTAATGATATGAAGTCTATGAAAGGAGAAATTATTTGTAGTTTTATACAGAGCGAGTTCTGGAAAGATAAGTGTTTAAATAATCCTGGTAAAATAATAATTCCTTTTTTTTTGTACTTCGATGAGTATGAAACTGCTAATCCCCTTGGATCTCATGCTGGTAAAAAAAAAATAGGAGCGGTTTATATTTCATTTGGTTCTTGCTTCCCTCCAGAATTTAGTTCGTCCTTAAATTATATCTTTCTTGCTCTACTATTTAATGCTAATGATAGAAAAGAGTTTGGAAATAAAAATATTTTTAAAGAGTTAATTGCTGAAATTAACCATTTACAAAATAATGGCATAAACATTAATATCAATAATCAAAATTACACTTTATATTTCTCTTTAGCATTAATTCTTGGCGATAATTTGGGTTTACATTCAATGTTGGGATTTAGTGAAAGTTTTATGGCAAACTTTCCATGTCGATTTTGTAAGTCTTCTAAATTTGATTGTAATTACTCAGTAATTTGTGACAGTACTAAATCACGCAATGAAGAGAATTACTTACAAGATTTGACTACAAATAATTTGTCACTGACAGGCATTAACGAAGAATGTGTATGGAACCAAGTTAACGGGTTCCATGCAGTTCATAACTATTCTGTAGATTTGATGCACGATATTTTAGAAGGTGTTTGTTCGTATGATATATGTGGCATACTATATGAATTTATTATTAATTTCAAGTATTTTACTTTAGAACAATTAAATAATCGTATACAATATTTTAACTATGGTTCTCTTGATGTTCAAAATAAACCACAAATAATTACTATTGATGTTATAAAAAAAAAGAAAAAAATTAAAATGTCTGCTAGTGAAATGTTGTGTTTTAGTCGACATTTGGGTGTTATGATTGGTGATCTGATTCCAAAAGATTCTGAATATTGGCAATTATACATACTGTTGCGAAAGATTATTGAAATAGTTACATTAAAATCAATCCAACCTTCATATGCATTACTTTTAAAAACATTAATCTCAGAACATCACCAGTTGTATTTAAAACTCTTTAACACCAACTTAAAACCAAAACACCACCATTTGTTACATTACCCAGATATTATGAAAAAAGTTGGCCCATTGTCCCATTTATGGTCTATGAGATATGAATCAAAACACAGAGAGTCTAAATTAACTGCCCATTCCATTACTAGCAGGAAAAACATTTGTCTCACATTAGCTTTAAAACATCAATTAAAATTTGCTTACCGCTTGCTATCAAAATCAAGTATTTTATCCTCATCAATAAATATAGGGAAAGAAATAAGTTTGTCTGAAATTGTCATAGAAAATATTCAACTTGACATAAGTGGTCCAACTATTGATTTTAATTCTGTGAGATTTGTGTCTTGGGTGGAGGTGAAGGGTACTCGATATTCTACTAAGCAGTCTAAACATAATATGATAATAATAGTTGATGTAGAAGATTTTCCAATATTTATTACAGTAAAATATATTTTTTTAAAACCCCAGAATGACATACCATTTTTAATTGGTCAACGTTTCAAAACCTTACAGTTTGACGAACATTTTCAGGCTTATGAGGTTAAAAGCTGTAATGATTTAATGTGTATTTCTTTCAACGATCTTCTTGTTGAACATAGTCCATGTGTTCTTAACACAATATCTAATGAATGTACATATATATCTTGTACATTTTAAAGTAATAGTCAATAGATGTTCATATGTATTTTTTTTTTTAATTTATTACTTAACTGTTTATTTGTTTTCATTATACTTTATAAATGATTAATACTATGTTATTACTTACTATTATATACCTACTATTGTTATTTTTTTAACTAATGTATCAATAAACCTACTTTTTAAATTACTTGTATCTATGTATATTTTATTGTTTGTACCTATTTCTTTTTTTATATACTTTCCTATTATTTAAGTACAAATAAATTATAATTTATGAATTTTCTAAAATTAAAAATTTGGTATTAACTAAAATAAACATGTAAATAAAATATATTTTCTATCTAATAATTAGGTCTAAACAACCAAACTCATAATATGTTGCAGCAACTATATTGAACAGTTGAGTGTACTATACAAGTAAATATAAAATAATACTTCCAATCTAATAATTAGGTCTAAACATCAAAACTCATGTGTTGCAGCAACTATATTGAACAGTTGAGTGTACTATACAAGTAAATATAAAATAATATTTCCTACCTAATAATTAGGTCTAAACAACCAGACTTATATGTTGCAGCAACTATATTGAACAGTTGAGTGTACTATACGAGTTTACATATAATTATAGTTCCAATCTAATAATTAGGTTTAAACAACCAAACTCATATGTTGCAGCAACTATATTGATCAGTTGATTGTACTATGCAAGTAGGTAAGAAAAAATATTTTCAATCTAATAATTAGGTTATAATAACTATAACGTTATGTTGTTGTAGCTATTTAATGTCTATCATTTACAACCATATAAAATGGTTGTTCCAACACAGTGATATCAACTATGGACGATTAGTTCTCCCAACTATGTTGAATGATAGTCTGTATAGCTACCATGGTTTATGGTTGGGGTAACTATTTAAATGGTAACTGTAACTATTTATTTTTTTCCGTGTATGGAACATTAGGTAGGTAAATAAATAGATAAAATAATTATTAACATAAATTTTTCTGTATCAATTCGTTAAAGAGATAAAAAAAAAAATAGTAAACATGCCCAGCCTTGAGTATCCTATTAATTAGTTAAAATCGCGGAGGTAGTTGTAGTAGGTTATACATTTAAAAAGTGATCTAATGTTTCATTAAAACATAATTTTTTGTAGGTCCTAAATTTGATATTAGGAGGGACAAGCCCAAATTGCGGCGATGGTTTCAACACTCATGCATAACATACACATGGCCGCCGCGGTCAAGAGGAATAATATGAAATAATTGTATTATATCAGATTTATTTTACTTGCTGTTTGGAAAAGTGGGCAGCCAAAGAGCCAGCCCTATTACAAAAATTGTGTCAAAAACAACGGCAGAACATGCAAGTAATTATCGAAAATTACTTACACGCACTTCAAATTCGGAAGTATATTCTTATCACCTTATACAGAATACACCTCATCAGACGGGATGAGATAAAGAAATTCCATTTCGTATAAATTAGTTGAAAGTATACTAACTATTCGGTTTATTCATATCATGTGAGAAAGTTATGATAAAAAAACATGGGTTTTTTTTAATCAAAATATTTTTATTTGTTTTCAATAATGGTAAATTAAATAATTATTCAATTAAAAACAATTTAATACACTGAACATTAAGAATGCCATCTACCGATAACACATGACATTATTGAAGGGTATACATTATAAGAATCTAGGACTTTTCCCCCTTATACAATGGACGTTTCCCGGTGCAACTCGTTTGCGCACAATCCAAATTTTTTACCTAGATACCGAATACCGATGACTCGTTTGCGCACAACGAATACCGTCATTAACCTGATAACGGACGACTCGTTTGCGCACAACACGAACACTGTGTAACCACAGTGTAACATAGGTATTATATTTTATATTTTTAAATTTGGACTTACCTGATGTAATTGATTAACGGTACAAATTATCAGTAACAGTCTTTTGCCAGAAAGCAGTACTATAGCTACTGACTAGTGACTAGGGATATCGAAATTTGTGATGTTTTTGAAACGCGTCGAGGAAAAGAGTGTATAAATATAGATAGTTATAAATTTAGAGAAATTCGAATTTTAAAATCTTTTAGTGATATACATTTTAGGTGTATAAATAAAAAATTGATTTAAAAATTAATTCGATAAACAATAAAATTATAAACTTCAAAAGAAAAGAGACAATTAATAAGGAGATACAATTGGAAAATATTTGTAGTGAATATAAAAATAAAATGATTGGTCGTTTAACTTATTTGAAGAAAATCGGACTTAAATGACACCATTCAAAATTAGTATAATTTTATAACTAATAGACTACTATTATTACTTATATTAATGGTATAGCTTTATAATTAATATAACATTAGACTACTATTACTTCTCATTAATAGTATAATCATATAATTATTCAGAACAAACACACACACGTCATGCACATTTCTAATCACACCAGTACAAACAGATAGTCCTGAGCCTATATTAAAGTGAGAAAGGAAATGTGCTGTTGTGCTCAAACGAATCGTACAAAGGTAAATGTGCCATGTGCGCAAACGGGTTGTATCTTTATTATTTAAACCTAAAATATGTATGCGCAAACGAGTTGTGATTTTGAACTCAAACGTGTTAAACAATAATAATATGCAAAGCAAACAAATAAAAGTTTTATACAGATATTATATCACTGTATAAAATAATTCTATACAGCGTGTATAATACCATGTGTAATACGATATTATACATTTGTATTATACAATTTTACATCACTACTAACGAGTAACGACTAGAGACATAAATGCAAAAAATGTTGTTAATAGTTTAGATAGTTTGAGCCTTGAGGTAGGTTTATCAATCATTACCCAATAAATCGGGTAGGTAAATAAATGACGAGAATGATGATAGTAAATAATAAATAAGTTAATAACGATTTACACGTACTCACCATAACGACGTCTGGATAAACACTAAACGTCTAAACAGAAAACACTTTACACGTCTTCGGCGGCTCACAATAGGTAGTAGGTACTCTACCGCCTCTACCGCGTCAGGTACTCACTGCTCAGGTAGTCAGGTCAGGTAACCGATCACGATGTGCAAAATTCATATATTATTTGTATCATAGCAATAGCCTCACTGGCCAATATGTAATACCAACAATTACAATAGCTTCGTGCCGTTCGTGCAACGTGCACCGAAAGAAAAATCATTGGTAATATTGACCATACAAAATTGTTAAATGCTAACAAAGCAAACATTGTGGATCCGACAAAATCATTTTCAAATTAACTTAAACAATTGTTGAACCAATTATCTTTTTGTCACTTCAATAAAAATGTATTATCAGGAAAAGATGAATGTATAATATTATTGTTGAATCAACAATACTTTTCTATGATACAACCCGGTCCAACCTGGTCCTATATGAAAGGTTAACCGTTAACACAACAATAATAGTTTGTTTGTTTGAAAAGTTTATTGTAAGATTAATAATGTGACTTATCAACCGCAACCGTTATTATTGTTATTATATCCACCGGCCGTTGGCCATATTTTTTATTTTATTGTTTACACATTACTATTTTACCGCGTGTCCGCGTATATTGTTTATTAGCAAATACTGTTAAAGTGTCAATCAAAGTTATTTCAAAGTTATTTTATTGAACTAATACGTTTATGGTATTTGGTGTTGTAAGTCGACGAACTATTTTTTGCTATTTGACGATCAAAAGGTAAGTATAACTTATTTGAAACACTAAGTAGGTATGATTTGTTATATTTGTAAGTCATCCATTATAGGATATTTACCAGCATTAGTGGCTCACTATAAAGTATTCCACTTGCTTAAGCCTGACAGTAATTACACTGTTGTGAAGACTCATGTAAACAATCGTTTGGTAACCTGTCATCTTTTAAAAGGCATGTGAGTAAAAAACATATAGAACTAGTACCCAGAAATAACCCAATTGTGCCAGGAAATCAAAAAAATGTTTTAAATAATGCAATTTTAAGTAATGATGTGATGGTTTCTGATTCTCAAGGTGTTAATGCTTTCAATAGTGTTACTGTAATTAATGAATTTAATTTTGAAAGTTCTGTCAAACAGCTTTATGAATCTACTGTGCAGTTTATTTTGTCTTTACAATAATAATAATTTTAACAATAGTGATGTCATTAATATACAGACTGGAATAAAGGATCATATTTTAAAACCATTGGCATCAATTTTAAATAATGTAGTAAAAATGAAATCCAAGATCCTATTACACTTTCTAAATTTAGTAATCTTGAATCAGTAACTAAAGACCCTTTTTTGCATTGTAGTACTGAGTATTGTTTGATACGTTGGTTAACTTCAGAAAAAAAACTGCTCTCAAGTGTACAACAATTTACAATAAATAATGAGATGTGTGCGGTTAATATTGGGGGTACACTTAATTATAGTGAATATTCAACTAAAGGGGTTCTTATGCCTTTAAAGTTACAATTTAAAAATTTTTTCGAGCAAGGTGACAATTTTAAAAATATGAAAAACAGAGCAGAGAGTCTCAGATCAGATAATAGTACAGTTTCTAATTTTGTCCAAGGAAAATTATGGGAAAATAAGATAAGTCAGTTTGAAGGAAGGTTAGTATTTCCATACTTTTTATATATTGATGATGCAGAAATAAACAATCCACTTTCATCGCATGCTGGCTTTCAATCAATTTCTGCTGTTTATTATAGCTTTCCCCTTATTGAAAATAACTCTAAACTATCAAACATTTTTTTAGCAGCATTATTTAAAGCAACTGATATAAAAGAGTTTGGTAATGATGCTTGTTTGCTACAGTTAATAAATGAAATAAATAGTTTGGAAAAAGAAGGTGTTAGTATTTCTACTGAATTTGGTAATATACAAATTCATTTTGTACTTGGTTTAGTATTAGACGATAACTTGGGCCTAAATAGTTTACTTGAGTTTAGTAAATCATTTTCTGCTAATATTTTCTGCTCTACGTTTACGGCTTGTCTGCATTGCATTCTTTTCGCTTATAATGTCAACAACTAATTAACGAGCTGTGTCCTTGACTTTATTTTTTTCTGATAGATTACAATGTGCAGAAAAATAAAATGTACACCATGTCATATGTATTCATACGAAAAGAAATAAAAAAAATATTTGAACAAAAAAAACTAGTACTTTTGTCGAAAAATCATTACGTACGATATAAATCTATTCAACATAAAGCTGTCAGAATTTTATTTAACGAGCTGTGTCCTTGACTTTATTTTTTTCTGATAGATTACAATGTGCGGAAAAATAAAATGTACACCATGTCATATGTATTCATACTGGAAGATATAAAAAAAATATTTGAACAAAAAAAACTAGTACTTAGGTACACAGCTTATAGTACCTACATCGTTGAATTCTGTAATGTCGTCGAGTTACTGCTAGTCTATCATTATTTTAGTAGCTGCATCAAATAAGTCTGATAACGATAATGTCAGCCCAGGTTTACAGTGACGCAAGATCACGTATTATGCGCTGTATTACCAAGTTAAAAACATTTGTCCAAGCGTCCATTGATTTTAATAATGACCGCACGAATTCTGGAAAACGAGCCAAAATTGCGAAAATGGTCTGTGAGCTCACCCCTCTCCGTACTGCAATTGAGGACGATGTCCAAGAAATGGAATCAGCCGTTAACTCTAAAACAGCCCCTGTTGATATTTCCGATCATAGTGAAAGTCAAACGCTTATTACTACATTTGATAGCCTCTACTATGAGTTGGCTGCCTTCGCGGATGTTCATAAATTGACAATGTCCCCGTCGCTGGACGTAGCCTCTTCTTCATTTTCAATTCATAACAATAGTCAACACAATTTGTCCGCCTTTCAGTTACCGAAGCGTACATTCCCTACTTTTTCCGGTGTGATGACCGAATGGCAGGGCTTTGATGATTTGTTTACATCAATATTATCGCACGCTCCTGACCTGCCGGATGTTGAATGTTTTGAGTTTCTGAAGCTGTCCTTAAAAGGTGAAGCTCTGTCCCTTGTGTCTCATCTCGCATTAACGGCTACAAATTATGCTAGTGCATGGAAAATCTTACGCCCTAGGTACGGCAACAAACGTGATCTTGCTCGCATTCACCTTGATGCTCTGCTCGCTAAACAGACTGTCAAGTCCAATGATGGCACCTCTATCCAAACTCAAATCAATACGATATTAGAGAACACTGCTGCTCTGGATAATCTTGACTTTGTAACGCGCCAATGGAGTCCGCTTCTGGTGCATATCGTTGAAAAACACCTTGACTATGAGCTACGTGCTCGGTGGGAATTGGTCGTTGGGGATAATCATTATCCTCAAATTTCTGAGTTTGTTGACTTCCTGCGAACTCATCTGCGGAGATTTATTCCAGTTGTTCCTCATTTGACCGGCATGATCGTGCATCGAAAACCAACAAATTTCAAACCTCGCCCATCCTCAACCGTTCTAGCCACCACTTCTAGTAATGTGTCTGAAGAACACTGCCCACTATGTAGCTCATCCCATTCGATCAGATCATGTAAGCTATTTACTGACCAGCCTCCGAGTGAACGTTTTCTTATTGCCAAAAGCCATCGGTTGTGTATAAATTGTCTGGGGCCCGGGCATTCTGCAATGACTTGCAATTCAAAGTATAAATGTCAGTCATGTAAGAAAGCTCATCACTCATTGTTGCATTTTACCTCTACTGCTAGTCCATCAACTACGGTAGGCCCAGGATCATCAAATAATCTATCCACTAAGACGGCAGAGCATCTGCCTTCGGTTGGGTCACATGTTGCGACTACATCGTGTCTTGTTGGAGGACGAACGCAGCAAATTGTTCTATTGTCCACAGCAATAGTTGACGTCTATGCTGCCGATGGACGGCGACACGCTCTAAAAGCTTTGTGATGGTCTTCGCTGTTTCTCCGACCATCTACCCAACTGTTTTATGACTTCCTCGTCTTATTTACATCAACTTCGGGGTCTTAATCGTCCTCGAAGGATAGTTCCTTCTCCCCTTCAGTTTCGGATAGATGATACCCTTTGATGTGTGATACATGTATAGTGGTTACGTAACGTCTACCTCCATCATTTTGCAATTATGTTACTTTGCACACATCATTATCTAAAATCTCAGTTATACTAATAGACCTCGGTATTTTTACTGTAGTTTAGTTGATTCAACAGTCACTTCTGGTGGCTTCCGAATAAATACCACCTCTTCAACTTCATACAATACTGGTCGACTATGCTTTGGGTCAAACCTTTTTTTCCAAATCTGGTGTTCTGCTACTATCCATTCACGTACTTTGACTTGAAGTTGATCCACTGCTTCCCACGATCCGGTTGTTGTAGTATGACATAGTACACCATCCTTAAAACTAGGTAAATAACCAAATAACACATGGAGTGGCTTGTGTCCAATAGTTTTATTGTAAACGTTGTTTAGTTGACTTTCCACTATCGCAATATGTTTGTCTCAAGTGCGATCTGTTTCCATATTTGCTTGAATCAATAGCACCAATATACTATTCACCCTCTCTACTTGTTCGTTTGATCAAGAATGTCGTACTGAATTTGATGTTTGACGGATTCCATGTTATACACAAAATTCCTATTAACGCTCTTGAAGTGAATTCTGTCCCTCGATCACTTCGTGATGAACCGTTTTGGTATCCCGTAGAATGTTATAAATTGATCCAGACTTTTTACTACCTACTCCTGCGCTATTGCAGTTCTTGACTAGAAACAGTTTTACAAATTTGGTTAGGTTATATATGAACACTAATGCCTGAACCAAGTATAATTGATTGCCTCCTCCACTGCTTCTTTGGAGCAGCATACCACTTAACCCTTCACTACTAGTATCACAATGCACTTTAGTACAGACATTTTCTTGTAGTGTTGTCCACATTAGGGCACCTATTGAGTAATTCACTAATTCCTATATCTGAGTAGCGTGGTATGAACCGCGTCGAAAGAAACCGTATAATCCCAAGAACCTGTGAACCGCATGTTTGTTACTTTGTCTCGGATACTGTTGTATGGCCTGCACCTTCAGCTCATCCGGCCAAACACCATCAGTTGACAACATATAACCCAAATAAGCAACTTCAGAATAGGCAAAATAACACTTACTCAATTTTGCCTCCTTGAGTACTTCAAATACTTGTTTCAACCACTTGAACATGTCTTCACACGAAGTAGATGGCATTAAAATATCATCCAGGTTGGGTGTCACCTTGCGGACCGTTTGTGAATAAGTTTCCGGTAGTCAACAACTAATCGAACGTCCCCGTTTTTTTTGGTTACCAATAGCACAGGTGACGCAGAAGGGGAGTTGGTCTCAGTCACTATTCCAACATCCTTCCACTCCTTGACAATCCGGCTGATGATCTCACGGTCCGTTGCACTAGCTCGATACGGTCTACTAACTACCGGTTGCTCAGTATCCACAATGTCCATCTATATGACGTCGGTGCAACCCAATTCTTATAAAAATTAAAAGCAAAACATATGCGGTATGTCTCCATGACCGTGTCTATCGAGGTGACAAGTCGAGGAGCCGGATCAGGGGGCCTGAGACGTTTTTGAATAGCGGGAAGGGTGAAAAGATATTCCAGGACGAAGTAGTACGTTTACTGTCTGTGTGGTTTTCCGTTCCGTTGCCATTTCGAACGCCGGCGTCAGACGACATCTCCCACGGCTCCCTCGAGGTAGCAGTTCGGCGTTTCGCTCTCTAGACTGGTAGCGAACCCGGTGTTAAATGTGTTGCACGAGCAATTTATGTCTGATTATTTTTCGCTAAGGCATTTGTTAATTGCTCCGTCCCCGTCCCCATCCCCATCTCCGGGGTCTTATATTCTTCAACATCATGCCATATACCAGCCAGAGATTGATGTTCGTAAAATCAGAGTAGTGTTCGATGCATCCGCGTGTTGTGGGCGTGAATCAGGGACTGGAACCTTTACGATTTTAATGGTTTCGGTTTCCGTTTTGGTTCTCAAAAATAAAAAATTTCGGTTTTGGTTTTCCAAAATATCAAATTTCGGTTAGGTTTCGGTTTCGGTTAATACCGGTTTTAACCCTTATTATTTGACTTTTGCTAAAAACATTATTAGCATATAATAGGTACGTATTACGTATATTGTAATTTGTATATGACTAGCAAAACCTAAATAATAATATATTTAAAACATAACTAGATATCCACTAGGTACGTATCTATTTTGTTAGTTAATAGTTAATAATATTTCAAATTTAAACTCATAGACAAATATATACAAAACATAAATATTATAATATACTGGTGACAGTCGCGGATCCAGAGCCACCCTCAAAATTTTAAAGAACAATAGTTTTAATTTTGAATATTGGCATTCAAGTTGTTATTTTAGAATTTTGACTATAAGTTTTAAAATTGATTTTATCAAATATATTATATATGTATTAATCGTGCATGGGGAGTATAACAAAATAACATTATATCTAGCTATCATTTATAATAAGTTATTATTAATAACATGTAATTGCCCGTGTGATTAACCTGATTTTATCTAAATATCGATCGTCGTCGTTCGAATGCCGATGGAACTCATTTTATTCATTTCAGTCGTGTTCTTCACTAAGGAACAGTTTATTTTTGGACAGACAGTGATAAGAAATTAAAAATACCACAGCAGTGCGAAACAAGATGGGTTTCAAAGTACAAAGGGATACATTTCTTTAAAATACGTTTCAAAAGTGTTATTAAAGTTTTAAAAGAGTGTACTTTGAGTAAAAAATCAAAAGAAGCTGTAGAAGCTAGAGATTTATTAAACCAATTTGCAACTTTTGATAATTTATTGACAATTTTTTGTTTGAATGAACTTCTATTGTGCATAAACTCGTTGTCAGTTTATTTACAAACAAAATCTACAGATTTAAGTAAGTGCATAACACTTATTGAATGTACAAAAGATCGAATAAAAAGTATGAGAACCGAAAACAAATTTCATGATTTATATGAAAAAGTAATTAAATCTGTAGAAGAAATCAGTGGTGAAATGAGAATCCCAGTTACGGAAAGGAGAAAAAAGAATGTATCATCAAAACTTACAGATTATTTTGTGACAAGTTCTATAGGAAAAAATCAAATGGACAACATTTTTGAACACGAAATAAAAATGAGAAGTCAATACTTTGAAATAATTGACAATATCGTCATGGAAATGAACCGAAGATTTAAGCAAACAGAACTAATTGAAGCAGTGGAAGCCTGTAATCCAAGCTCCAAAATGTTTTTAGACTTTGACACACTTATACAATTGCCAGGAATTTCTACAGATAATCAATTTATTGAAAAGTTGAGAGCACAATGTGATTTAGGTAAACTGCATTATATTATGTGGTTAAATTTACGGGCCCACCCAAAAAAATATTCCTGGATCCGCGCCTGACTGGTAAGATAATTAAATCTAACTTATTATAAATAAATTACTTTTCTATAGTATATTATAATTTATAATTAAGGAGAGGGATAGGTACAAAATGCATAAATAATAATGTATTAAGCTTAAGATAATTATTATATTATAATATAAATATAGGGCGACCTATGTTTCAATTTGATATTATTACAATTTATAGTTTATAGTTTTATACCTTATAAAAATGTAAATTAAAATTTTTAACAATAAACAATTAAACGGTAACGAAGACGGGAGAACTGTTCAAAAGACAGCAGTACAGGCGTAGTGTCGTACAGACTACAGATCATAGAGTAAAGAGTAAACATTATGCGTACCTAAACTCTATTCAGAATAACAATTCCCACTTTCGCGCATGCAACTCAGCCGCCGACAGCCGTCAGACCCCCTTGGCGAGTGTCGGCCGCGCTATGATTGGTCGCCAGTTTTCGAAGACTGTCGTCACCTGTCGCTATCGACAGCCGCCGCAGTGCATACAAATGATCATAATAAGTTTACAAAATCGTAATAATTACCTATTACATATTATGTTATAATGTATATATTGTTTTCTTTAACATGTTTCTTGTACTTTTACCGTATTGTTCAAACCTAACACGATGCCTAAATCGCATAAAATTATTATCAAACCAAATATATCAACACTTGTAATTTAAATAGGTAGGAAATTAAAACTAATGAATAAATACAAATTCATATTCACAAAATGTATTAACATTTTTTAAAAGTCAATATTTTAAACAATTATTTACAAAAATTAATTCTAAATCTTAATTAATTATTTACATTTTATTATTATTCGGAATCTGAATCCATTTCAGATGATGACGTGTGTCCAGTAATGGTCATCAACAAATCCGCTTTTTCGGCCGACAAGACCTCGTCTATAACAATATCAATTTCGTAAAACTTGGACTCCTCCTTCTTGGTGTGGCTTATAAAATTTTTCCACATTTCTGCGTCTACCCGATTTATGTCCTCTATCAGTAAATTTTTGACGTCCGGAAGTTTGTAAGTTGTATTATTCATCCGGACGTGGTTCTTCACCGATGACCAAGCGAGCTCAATGGGGTTAAGCTCGCAGTGGTATGGCGGGAGTCGTAATACTGTGTGGTTATTGGCTTTAAGAAGCTCGTCGATAACATACTTAGTATGTAGTGGCTTCAGTCGTTTCACCATGTACAATAGCTGAGGGATAACCATAGTCCATAGATGGGTCTACGACTTCTCCCTTATCTTGTAACCACTTAATAATATCCGCCTTTCTCGCATTTGAGGTTGGGGGTTTGTCGATTTTAACTGAATGGTAGGAAGCGTTGTCCATGACAATAACGGAGTTCGGTTTTAGGCGAGGTAGAATGCCCTCCATCCACTCACGAAATGTGTCCCCATTAATTTCATTATGGTAGTCACCTGTGTTTTTTTTTGATTCAAAACATAGCAAACCCACAGGTAGAAAACCGTCTTCCGAGCCGATGTGGAGAACAATGATTCGTTTCCCTTTGCCCGAGGGATTAACAGCACCTGTCGATAGTCCTTTTATCCGAAATCAATGGAACGATTCTTTTGAGCGCGTTCTTTCCAAGCACTGGTTATTAGTAATAACAAATAATTATTATAAAACCATAGACCTATATAATTATTATGTGTACAACAGAATCGTCATAAAACAAATTCCAAAAATCCAAATTCTAATTTCCATATAATTGACAATGAGCCTATTACCTGCGTTCAATTATTATTGAAAAGCAAATCGCAATCCGCAATAGCTGTTGATATAGAATTTCTGAAATTAATAACAATTTGTGCGTTTATAAGTGTTTCAGAGTAAGGCACTGCAGTGATAATATTATTTATGAACATTCAACATTTAACACGTTAAGTGTCTATTTATGATAATATGCATTGTGCATACTGCATACTGCATAATATAGTATGTTTCCGCGCTAAAACTGAGCCGCGATGCCGAAGGTCGACTACGACGTATCGATAATCTGATACGGTACGTAGCGGCGACCAGTACAAAGTACAGGCACCGCCACGACCTAGTCTACACTTTGGTCAACCACCACCACGGGATACGACGTCGCGACTCGGTCGACTCTCCCACCGCGCCGCAAAGGCACAAGGCGGGACGGGAAGACAAGTCGGGCAAAACGAGTACCGGCCGCCGGCGCATCGCTCTCTTTCGTTTCACCGCCGACAGCGAAAACAACCGCCGCCATCAGCTTTTTCAGTTTTGTCTTTTGTTCGTCGTTTTGGTTTTCGTGCATATATTATCACATTGTGTTTTTCTTTCCAACAAAATAAATAAAGAGGTAATAAATACGGTTATTTTTCTGTTCGTTTGGAATACGTATCCCGACATAACGTCGCAACAAAAAAAAATCGAGACCGGCTCCTCCGCGGTGTCATAGAAACCCCAAACACCGTCGTAGCCGTGTCAAATTGGCTCCCCGCAGAGGAATCATCGCCTCAAGACAGCAAAAAGGTAAGAGTTTTCACGCTGACACATACCTCGGTAGACTGCTTATATTAAGTTAACATTAAGTCCCTTAGCCAGGAGTGTGTTTGCCGGTTAGCTAGGATTCCCAGTGGACATTACGTAAGATTTATTTCGAGCACGTAACAGGGAATTCCGCGCAGCCGTGCATAACCGTGATACGGATTGGGAAGTAGTTATATAACAACCACCACCCCTCCGCAATACCTACCTTTTCGTCCCGCGACACTACTGTCGATAACAGCACAGCGCGCAGGCCAAAACCGGTTCAGCCGCTGCAGCCGTCAGCTGCCGCCGCCGAGTACGTGACCGAGTTCTACTATTCTTGGAACACAACGGCGGTATCGTCAACAGCTGACCCATTAGCGTAATCATAAAGATAAAACGTAAATTTTCGTAGACATCGCGCGAATCTTACGTTTTATTCCGTTTGAAAAAAAAACAACTCTAAACCAAACACAAGCAACCACACCAAACAACAGTTTAACGACCACATTTGTAATTAATCCTACAATATGACTGGAAAAACGTTACAACAGTTGTCATTGGCAGAGCTGCGTAGCGAGTGCACGGGCCGCGGACTCAGCGCGTCTGGGTCAAGGGCGGATGTGTATATCAGGTTAGAAGAGAACATTAGGGAAAGCGGACTAGTCCCCGAGAATGTAAGGTTCGAAACAGTGCAGTCCCCAATCACAGGATTACAGGACGGTACTGAACACGCACAACCAACAACATTAACGCTGGAAAGCACGAACGCCAGTCGGATTTTCAGACAGCCGTCCGGGGGAAATTCGACAAGCCTCGGGGCAAGTCAAGAACCCACGGACAACCTGTCAGAACTCCGCGGCTTCCAGTCGACCATGCAAGAGGTCCAGTCCTCACAACCCCTACACAATGACATTTTTAAGACTGCAGCGGAACAGCTGCATATGTTGAAACTAACGTTGCCACAAACGAACGACACAACGTCGTTCGAGGCACGTCTAATGGCGCTCGAGGCAAGCATGACGCGGTTCTTCACGGAACCGCGCTCGACCGCCACACAGCAGCCACACGACTTGGCGGCCCCGCAATTCGTCAACCACCCGTCACCTGCACACATAACAACTCGTACACACGATAGTTACCAGTCGGGTAGGTCGTACGAGCGCAACGACGGCGGCGCTCAGCCGAGCACCAGTCGCGTTACCGCCGCGAACAACAGACCGTTTTTCGCGCGCGACACTCAACACGACAACACGGGTCACAATACACGCGCGTCACAATACGCGCCATACGATACACGCGCTCAAGAACGATCGGTACTAATACCATACGACGATTTGCGCACAGCAAGGTCATCGCTACCCGAGTTCTCCGGAACAAGGGCCGAAGACCCCGTCAGGTATATAGATAATACCGAATCGATACTTGCGCAAGCACGTATCCACCCAGCGGGTTGGTGTAGGGCGGTCGAACCGCAGCTGAAAGGAGCGGCAGGTACATGGTACACAACTATCAAGGTACTAGACCTATCCTGGGAAGAATTTAGGGTGGAATTTTTCGAAAATTTCAATAATTCCGAAATTCAATCCCGGCTGCGAGCCGACATAGTGTCAACACGACAAAAGCCAACACAAAAGCTAACGGAATTTGTGCTGAGTAAAAACCAGCTAGCGCGCCGCGTAAACACCGGCCTATCCGAATCGGAATTGGTAGGTATTATCGCCGGACTAACGCGCGACACTTTCCGTACGCACATCCGTCTGCACCGGCCGCAAACGTTCAGCGAACTGCGACGCATCGCAGGCGTTTTGGACCCGGCAACGGACACCACCGACCCGACCCCCAAACAATGGACACCAAAGCCCAAAAAGGGTACGGATACCCCACAAACAGCCCCCCCGGTAAAAAAAAAATATTTTGGCAAATCATCCGATGACCAGCCACCGGGGCCGTGCAGATATTGTGGGGAACTCCATTGGAACAACAAATGCCCACACCGACCGACCAGGCCGGGAAACGACGGGGGAGTCGACGAGGACTAGTCCCCCTCATCGACTCAACACCAACCCCCCACTCATCATCACCAAAATTCGGTAGTACACACGGGAAAAATAAACGCTATCGAAAAGCGCGCAGTACGGAAGCTCAACACATTGAACAACCGACTACGAAAATTTTTTCCGTGTCACCATCTATCGACACCCGTTCACAGACCCCCAACCTACACCACCCCACCACCGATCACACTCACCTCACCGGTGACACGTGTGATCAACAACAGTCGGCTCATGGGGCAGCCACAGGTGTAGGGACAAAGGCAACAGAGACACTGGTGTTCACCAGCACAGGTGACGGGGAAGCGAGCACACACACCGCGCTTATCCCCGCAATAGGTCAGTCTGCGCACGTAGAGCAACAGCCGAGCACAGAGGCAACCGATAGGGACAGTATGGTCTTGGCGGTAAACGCCGACGACCAAACAGTTTCCGTCGCGGTTCAGAACCAGTTGCCCCGTTCGACAGACTGCAATACGACTAATAACGGTACGCGAACACGCCCGGACAAAATTCCGACCCCCGCGGTCGAACTCGAATTTCCGTCAGGCTTCGTAACAGCCCTACTAGATTCACAGGCACAAAAATCATACGTAAACCCGTCAGTAGCCCGTAAATACGGCAAAACACCTCCCCACGGACCAACAAACACAGTCCGAATGGCGGACGGTCACACTGCGACAACCAGTGGCACCACCTCATTCGAAGCTAGAATAGGGGCACTCGATATAAAATTCGAAGCAACTGTTCTAGACAATTTGTATTGCGACGCGTTACTAGGACACGACTTCCTGGTCAACAATGAAGTCTCTTGGGATTACGCCGCGTGCACAATACACATGGGTAGGCAAATTCGTACGTCAGCATGCTGGAAAGGGAAGTCACAACCACCCACCACTAGGCCAGACTTGTCACAATTAGAATTTGGTAACGACACCGAAACGCGCTCGAAACTAACCAAGATATTGAATAAATACGCGGTAGTGTTCAGTGACAAAGTAGGCCGTACCAAATTAATTGAACACGAAATTTTGCTAAAAGACCCATCTCCAATCGCGCTCAAACCATACCCGTACCCACAGCAAAAACAAACCGCTATCGACGAGATGGTGCGCGATATGGAAACCCAGGGGCTCATAGAACCAAGCACCTCACCGTGGGCCGCACCAGTAGTATTGGCAAAGAAAAAAGACGGAATATTTCGTCTCTGTGTCGACTACAGGCGGCTCAACGACGTGACGGAATCCGACGCGTACCCTATGCCAGATCTCAACAAAATGATTAGGCAAATGCGGGGCGCGAAAATTTTCAGCATTTTTGACCTAAGGTCGGGGTACTGGCAAGTGCCATTACATGAAAATGCGCGAAAATACACGGCTTTCCGAACACGCAGAGGGCTGTTTCAGTTCAGAGTCCTCCCCTTCGGTCTAAAAAATAGTCCAATGACGTTCGTGAGACTCATGAACGAGGTCATGAGAGGTTACCAGGATGATTTTGTACAAGTATACCTAGATGATATTGTAGTATTTTCACGGGACGAGTACGAACACCAGGCCCACCTAGACAAAGTTCTCGAGCGGCTCAAGAGGTTCGGACTAACGTGCAACACAAAAAAATGTAAAATCGGTTTACGCGAAATTTCATTTTTGGGGCACATTGTAGACTCAGAGGGCATACAAAAACAACCGGAAAAATTGGTATGCATCGACAATTTTCCAGTTCCAAAAAAGGTTAGAGATGTGCGTAAATTTTTGGGCGTATGCAACTGGTACAATCAATTCGTAGACAATTACGCGGATACCATAGCACCTCTCACTAATTTATTGAAACAGGGGGTACGGTGGAAGTGGACAGATGTAGAGCAACGCGCGTTCAAATCAATAAAAACGCGCTAGTCACATCACCGAAATTGTCACCACCCGATTATAACAAACCGTTTTGTCTACAAACCGATGCAAGCGAAATAGGAGCCGGTGCGGTACTTTTCCAACGGGGTGACAGACCGGAGGAAAGACGCATAGTGTCCTACGCAAGCAAAAAGTTTAGCGAAACGCAAGCAAGGTACGCCGCGGTTGAACGCGAGTGCCTAGCGATAATCTGGGCGACCGACAAATTCCGTCCATACCTGGAAACCCGACGTTTCGAACTCCTAACCGACAACTCGGCACTAACATGGTTACACAGGGCTAAGGACAAAAATTCAAAATTAACACGTTGGTCACTTCAACTAGCTAATTTAGATTTCAGTACGGTGCACGTCCCGGGAATACAAAACGAAGCACCCGATTTGGTATCCCGTGACCCGGCACCGGGCCCACCCGTAGACGAAGAACGACTTGAGGAAAAATTGGTAGGGGCCCCGATAACGCCGACAACCAACATTGACCTCGAGTCCGAACGTATCTTCACTATGGTAGAAAACCACGATAGTGACGACACACCCCTCACCGCGACAACGCTCGGAAAGTGGCAGTCCGAAGACGCTACAATTCGCGACGTAATCGACGGTCACAGGGGGGACGGACCAACGCGGAACACTAGGAGCGCAAAATCGGAAACCGACAAATATGTTTTCACCGACGGCCTCTTACGCGTAACCGTAGGCCCCCACACAACCGTCGTGATACCAAGGACCAAAATACAACACGTAATTTGGAGGTGTCACGATCACGCCTTATCCAACCACCCAGGTTGGAAAGAGACGTACCGGGCGGTTCGACAACGGTATCATTGGAAAGGTCAAAAGAACGACGTGAGGTTATATGTCGGTGCGTGCCACGTATGCGCGTGTACGAAACCACTTAACTCGCGTCCGAATGACCCAATGCAACCAAGAACCCCCCGCCAACCATGGGAAGTTATTAGTGTCGACCTTATGGGCCCATACCCCCGCTCCGGTAAGGGAAAATCGTACATACTGGTAGCAACCGACTGTTTTAGTAGGTGGACCGAGGCTTACCCCTTAGGAACAGCGACCTCTAAAACAATAATCGAAACGTTAGAACGTGAGTTCTTTTCCCGTTTCGGTTACCCCCGCGTGTGTCTCAGCGATAACGGCCCCCAATTCGTGTCAAACGAAATGTTAAACGCGTTAGAACGATGGGGAACACAGGGTTGGACAACTCCGATATACCATCCGAGAGCCAACCCAGTGGAACGCCGAAATCAAGATTTAAAAAAAGGTTTGCGCGCACGGCTTGTCGACGGCAAACATAAATCTTGGGACACAAAACTACCCGCAATTCTATTTTCGATACGGAACAGGTGTAACGAACAGACAGGCTACCCACCCGCGGTCCTTGTCCTCGGCAGGGAATGCAAGAGACCAGGAGATTGGGCGCTGTCTAAACCAACACCGGTTAACATCGAAAAATCGCAGGAAGAGAGGGTATTGCGGGAAACACGTATTTTAGGCAAAAAGGTAGTGGTAAAACCGAGCATGAACACCGGCAAACCGGTAAAGTTCAGCAAGGGCGACGTAGTTTACTACAAAGCACACCATCTATCGAAAGCGCATAAAGATTTTCATGCCGGATTCGCGCCAAAATGGTGGGGCCTGGTAAGACTGGCGAAGCAAGTTGGAAAGGGAGTTTTCCTAACCGACCAGCAACCGCCACGGAAAATACATGTGTCATGCTTAAAATGCGCACCGACCGTATAGAGATATTATAGAATATTCTGTATCCCGCCGTTTTCAGATAACATGAGCGGCGGTCAACGACAAAGCGACAAGTGGCAGCAGGTGGCTGAGCTGATCGCACGTCTGGGATTGGTGCCCAACGACCACGACCAACCACGCACAGCCGCCCAGGTCGCCAGGATGACAACCCGCCACCTACTGCAGGATCCTGTGAGGGCGGCAATTTACAACCGGGGTTGGACGGACAGGACGACGGACATCGAGCGGAGATTACGTCCACAACCGTCAGCTCTACCGTCCAGCAGCCGGAACAGCTCGCAGTCCGGACCGCCACGCCAACAGCGAGCACAACCAGCAAGGGCACCCGCACCCTTGCCCCCCAGGGAGCCATCACCGGCACCCGGGCCGGCAAGGGTACCTCCGACACCGGTAGTGAAGGGAAGGACGGAGCCCCCGAACCGGGGGCCGCCAGCACACCACCGACCCAACCCACACAACCAACAGCGATGGAGGTGGACGCACCGGCGGCGGAGGGACACAGCCCCAAGGAGCTGAGAGCGTCCACCAGCCAGGTGCAGCAAGACCAAGCGTCCACCGTGGAGTCGACCGCCGTGGACGCGTGGCTGGCCGCACCAGGTCTATCGCTGGAGGAACTGCCGGAGGTGCAGTACGACAACAAGTCGTTCTTCACTCCGGTCGGGTCCCCCGACAGACCGTAACATTACACGGGTAGGGCCAGCCTACCTCAAGCCCCAGCAAGAGGTAGCGCAAGCCGCAGCACACCCGAAGGGCGGCCGACACCGGTACAAGTGTACCCCGTGTGGCGGTTTGGCGGGGGAGTACGTAGCGGCGACCAGTACAAAGTACAGGCACCGCCACGACCTAGTCTACACTTTGGTCAACCACCACCACGGGATACGACGTCGCGACTCGGTCGACTCTCCCACCGCGCCGCAAAGGCACAAGGCGGGACGGGAAGACAAGTCGGGCAAAACGAGTACCGGCCGCCGGCGCATCGCTCTCTTTCGTTTCACCGCCGACAGCGAAAACAACCGCCGCCATCAGCTTTTTCAGTTTTGTCTTTTGTTCGTCGTTTTGGTTTTCGTGCATATATTATCACATTGTGTTTTTTCTTTCCAACAAAATAAATAAAGAGGTAATAAATACGGTTATTTTTCTGTTCGTTTGGAATACGTATCCCGACATAACGTCGCAACAAAAAAAAATCGAGACCGGCTCCTCCGCGGTGTCATAGAAACCCCAAACACCGTCGTAGCCGTGTCAAATCGATATCGGTGAAATTGTTATTTACGCTCTTGGTATATTGATGTGTTTTACTATTAATCGGTAGTACCAAGTAATAATAATTTTGTTAGAGACAAACGGGTATCATAAATCAAAATAAACATGTAATAAACGGTACCTAAATAAATATACACTTAAGGCGGATTCACAGCTACGTCGTGTGTCGTGTCGTGTTGGTCAAATCGAATTTTGATTGGATGTTTAACTTTTGGTATAGTGGTTTAACCAAGTTAAAACCGAGGATACCAAGAATTGAATACATTTCAACTTTTGTCGTTTCTGGTATAAGCGGTTAAAGAGTGGTCATAGATTATTAATTTACTATCACTATTGTATGCTATTATCATTGAATATTGACTTAAAATGACACGAGTGTGATTACTGATAACTAATTGGTAATTTCAAATTATTAGCGACAACTACTAACTGAACTACGCTCGTCGCTCATACGCACTACGCTGTGTTTACCGTCTACGGCTGTCTTCTGCATCTTTTTGTCTGTTTCTAGTTTGTTCCTCTATTTTGCCATGTCTGTTGTGGTTAAAACGTGTTGTAAATGCCAACGATTGTATTTGCCTAATTTCATCCACGATTGCAATGTACTAGGTATGTATGTTAAGAGTACAGTATAATAATATTACATTTTCAAATTAAATATTTAAGTTAAATTTAAATAATATGTTTTTATATAGCCTTATATAGTTAACTATTCAGTTAACAGAACTACTTTAATTCATAACACCATTATTACTATACTGATTATAATTTAAATTCAATATTTGCATTATTCAATTACATTTTTTAATATTTATAGATACTTCATTGATACCTAGTACATTACAATCGTCAGATCGAGCGAAAACAGTTATCAATACTAAGCAACAAAACATTAGGCCAAACACTACAGAAATAGATGATGGTACCGTTAGTAACGAAATTTTATATTCAACTATTATTGGGGCAGTGCTGAAATATCCTGCTTTGTGGGACCATCGTCTACCTTTAAAGGACCGGACTGAGATCAAAAAAAGAAAATTATGGGAATTGGTGCATTTGGAGTGTGGAGGTTTGGTCCAATCTATTATCAAGCTATTTTGTATTATTATTAAATAACGGTTTGTATTTGTGTGTTCTTTTGCGTGTTTGTTGGGTTTTTTTTTTCTGTCTTAGGTAATTATGATGTACCATCAATTATTAGTAAGTGGAAATATTTGAGGGATTAGTATGCGAGGGAAAAAAAAAATTATAAACGTCCATCTGGTAGTGGCAGTACGCAGTTCAAAGTATGGGAGCATTTTGAAGAACTCAAGTTTCTTGAGGATATTGTAGCTGTTGAACCTACGTAAGTAATTTACCTTGTATAATTTTTTTTCATAAATAAATTATATTAAATGTAAATTACAGAAAACAGTTAATACTCCATATTATTATTTATATGACCAATGAACTACCAATACTAAAAATATGAATTTTTTTTATTTTTCACTATACATATTTTTTTTATAGTACTTCTTCAAACTTGTCACTTGAAATGGACAAAAGTAGTCCAACCATTTCAAATGCTTCATCATCAAGAAAAAGTAAAATGTCTATGTTATTTGTAGATAGATGAATTATGTAGTTATTATAATTACAATTGCCATAAATACCCATAACTATGACATATCTATCTTATTTTAATTTATTGATCATTATATTATTACTTAAATATCTTTATAAATCAATACTAATTGTTGTTTATTAAAATGAAAAAATAATACCGTCAATATAATGCTATTAGTAATTAGTAATCACAATAACGAGGATGAACAATTACAATGAGATATAAGAATACTTTAGTTTGTATAGAAACCAAAAAAATAAAAATTGTAATTATTAACATTAATTAATATTATTTTATCACTAATTAAACTATTTGAAAATTCTACATATTGTGTGATTTTAATATAAACATATATATATTTCAGGAAAAACGCATGATGTTATTGGTGAAGCTATTCTAAGTGAATTAATATCGTCTAGGCCTAAAACACCACCACCTACTACAACACCAACAGTGACTGACCCATTTTGCGCCTATTTGATGGATACAATGAAGGATTTACCGAATAGCATAAAAACTCAATTGCAAGAGGATATATTAGCATTGGTGTTTGCTGAAAAAAAAAGCACCGTTCAAAAGATTAGTACAAATTTTATTTTTGATATATGTCTCTTCATCTTCTTTTATAACTGTCTTTGTTGGTACTCTAAAGCTCCTGCATGGTTAACATACATTTTTAATTTGTCTCTTATTTCTTTGGCATTTGAACTATAGTGATTTGAACCTGCACGGTTTATTGGGACTAACCCTTGTAGTTCATCTGTTTGCATGTTGCTTGCACTGCATGATATGTTTGGGTTGTACATGCTTATACCTGTTTAGAATAAAAACAAAATTACTTCAACAGATTTAGTTACTTATAGCAGAAATATAATGTACATCATTATATTTATATTATTGTTTACAATTATGATATAATTCAAACATTATGTACACATTAATCAAAATATAAATTAACCATCCATATTCCATAATATTTACCTGCATCTGTTTCCAACTTTTTTATAAAGTTGTGTAAAACAATTGTTGCTTTTGTTATATTAATTATTGTTTTTTCTGAAGCTATTATTGGCTTTCTGAAAATCCTAAATCTTGATGCCAGTATGCCAAAAGCATTTTCAATCGTTCGTCGTGCTCTGCTTAACCTTAATATTTTTTTGTTTGGAATATTTTACTGGTATAATTTTAATATTTAAAAAGTAGTAATTTATGTTAAGAATATACCACCACATCTATATTATGTGTCTCAAAAAACATACTACATAGAAAATTTGCATTCAGTAGATAATAATATCTACTGACATAAAATCTTTAATATTTCTCTAAAATACTACTCAATTGAAGCTAAAAAACACAAAATTGGTTCTGTTAAAAGCAAATTTGTGGGTGTGGTGTATTCTTATAGTAAATTTACCTATAGTTGAAAATTTCTTCATCTTTTGGCATAGTAGATCTTCCACGACCAGGATATGGCCTCATCAAGTATTCGGTTAGTGGAAATGCCTCATCTCCTACTATAAAGTATGGTATTGGTCCATTCACGCCATCAATATCCACGGGTTCAGGTAAGTGTATTGTTTTATTGGCAAAAGCTTTACCAATATTACTACTCCTGAAAACCCCTCCATCGCTGCATCTTCCCGGAGCCCCAATATCAACCAACAAAAAATTATAATTGGCATCACACATAGCCAACAAAACTGTACTATGCGTACCCTTATAGTTGAAATGGGTAGAACCATCATTTGAAAAAGCCTGAAATATATGGTAAGTATCTGGTAAGTATTTGGTAAGTATCTCTAGGTAGGATAAGAAACTAAATTAAAATAATAATAATTCACTTGATGAACAATATGTTTTCCATCAATCGCTGCAACACAATGTGGTAAATTCCACTTGTCTTCAAATTCTCTAGCTGTTTTTTTCCAATTAAAGATAGATGGAGTTAATAAAACCTTTAAATATTTAATGTTATTTAGTATGTTGCTTAGGTATATATTTTTTGATCATGACTCATTAGTTTTTTGATCATAGAGTTTACATAAAATAATAAAGGTACAATTGCTTGTAGATTTTCAAATACTATTCCTACCTTTTTCTCAAGAACCTGCCAAAGGACTAAACAACATTCACAAATCAACTTTGATATTGTTGAATGACCCATACGGAAAGAGTACACCAAAGACATCATACTATCTCCTGAAGCCAAGTATCTAAATAGGCATATTATTTATAAATAAATAATTTTTATTTACACGGAAAAGATAAATATAATAAATAAATAAAAATAAAAGTATTATGAAATTCATACATACCTCAATGTACATGATAATATTTCACCAACAACTAAAGTATCCTTTCTAAAATTTGGAAATCTTGATACATGAGGACCAACTAAACAAACAAGCTCTTCAAATGTTGTTGAGCTCATTCGGATAAAATTGTGGTACAGAGCTGAGTTGCTGAGTTGTTGCTCAAACACTAAATTGCTGTAGTCGCCATAAAAAGGACGATCTTGCAGTATCGGTCGCACATGCCATCTTCTTTCAGCA
>JANEHU010000855.1:0-315560 GCA_027563435.1 Nasonovia ribisnigri | reverse complement strand
AAATAAATAAACCTTGTTTATTTCATTATAATTCAACTTATATTGTACAATTACCTTTTAATAACTGTAAAATGAATAGAAAAACAATTAATTTATTATGGTACAAAATATCTATGTACACTTGTTGTAACTACAAAAAGAAGAACCATGTAGGCTAACACATTTTAAAAATTAGGTAGCCTATTAATGGCTACTACTAGTACTCCCGCAAAATCCCGTGGTGCATTCATATTGATGCTCCTAGAATGGCCCAGGTATTGGTGATGGGACTGTAGTACTGTACCTACACTTCTACAGAATCCAAATAATCATCTTCATATCTTTCACTGACAACACACAACAAACCCTCTAATACAACAACTCCTGTATTAAAATTTCAATTTTACTCCAGTGCATTTAAAAATGTCAATAAAATAATTTTAACTATTCTTCAAGTAATTTACCTGACCTTTCTCGAGGTGAATGCATGTCTGCAATACTAGCCCTATTTCCTGTACTTGGTCTGTATGACTGTATGCTTCAACCTTCAACGCTGTTTAGAGTACCTTTAATATTATTATATTTTCAACACATAATGACATATATTAAATGTATTATTTTTGCCAAAAATGAATTTAACCTGCTGTTGTAGCCTGTAGGTACTAGGTACCTACTAATCCCTAATGGACAATGGAAAAATAAATTAAGTACTTAAACCACAATAAAATCATCAAATACACCTACCTACTTAATAATATCATATGCTGATAGATTAATTTTTCGCTCAGAATCGTTTTTCGTATTTAATGGTTTTATATATTTGAATTCAAATTGAACACCATCCATTACAGTGACCCAATTGTAACCTACTGTAGAGCAGAGCGACACCCACTTGCCCACCTTTTTAATAGTACACCTATTGACCTATTATACAATATAACATTATTGACTATTGTAAAGTTTTGATATAATTTATTATAATTATTATAAGAACAATTTTAATATTAACAATTTTTAAAAATTTCAAGTGGTTTATTAATTTTTGAATAACAACTAAATATCAAAAATGTAGGTGGGTAGACTAAAACATTTGCTCCTCGTGTTAAAATAGCTCGCCAAGTCACTGGTTTCAGTCATGTCCCGTATGTTTTCAGCTGCCTGTCTGTAAAATAATTTGATTATAGATCATTGCAACTTTCTATCCATGTTTTATACTATAATATTATAGTATTGTTGCATTAGTCTATAATTTCAAAAATTCAAATTTTAAACAATAAACAAATTATAATGGTACTTATTGAGGTAAAAAAAAAACCCAATAAGTTATTGAATAATGATTATTAATATTACCTACTACAATTTCTTAGTATAATATAAGTCTTAAATTAATTTTATTTACTAAATGTATTATTGTATTTTTATGTATATATTTTATGAATAATTAGACATAACTCATACGTTTTATTTTTTGGTTTTGAGATCATATACAACTTTAACAGAAAATTTGGCACTGCAGGTCACTACTAATCATCGACAAATTGTATAAATTGGAGATGTCTTGTCTTGTCTTGTCTCCATTTGTTATGTACACTACCATACACTGCCTGTGTAGAATGTTATTCACTTTTAATTTTTATTACCATATAGTGTAGGTGTACTGTAAATTGTACAAACTGCAAGTACATATTTCGAACCTACTTAATTGAATTGAATACTAAAATACTGTCAAATATAAATTCAAACTTCCTATATTTGTAATATAATATGTAAACCGAAGTAATTTAAGATTTTTCAAGTGTATGAGCGCCCAGCTCACCACAGACTTTATCCTTCTATCTGTTATGTAACTCGGATGAATAGATATTATTATAATGGTATTTGATTAAAGAATATTTTTGATTTCATCAACAAAAAAATGCCATTTTACATAATTGTAGGTATATAAATTATTATTATTAATTTTAGTTTAAAGTATAATTAATGGTCAATGGATATTGGATAATAATAATAAATAAATTATAATATATTATAATGTAATTAATTTTAATCATGCTATTTATATCATTAACTGTTCCTATGTTGGTCAATTAGATCACTCATTTTGAGATCAACTAGATCTTTAGGGGAAAATATAAATTTGGTGATCTTAAAGACGTATATATGGATCTAGATGGCCTAAGGGGATTTAGTTGACAGGGGAACTAATTGACCCTCGAGGATCTAGTTGACCACTGGGGATCTAGTTGATCACAGGGGATCTAGATAACCATGGGGATCTAGTAGGACGGGGATCTAGGTGATACGTCACCCGATAATAGGACGTTAGTACCACCACAGAACAATAACGTACCACAGAATAAGTGAAATGGTATCACCTATTCTGTGTTGGTACCTTGCACGGTCGCTGTATCTTGTGCATTTCATAGTTTTTGGAAGCGGTGCGTGCTGCATTGTCGCGGGGACCGCTTATCGTTTTCTCATTGCGTTTTGTTTGTTGTTTTGTTTACTAATCATAATTTATATTTCGACTTTTGAGATAGCGGTGTTTGATTTGTTTGGTATTTTTATTTATATGTTAATCTATTCATTTTTTTTGTCATTTTTACGTCAACTTAAAAACCAATTACACAGATTGATCAACAATATTATACATTTTTCATTGACAAGTTTATAATTTGGAATTAATTTATACTGGTTAATTATCTATAGTCCTGTAGAACATAGTTATGTGACTATTTTATTTGATACTTTTTTTTTTATATTTATGTTACATTGAATCTAAAAATCTATAAAAATGACTTGGGGTTTTGTAACTTGTGGCCCTAACGAGGCTTTGGTCATATCAGGTAATTGAAATGTATTTAAAGTAATTGTATTTTGTATTTTTTTTTATTTCTTAATTGATATTTTATACACCATATTAGTTTTGAATTTGTTTAAGTACTTAAAATTTATTTTAATATACCTATATGAACCTGCATACAATAAATCCTAATAATCTTTATAGGTATATTTTTTTTAGACTTCTATGAGAAGAATTATTGGGGATAATAAATAGATCAGAAATTAATGGATGTATGTGGTTGTATTCAGTGGTGGGCAAAAGGGATAATCGAGAGGTGGCTGTTTCTGAGTTTTTTAAAGAGTGTGGGATGGGTAATGGCCAATAGGTGATTACCTATTTGTTATTAATATTATAGTGAATGATCATAATCGGGTAATTGATGCCGCTGGGAAAGTGAAAAATAAGACTAGCCTCCGAAAAATGTCAAGTTTGCCACGCCTCTGTTGTATACACCTCTGTTGAAGTTTTTATTTTGTAATTTTGCTTTGTTGGTTATGTCATGAACTTTTGAGCATGAAGATAATGTAAAAAGGTGCATTTTGTTATAGTACCAGGACTTACCATTGGACATTTTGTATTAATATTGTTACAGTTTATACACTATTAAAATTTGAATTTTTTTGTTTTTTTTTTTCAAGGATTTTGTTATGGAAAACCAAATTTGGTACCTGGTGGAAGAGCATTTGTTTGGCCTGTTATACAATATTGTCAGAGGTAAATATACTATTGACACATATTTTATACATTTATCTTCACTTTGTCATTAACTCATGTCTTATAGGGTGCATTTTGGATGAAAAGTATGAATGTAATTTCTAATTAGGTACCTTTACAATAATTATATAATTCAATAACTAATAGGAAATTAACTAACTGAGATTTTATCTAATTATAAATTATAATATCTGAGTCTAATAAATTACATAATGTTTGTTTACTATGTGAAATGGAGAAAATCTCCCCAGACATAAATCTTTCTGGACAAATTCTCCCCATTCATTCTTACCAGGTGGACAAAATCTGCCAATTAATTTATACCCAATATAAATAGTAAATACCCATTGTATGTAAATTTTCATATATATTATTAACTTATTTTTTTAACTGATCTGTACTGATGCATTTTTTTTTTTTTTTTTTTTATTGGGGGGATTGAAGGCTTCGACAACTAAGGTCATTAGCCTGTTTTTTGGGTGGAACAGTGGGGGTGGAACAGTTGGTTTGGTTTTTGGTTTTTGGTTGGTTTTTTTTTGGTACACGTGTGTGTGTTGTGGCAGAATTTCTAGTGGGGCACCCGTAGGTTTCTGCCATGCCCCGGAGTGGGGGATAGCGGCACTTGTTCTCCGGACACCGTGACTTGCCCGAAGAAAAATGCCGCCCAGTGACCGAGAATCGAAGCGGCGACGGCAGCGCCGCAACCGACGCCTTAGACCGCTCGGCCACCTCGTCCCCCTGATGCATTTTTATATCCTAATGTTTTTTTGTCTTATACATACCCATCATATTATATCACCTGAACTTACAAAATGTTTTTTTGTGTATTAAAAAGATATTCCCTTAGAAGTTTTTAATTTTCCTTTATTTAATTAAATAGATTCTATTATAATTTATAAATGAATAGTTAATTTACAACTATGTTTCACACCACTAAAATTTGGATAAGATATTCCAAAAACCTTCGTCTACTATTTTATCTTTTATTCTATTCTTATATTTGAATTGGAATTTGGCATTAGAAAATATAAACATTAGGAATATAAACACAAATACACAATATAATAAAATAATATATTAATATATTATTTATTACAGTTAGTAAATAAGTACAGAATTGTTGTTGACATTGTAACATATTATGTATTATGTATAAACCTATAAAAATTTAAACTATAAAATAAATCAATGGGGAGATTTTGTCCTAGAACCGTTTATTATAATTATAATATTTCATACATAGTTTTATTAATTAATTATTATTTGTAAATAATTATATTACTAAAATATAATTCAAATTGTAATGGCAATATGGCATTACTTATGTCTTGATTTATTATACTTATTATTAGAATATACATATTTATTAAATATATTTAATTTGTCAAACTTATTTGTAAGTATTGTTTTAGTTAAATTATTGCTTATATACAAGTCTTAATTTAGATGATGGACAAATATGAGAATATTTCAGTTGATATATTGTTGATTCTTTTTATATATGCATCAAATTTTTAATTTGATGTATCGAAATGATGTACTTTTATTACTGTTATCTGCTGTTTGCATCATTAATTAATTTTAAATATTTTTAGAATTTGTTTGAACACTATGACAATACAAGTTGATAGTCCCAAGGTGTATACTATCCAAGGTGTGCCATTATCAGTTACTGGTATAGCCCAGGTATAGTACCTTATTGTTAATAACAGTAATTACCTATATATTTTATAAATTAAAAATTCAGAATGTTTCAATTTTATTAAAAAGATTAAAAGTGATCAACAAAATAGAATTATTATGTAAAACATTGTTCTAGTATGTTAATTTTTACTAAACTAGCAATAGTACAAAAATTGAATACCAAATATATACACGCACAATATATAAGCTGTATATCTGAGATGAATGAAAAAATATCTAATGAATGAGATTGTAAATTTTCTTCAACTGACCAATTAGTTGTTATTTGTTTGAGTCCCGGAAAGAAACCACATTCTATAATTATTGGACATAGATAAGGACTTTCACATAATATAGAATAATAGATATTTGGTACTGAGAAAAATATCCATAAACTATTATAGCAAATATAAAAAACAATAACTATTGATACAATGTTTTGCATTTCCTAATTTACACTAAGACCTCATACCCTGTATTAATATAATATCTACTAAAAGTTCATAAAATGGCCGGAAAGGCTGATAATGCAAAAAAAAATGATCTACAAGCGGAAAAAAACTGAAAAATTGTAAATAAAAGTTTCACCTTAGAAGTATCAGTTAAATAAAACAAATTATGTACTTGGAATGTATTCTCTTAGCGCATACAAAAATATAAAAGTAATGCATTTTGTATTGAAATCTGGGCCCCTTTTATGAGTTATGGCTAAAGAGCTGATTTTTAGGTTCTTAAAAGTGTTTTAATATTCTTAATATGAAAAAAACCTTAAATATACTTTAATAATCCTTAAATTGGTAAAATATAGTTAATTTAATTTATAATATTTATATGTATCATCCGTCCATTATCATGTAATAATATGCTTACACTTGATAATTGCTCACCTTTTCTTTGGTAAATTAGTTGAAATATGTTGTATCTTATAGTAAACATTTAAAACAGATTACAAAATTACATGACTGATAAAAACTAAAATAATGAAAAAACAACTAATAGGTACAAAAATGTAAATTAATAAAATACTATTTTACAATAATAGTTATTTCATTTGTATATATATATATATATAAAAGAAAAATTTCCATCAATAGTTTTTTATAGAGAATTAATAAAACTCTTTGTTTTAAAAGCTTATTTTTATGTTTAAAAAAACCAAAAGGTTTAGTTTGAATTATTGGAAAAATAAAAAATGTTATATAACTTAATTAATTTTTTTTAGATATTAAGCTAATAAAGTAAGATTTTTTGGTAGGTATAAGTGTCTTTAAATTATTATTTAAATGTTTAGGTAAAAATACAAGGGCAAAATGAAGAAATGCTTTTAACAGCATGTGAGCAGTTTTTGGGGAAACCCAAGCAGGAGATACATGAAATTGCATTGCATACTCTTGAAGGTCATCAACGAGCAATTATGGGTTCTATGACTGTAGAGGTTTGTTTATTTAAAAAATTGTATTCATTATACATACAAGTAAAATAATATATGAAATATATATTACCTAAGTTAGGTATTTTGCGAAGTTTTAAATTTGAAATCAAAATCTAAAAATAAATTTCCATTAGATGACATGAGTTTGTTGTTAACAAAAGAAATGTTTTTCTCCAAGTTTTAATTTATTATTTATTTTTGATTCTATTGGAATCTTTCATTTTCATTACTAATTATTAAGACTAATATTTTTACGAAATTCTAAATTAATATATAATAATATTGCCTAGGTACATTGTTAGTTTAAAAATAATAAATTAATTTCAATAAAAAGGATTATTAAGTTATTAATGAATAATGTTTTATACTCCAACTCAAAGAGAATATTACAGTTTCACACATGTACACTGATGGCAGTGCCCGGTCCCCCCACTTTATGCCGTGACAGTATATTTTATAATATATATATAAATTGTTCAGTCGAGTGTTGCCAAACATACCGAACATTAACAAACCTTTGAGTAGGGGATGCGCGGGATCGGAAGCATTTCGGTTGGGTTGCAGTAATGTTCTCTAGTGGGCCGTAGTATAGTATATATTAGGTATAGAATAATTTACATTCAAATTATGCTCATTAATCATTTAAAACTTAGAACTTTTTAAAATGTATAATAATTTAAATATTGTTTAGTTTAAGAACTGTGGATTTTTATAATTTAATAATTTTTATAATTTTAGGAAATATATAAAGATCGTAAAAAGTTTAGTAAACAAGTATTTGAAGTAGCATCTTCAGATTTGGTTAACATGGGTATAACTGTTGTATCATATACAATTAAAGATATACGAGATGAAGAGGTAAGATGTATTTACATTAGACATTTTTTAAATTGTTTTATTAAGCACAGTAGTCGATTTTATTTGTTTTGTTTATAATTTTGTATACATACTTAGTTATTGCTGCTCAAATAAAATATTAAAATTTTTATTTGTTTCTTACTTAAATAATTGTACAGTACTTATTCAGGTTATTTATGTTTGAAACATGTGCCCAATAAACATAATTAAACATATTAATACATTTTTGACCATCAATATATTATACTATTTACCACTTATTCATAAAGCGCAAATAGCGTTTGGGATTTGGGAGTGGGGCTAAATTCCTACTTTGATAATATTGAATAAGCTTAAAACAAAATATAGGACATTATGGGTGTGCTATGGATATATTTTTTTTTTTTTGGGGGGGGGGGGGCTTAGCCCTTTAAGCCCTTCTATTTGCGCCTATGCACTTATTACTAGGTCTAATTTTAATGCTCTAACAATTATCTGTATTTACTTTGTACACTATTTTCTAATTTTAGATAATTAATTACATAATTAATCATTATATTTAGGGTTATCTTAGAGCTCTTGGGTTGGCAAGAACTGCGGAAGTAAAACGCGATGCTCGTATCGGAGAAGCTGAGGCAAAAAGAGAAACAACAATTAAAGAAGCAATGGCAGAAGAAGAAAGAATGGCAGCCAAGTATTACCATTTTTATATAATTATAAAATACTTGTGTATAAGTAGTTTATTAAACTACAAAAATATTATTCAATAAATATTGTTTTTCAGATTGATCAATGATACAGAAATTGCCAAAGCTCAAAGAGATTTTGAACTTAAAAAAGCAGCATATGATGTAGAAATTCAAACAAAGGTATATCATCAAATATGTAAATTATAAATATAATTATTTTGAGTTAATGTATTAAAAAAAATTATTTACGTACTCAAAAATTAGTAGTTTAAAATTTAAATAGGTGTTAAATTGCTTGTTTGGATTTTCTTATACCAGTTTTGTTTTATATTGCAAATAAAAAGTAATATTTTTAAGGTTAATTGAAATATTGTTATGATAGTCAGGATTCTTACTATCCTATTTAATCAGTTTGTTAATATTTTTTGAGTTAACTATTTTTTATCTTTTGTATTCTTAAAGCTACGTTATTCAGCATACATTTCTTAAAATCTCCTCATAGTATTTTAATTAGAACAAACAATATTTTATGTCAACAAATCGTTATATCATATTTTAAATTACAAATTTATTATGTTATTCAAAACATAAATAAATTATATTTACCAACAATCCTTTGGTATAATGAATAATCTAACTATATTAACATGAAACTACTTGTATACTTATATACTTTAAAATGACTCATCCCAGAAACTGCTACCTATTTGGCTGATTCTTTGTTGTGTTAGTAATTGTCAGGACAAGGTTTGTAAGAAAGAAAATGTTCGGAAAAGTAGAAATCTGAAAGTCTAAAATTCAACCGTGGTTTCATCTGTCATTATACTTATATTTTTGTTTATTGTAAGGGTGCTATTGGTTATGATTGAATATAAAATATAAAATTCGTGTGGGATGGCTATAATATAATATAATCAAATGTGTCCTGACTGACTCACTGACTGATCAAGGTAGAGCCTAATGCCTAGACTTTTCACAATACCTATTATATTATTATATTAATCTCATAAGTTTATGATATTTTTCGCCAAGGTATTATAGATGGGAATGGGGAGGTGTATGATGATACATAAATATTTTACACTCGGAGGACCGGGTATTCAGCTAGTAATATATAAATTGAAAATCGATAACATATTAGGAGAGTTAATTAATGAGTTTTATAATTTCTTCAAAAATAATTAATTTTTATGTAACCAGTCTGTATATTCATCTTTATAACCAATATTTTTGAAACACTGAACTATATTTATATTCTAATGTTTACAAAATAATATGTTATGTAAAGACATCTAAGAGTCTAAAATTAATTTATGAGAAACCTAAATGTATGCTACCCAAGTAAATATTATATAATATGTTTATTATACAGTTCATTTAAGCTATTTGGTAATAAAATGGTATTGTTATTGCAACCCATCCGGTCCATTCTAATCTACAGGCTTAACAGTAAAGTACTGTGTTTTCTTGATTGAATATCAAAATATATTTGGTTTCCTAATATTTGTATACTCAAATATTAAAATATTTTAGAAAGCTGAAGCAGAATTAGCTTTTGAACTTCAAGCTGCAAAAACAAAGCAACGCATAAAAGAGGAACAAATGCAAATTGATGTTGTGGAAAGAACACAACAAATTGCTGTCCAAGAACAAGAAATTCAAAGGCGAGAACGTGAGTTAGAAGCTACTGTAAGAAGACCAGCAGAAGCTGAGAAATTCCGGTAATATAATGTTTGAACTAAAAAATGTTAGTTATATTATACGGAGGTAATTTAAGACTTTTTAGATGTTGTTTTTAGAATTATTTTTGCCAATCATAGCAACTGGTATTGTTTTTTCAGGTTCTTGGGCTTAATCATCAAAATTAGAGTAAGAATCTAGAACTCTTTTTTGTTAAACAAAATTTATCATATTTGCTAGGAGCCTTAAGGACAACGGTGAATTTGTAATTTTGCCTTGAAAACATAGCCCGTGGTTTAAATTTTGAATTTGTACACAGTGTTACATATAACATTAATCATTAAGTCGTATAATGTTATTTTTATACATATTGTACAATTGTTTGTTTTAATCTAAGACTGTTTATGGGCTATGTTGCAAACATGTCTAATACACAGTGGCGTATTTTCAAATTTTTTGTGGGGGGGGGGTCTAAATATTAAGTATACCTACAAGTTTATAATATAAAAAGAACACATACGAGTAATGATGTAATAATTATATTATTTATATTATATTATGTATATTTCACTACTATTATGATTTATTAATACAAATTAATAGTTTTTTAGACAAAAATAACCAAAAGTTATTTAATATTTATACAAATATTGTATATTTTTTTTTTTATAATAGAAAAATTAAAAACCCATAATATAAAATTAATTTTCTCTTTCTCGGTACCTATGTACCAAGTTATTTATGATTTTTAAATTTTTTTCTGGGGGAGTCGAGACCCCCCCCCCTCGTAAATACACCACTGTTAATACATTATTATTTATACTGATGGTAAGATAAAATAATAATAAATAAACAGGATGTGAAATCACATGTTCTTTAATTTAAGTTCTAAATTTTTTTATTGTTAAAGTTATTTAGAGAAATTGTTAAAATAAAATTAAATCTATATGCAATATAGTGCCAAGTTAAATCGCCAACATCTAACCTAACTATGAATTTTATGTGTGTTTATGTGTTTCATGGGCTTAATTGAGAAATTATTTAAATTGCATTTTTTGTTTCACTAACATGCATTGAAATATTATAATTTAATAATATAAGCCTTGCTTATAAATTAATTTTGTTTTTGAATTTTAAGTAATCTTGATAAAACTTAATACTTATTTATATTATAGTTAAGAGGATATCACTGCAGTATTTTCTCTGTCTGACCAATTCCTAACAAAGCAAATATGCATTTAGCAGAACCAATATTGTCTTGTTAGCTTCAATAGTATAACGTTTTCCTTATGACTGTATCTGAGCAGTTAGTTGTATGTAGAGCGGCCAAATTATATCACTTAAAAACTTGCTTATTACAATCAAGTTCAGGATCATGTAAGACATGATTATAAATCAATAAGGTGATATAAATATTTTCTTTTTGATAATTCAATATAGTGTACCTTTATGAGTAAAAGATAAGGTGCACCATCACGATGAGATCATGCAATTATCACCGTACTAAGTGCAAGACGCTGGCAGAGTGCACACATATGAAACATAAAAAACTGCACTAGTTATGAACTGATATTCCTTATAAAACATATAATAAATTAAAAAGTTCAGTCATATGGAAAATAATATTAAATTGATCTACAATTATCAAACTTAAAGTTAAGAACATTATCTGTGTTTGTTTGTAGAATTTTTACAATATTTAAATATGTAAATTATGAGTATAAAAAATATTACAATTTAAAAATACCCTTGACTTGAGCATAATATTTGTATTACTTAAAAATGTTAACAATAATAATTGGTGAAATTTAACATTGTTTCACCAATGTTTTAAGGTCTGCCATGGTGGCATTGGGATATTTATAATAATTTATTAACATTGATTTGTTTATGAAAACAGACTAGAAAAATTGGCTCAAGCAAATAGAACCCGAATTATATTGGAAGCTGAAGCTGAAGCTGAAACAATCAGGCTCAAAGGAGAAGCAGAATCATTTGCCATCCAAGCAAAAGCCAAAGCTGATGCAGAACAAGCAATGAAAAAAGCAGAAGCATGGAAAGAATACAAAAAAGCTGCTATAATTAATATGGTTCTCGAAGCATTACCAAAGGTGATAAAGATTTATAAGATAATATGTACATTTTAAAATCGATATTGCATAAATACTTCAATATTATATTTATTTTTTAAATTTAATTTTAGCTTGCTGCAGAAGTTGCAGCTCCTTTTGAGAATACCAAAAAGGTGACAATGGTGGCCAGTGGTGATGGGGATGTGGGGGCTGTAAGATTAACAAATGAAATTATTCAAATTGTTAATAAAGTACCTGAAATGGTAACTACTCTAACTGGAGTTAAAATAAATGATGTCATGTAAGTCTTTTGGAATGAAGTAAAACAAAAATATTAATACTATTATTAATCATATGTAAATTATTATTTAAATTAATGAAATAGATTTATTAGACGTATTAAACTCTATTAAATATCAACACACATAAATAAATATTTATATATGTATATTATATCGACACCCCAGTTCAAAACTGTAACAATTCAAAAATTTATTGGTTGTAATGTGTTTGTAATCTATCTAACGTAACGTAAATTTTAATATCGAAAATGCACTCTAGTGGTCAATAATTTAATTATATTTTATTGTGTTCTTGAACTGAAATTGTTATAATATGGTTTAATAATCTCTGATTTATTATAACTCGAGTTGTTGCAGTTTTAAGCTGGGGCGTCGATATTTTGTATGTAATATATAATTTAAATTTAAAAATAAAATCTTACAAAAAATAATTAAATAAAAATAAATCAAGTATTAGTTTTATTAATTTAACCATTTAAATTATAAATGAAATAATACATTAATTTATTTTACTAGTTTTTAATCTTATTAATTAAAGTGTAACCCATGGTTATTATATGTATATTTATTTATTTATTTTATCTTGTAACAGGAATATGTAAGAAAATGGGCTGGAAATTCGATCAATTTGTTAGTATCATTGTTTTTTTATTATGCTTATGACCTAATTGTCTTCCTATGCTCCTCAAGTAAATAAAGAATTATATTATTTACCCTTTATAACTAATCAATTGCTTAATGTCTTACATTATGGTAGGTAGGTTTACCTTTTATATTAATTTTCCTTATGTCATTAATATATTTTAATTATAAATCATAAACAATTTTACATTATATTTTTCTTCCAATAAAACATAAAATTAATTTATTTATTATATATAAAGAATATATTTTATGCTTTTTTATTGCTTTCTATAAACTTTTAACAGGTCATGGTACAAAAAGTCTTTGAATTTTGCTTTAAGCTACTAGCAGTGATTGGGAGTAGCACATTAATTGTAGTGACGCTACTTTGTTTGTAGTGATTAACGTAGCGTCTCTACAATACACCTAATGTACACTCTATTCCAAATAAGTTTGGAAAGACCGTACAGCCTTTGAACGGTAGGACCGCTGTGATTTGTCAGTATTTGGCAGCCAACGAGACTGCACATGCGCAAACTGCAATATGTTTTTGTCCTGATTTTTTTTCAAAACTTATTTGGTATATAGTATACATATATTTTTTGTGGGAGTAGCTGTAGCGTCGATATGCTACAAAAAAATAGTAACAACTCGAAAACTGGTTACAAGTAATACCGATTAAACAAAATAAAAAATGCACTAAATTTGTATATTTATATATATTCAAAATAAAAATATACTTAATATTATTTATTGTTTTTTTTTTACCTTTTGTTTGTTTTATTTAAGTTCAACCCACAGACTAAGTTGTGTATTGACACAATATATATCTATATCTATCTGCTATCAATAGTCAATTGTCAATACACCTTCATTCAACCTAATATTATAGTCGACAACAGAAAATGTGTTGTGCTGAATGCAAATTCATTAGGTGTATGTTTCTAAGGCGGCGATTATATAAGTCCTTTGGTGTGTAGGCTTGTTTTTCTGGTACTTACACCCATTGGCGAATTTAGGGTTAACTGCTGAAGCATATTGAACTATAAATTATATTTAATAAATAAATATAAATTATATTATAAATTACCTAGATTTTTGGTATCAAGTAGAAGTTGTCAGAACTGTGCCATGGGGGTGACAAATGGGGAAAGTGCCCTATAAGGTGGCAAAAAATGTAACATTTTAATTACATAATGCACACGATATTATACAAAACGGACACAAATATAAACGCAGTACAACACAATCGACGACCAATACGTAGGTAATTAACAAACTTATTATATTCGTTATAATGTCACACAGTAATTGTAGGTATAGGTATTTAGGTATATTTTAATAACAATAAATATAGTTGGAAAATACAAGATATGACATATTATATCAGAACATTTTATCTGACCAATTTTATTTTATCTTTTAGTGGACGTACGTGCTTATAATGCAGTTAATCTATATTATTTTCTACTACGATATGCGGTCTACATTTTTGATGGTAGACCACATGCATTTGTAGTCCGCATATGGCTTATGAGAGTATAGCATCTACATTTTGTATAGGTACAAAATTACTGTTTAATGACTTTTTTAAAGCTTAATTTTTTTTTCATTGAAATTATTAGAACTGCGAATAGTTTTCGACGAATGACCAGGATTGGCGTTTGCCATAGATGATAGATATTATAATAATATGACATCGTCATCAGTTGTCAAGTTGTTTACTTCTTTGGATAAGACCATTCATTTTTATTTCATATTTTAAAATAGAATATTATTCGGAGTATTAAATATATACTTTTTACAAGTATTTGTATTTGTACTTGAATAATTTTTTTTCCAAGTTTAAGTATTCAAATACGTATTTTAGATACTTTAAAAAATGAGTATCTGTATCTGTACTTGAATACTTTTTAAAAGTAACCTTTACAAAACTGTGTATTACCATTGATTAAATAGGTATACATAAATATGTAGCTATATATATATTTAATCAATGGTATTACCTACACTTTAACATTTGCGCATTAATACAGCATAAGCAACAAATTGCCATTCAAAATTCTGTCAAAACCGTTTTTATTTCCATTTATTGATTTACAGAATACATGCAGATACAGAATTAGGCACCAATTGTTGTGACTTTGAGTTTCCACTAAACGTCTGAACCTATAATGAAAGTACCTAATACATAATTATGAGCATTACTCATTATGAATCTGAGATTCGTATAAAAAAGGTAGGCAAGTGGGTGTCGCTCTTCAGTAGGTTACAATAGTGGGTCGCTGTAATAGATGGTGTTAAATTTTAATTCAATGATATTATATTATTGTATACGAAAAACGATTCTGAGCGAAGACAGCCGGCTTATAATATTAGGTAGGTAGGTACCTACTAAGTATATTTGATAATATTATTGTGATTAAAGTAATAATTCATTTTAGTATCTAAATAAGTATCTACTACAGTAGGTAAAATTCATTCTTGCCAAGAAAATTACATTTAAAAATGTCGTTGTGTGTATAAAATATAATAATATACCTACTCTAAAAGTTTCATATATTATCCACAAATAATTTTTAAATTACAACAAAATAACTATAAAATCGTTATTCTTGGTTTTAATATGTAATTTCGTCTAAATTTGAATTTAAAATGTCTGTAAAAATAACTGTATTTTTTAGATTTCTTTTGGTTATAGTATAAACTAGTGGCGTATTTAGATATTTTTTTTGGGGGGGGGGGGGGGCTAAGGTATTTTCTTCAATCAGAATTTCCCGATTTGGCGTATTAAAAATAAAGTTAGGAATTTAGTACACAATTTTAATTTTTATTAGAATTTTTAATGTTTTCACAAAATTAATAATGAAATAAAATATATAATAAAATATTAACAAATTATATTAAATTTAAATTTCTTTCTTTGCCACTGCTGGCAAATTTATCTAATAAAATGTCGTCGGGTATGGCAATGTCTCTATGAATAGCTAAAAGTGCAAGTCCCACTAGTCTGAACACTTAAGTTGTATTTCTTAAATATGTTTTGAGTCTTCTCAACGTCGAAAAACTGTTCAGCTAAAGTGGTGGATAGGTACTGGTATTAATGTAGTATAGCTAGTATTTTTAGTAATTCATACATGTTTGGATACATTAAATTATTGCAGACACTTAAAACCTCTATAGCAGTTGTGGGCCTTAAGTTTTCTTCAACATTCTTCCGTTTAGCTTGCCAAATTTCGTTCTCTGCTTCTATAATGTCATTTAGCCCAAGCAAATCATTTTCATAAAATTCAACAGCTTTTTTTAAATAATAAAATGGGTTTTCAACTACAATAATACGTACTTGGTAAGACATAATGTAATAAATTTATAGTTTCATTTTGAGGTATAAATCTTTCATTTAATGCCATCATAAAATCGTCCAATTACGGTATAAAAATAGATTTTTTATTATATTCTTCAATGTTGTTTGATGGTACATTGCTTCTAATTCTTTTACTGCTACAAAGACTAGGCATTTTTGGTTCAATGTTTAATTTTATTTCATTTTTATAAGTGGACTTGTATACATAGATTTACCACCACTAATTTCCAAATGTTCTTTTAATACATTGCCACCATTTTTCGAGCGATTTCGGAGCATACAACGGAAATATTACCATCGTTATTTTTTGGTTCTTCTAAAGAAATTCTACCAGGATCCCCGTAAAGGTATTTGCTGTCTACCACATAATCGAATTGTTTGAATGATTGGCTTAAGTTTTGTGTGATTTTTTAAAACTTCATCTTTTCGTTTATTATTTAATTGTACTAATATATTGTCTTGTTTTTTTTTTTTATTTAAAATTGCCTTTATGTTTTCAGCAGTAGGTATAGAATTTTTATGGTAATCATTTTTTTTCGTGATTTATAAATTCTTCCAATGCGTCTTTAAATTTTGTCAATGGTCTTAAAACAAGTTTACCTAACTTCTCATGTGATCCCTTACCAGCCTGACTTGAATTTAAGAACAGTTCAAAGAATTTACAAAACAAACCCTCTCTTAATTTTGATTATGCTAACCATTTGAAAGATTCAAGCCATTTAATTTGGAATTCACGTTTATATTTTCCACTATTGTCATACGGGAAATTAAACTTAAAATCGGGTGTTCATACGTTTTGCAAAATTAAAACTTTCTCTTTGTCACTCAGAGTATTCTTACATTCAACATAACCTCCTATATCAAACTTAGAATCTAAACATTTTAAATTAAGTTCAATTATGTACGTTTGATAGGTACTAAACGTATTTATCGGATAACACATAGTATCCAATTATTACCTATAGGCTATAATAGCGACAACAATTATACGACGAAAGTCGAAAACCGACCACCGTGTTTTCGGACATTACCATCACAAATTTTCGGCGATAATAAAGTCAACTTCTCGAAAATATTTTTAGCTCAGACGGGCTCCTATGCCATTAGCTCCGCTAGACTCTAAAATAATAACAATTGATTCTACATAATATTTAATTATTTGTCATTATAAATTGGTCATATAAGACAATTTAAAAAAATATATACCTAAATTATAACTAAGTTAGTTATGGTAATAATAATAATTGGTACCAAATAATAAATTATAAAATAAACCCTTGCTTTCGATAGGTGCTAAAGCAGTCCTATTCTCACCACTTCATAAATTTCAACGACAATCACTCTTTAAATTGACAGTAGAGCTAAATCAGTTAGCCGATTTTCATCTGTTGTGTAGTCGTAGACAAGGATAAAGTTGCTAATATTTTCGATAGTTCTCTAATATTCGGTATAAAACTTTGATCACATTCTAATAAAGAGAATTGCATTAGATAGGTAGTTCTTTTTTCAACGTTATCTTTTATCCATTTTAGTTTCCACGTGGAGAAATGAACATGTACCTAGGTGTTCATTTTGTTTAATATGTTACTATGTGAATATTTATAAAAAATATACTACATTTATCAGTTTTCATTTAAATTAATATTTATTATTCTACAATATCGATACTTTTGAAATAAATAAATAAATACATTTTTGTCATAATCATATTATGTCCTTTAAATTGTTGTCATCAAGTATTCAAGTAGGTACATTTTTAACCATTAAATTTATAGCATTTGACTCTAAGAGGAGCAATGAATGTATTGAGGCCGCAGAGGGGAGGGGGGCATGTCCCCCGCTATTTTAGTCGTTTACTCGTGTAAAAAAAATAGTACCTTCCTATATTGTGCTGTATTATCAGTGACTTTCAAGTTAGCCTCACCCCAGGGGCGTCATTTCAGCTTTTGAAAGGATTGGACGACTTCTTAATATTTAAAAAATTATGGTTATTTATATTTATGGACGATAGACCATCAATAAAATATTTTTTTGGAACGAAACATGTAAGGGATCAAAATTAGTAAAGATGTTATGAATCATGATGAATTATTGATGATAAACAAAGAACATGAAACGTTTCTCGAACTAAATAATAATATTAGAGATAATAAAACATTCATTTGTTTACTTACCCGATAAGTCACCTATTAATAATTTTAATGGAATAATAATATAAATCGAATTAATTATTTATATGCTTAACACTTAAATTAACTTATTTATGAAAACAAAAAGGGCGGGTAAGTGTATGTCGCTCTGCTGTACAGTAGGTTACAAGTGAGTCACTGTAATGGATTGTGTTAGATTTTAATCCAATGATATAATATCATTGAATAAGAAAAACGATTCTGAGCGAAGACGGTCAGTCAGTCTATAATATCTTACTAAGTCTAAATGTATTTGATGATATTATTGTGAATAAAGTAATTAATTTTAGTATTATAGGCATTAGTATTTACTATAGTTGGTTAAATTCATTTTTTTCAAAAAAATTATATTTTAAAATGCCATTGCGTGTATATAAAATATAACAATATATTCTAAAAGTTTCATATACCAACAAATAATATTTTTAAATTATATCAAAATAACTAAAATCATTATTCTTGGTTTAAATATGAAATTTTGTCTAAATTTGAAATTAAAATGTCTGTAAAAAATAAATGTGTTGATATATTTTTTAGATTTTTTGGTTACAGTATGATTTATTTATGAGAATTTTTGTTTTAAATTTTCAACACTTAGTTATAAAAACTGAACATTTTATAATTTTTTAATTACAATGATTTATAATTTTCGAGATTTTGACAAATTTTGTCAAAATTCGAACTTTAAATGCTTATAAAAAAAAATCGTGCCTATGTATTTTTAAAATTTTTCAACTGATATTGTAACAATATATAAGAAAGCTTGTATTAAATTTTCAGACTTTTTGGCCCACCAAATAAAATTTTATTGACAATTATAAAAAAAAAAACTAAAAAAATTGAAAACTAAAAATGTCTGTAAACAGCTCAAAACAAATCAAAATATTTTCAAAATTGAATGGTGTATAGAAAATGAGAATATAAACATTTAGTGAAATTTTCATGCATCTACAATTATTCGTTTTTGAATTACAACCAAATAAGAAAATCGCTACATGAGAAATCGAGTGAATATCGAATCTTGTACAAATTTGAACTTAAAATGCTCAAAAAAATTTATTTTGACTTGCTTATAAACATTTTTTTATTGATAAAATCAGGCAAACCTATGAGGAATAAAATTTTATTGACATTTATAGAAAAACTAAAATAATTGGAAACTGAAAATGTCCGTTAACAGCTCAAAATAATTCAGAATATTTTGAAAATGCTATGGTGTGTAGAAAATGCTTATATAAACATTCAGTCAAAATTTCATGTCTCTACAGTCTACGGTCATTTATTTTAGAGTTATACCAAAAACCAAAATCGATTTTGTCGAAAATTGGTGTTCCGTAAAAATTCACGGTTTTTCCTTTATTTTTCATTTGTTTTTCACGGCGCTTTTGAAAACTGCTGTGAAATTTTAACTTTTGACTTCCAAAAGTACCAACTAGATTCACTTTCCTATCAGAAAAAGTACTATTGAAGAAAATCGAAGCTTTTTTACTGTCCTAAAAGGTGATGACAGACACAAAAAAAAATGAAAAAAATAATAAAAAAAAATAAACATCATTGTAAAATCAACACATTCACCGCTCTGCTCAGAATCTAAAAATAATAATAAGTAAAGTATATGTAATAAAAAAATGAAAAAAAAAATGTATGAATTATAAATACTTAAATTTCCACAAAAAATTACAAAAAATTCTTAAAAATAATAAGAAAAATCTAAAGACACAAACAAAAGAAATTAATAATAATAAGTAATGTCTAGGTTATAAATTTTTTTTAAAAAAAAATATGAATTATTAATATATAAAGTATCACAATATTATGCAAAACATGCAATACAACAAAAAAATTATTAGACGAATCTAAAGACACAAAAATTAATATTAATAAATTATGTTTAGGTACTGAAAAAATTAAAAAATAAAGTTAGAATTATTAATATTTTAAGTATAATAATATGCAATGTATGTAATACAAATGAAAAATTCGCAAAATTAAAGGACAAAATGTAAAGACACAAAAAAAAAAAATCCTAATTAGTAATGTCCATAGGTATTAAAAATAATTTTAAAAAAAATGTGTGAACTATATAATAATTCAATAGTGAAAGGGTTATAATATTAAAGTTGGATAATGTTTAAATTCAATCTCATATAAGAACACTAACCCAGTGGTGGTTCTTGCGTACAGGCTGGGCGAGCATTAATAGTCGAAACAATGAAAATAGTTCTGGGTGGCTATTACAAGTTTTGGGATGCTAAGCCTCCTTTGCCACCCCCTAGTTGCGCGTGGGTCAGAGAGAGAAATAAGTGGTGCGCTAAAAATCAGACATCCTGTAAGTGCCATCAAGTTGATGAAGCTATTGATTGTTGACATTTAACATTAACTGTGGTTGCCACTGGTAGGTACGATTGGAAGTAATTACTAATAAGTAATGATGATAAGTAGTGAAAACCGGGGTACAGTGAGACGCATATTGGTAACGGTGTAGTAATAATAGTGGTCTCCCAAAAAAACACGTACAAATAGTTCAAACATTAAAACCAAATTTATAAAATATTAATTTATGAAAAAATATATTACTTAAATTATTATTATTATAAATTATATAAAACCATGAACTATGGACCTATTTTAGTGTGCTCCATGTCTCACTGTACATAATATTACCTATATTACCTATATTTACCTACATTTTTAGCTTCATAATTTCTGTTAAAACGTAATAAGTATAATTGTTAAATTTGTGCTTTTACTTATAATATCTTCATAAAAAATTATCATAGAAGGCTAAGTACCGTTATTTTACATATTATAATAGGTACATTTGAGGTTTAATTTAACTAATATATTCTAGTTTTGATTAGCTGAGTGTAACTAACACTCAGTTGAAACTAATATTATAAAAAAATCAAATTCTGCTCCAAGTATAGCACTTATATGGTACTTGGTATTATAATACCTTATAATATTTAATAATTTGTCGATGGATTTCGTTAATTAAGTATATTCTTGGAAAATATAATGTTACTCTACTAAAAAAATAATAGTGGATTTTTAAGGAAAATATAAATAATTACAAATGTGGGTTAAAAATATTACATATATAAATACAATAAATATAATAATTTATACTATAGGAGATAAAATTTTATTTTTTATTCAGAATAAATTGTGGCCTCTAAATAGCTTAAACTATATACATTGCCATAGATAATAGTATAAAGTCAGTCTGTAGATTAGTGATGAAAATTATAAAAGCAATTTATCGTCTTTTGAAAATTAATTACATGTATTTAACTGAATTTCACCATTATGATACATCATAGTTCATAATTAAGAATAACAGGTACCTGTTAAATCCAACAAGTGACCTAATCGTCAAAGGTGCAAAAATGTCATATCATTTGCACCAATAATAATAATATTCTATAGAGGGAAGTAGTTGTTTAAACATGTCGGTCTTATAAAAAATTGTCAATAATATATTGTTAAACTACAATATACATCATACAAATAAGTATATTTTTAATCAACAATTTTAACACTTTAAAAACAATTATTACATATAAAAAATGTACACTATTTTCATAAATTAGTCGGAAAACGACATAGGTATAAATAATTACAAAAATATTTAAGATCAATATTATAAACCAATAGACGAGACGAATATTTTCTGTTAATAACTCAGATCGTGCAAATCGTCACGGTCTACTTCCGCGTTACAACAACATACCATTCGCCTGGCGAATAATAAATAAATACCAGATTACCAGATAATACTAATGTCTAATTAATACTAAAACTAATACCGATATAGAAATAGGGTCGAAATACCTGATCAACCAGGGGTGAGAGGGGCGGTCATCGTTTCCGCCAAAAAACTCGATTTTCGTTTCCGCCAATTATTGTTTTCGCCAAAACGAAAAAGGTTTGATTTTCGTTTCCGCCAAATCTATTTCTGCCTACCTGTCTAAATTATAGTTTGAGAACCATTTAGAGTTACCCAGGGGCCACCACGAGGAGGTGGTTCTCATTGACCCCCAAAAATTATTTGACTTAATTTTTGAATTTAAGTTAAACATTTGAATTTGAATTAAATTAATTCAATTTATTATTAATTAAGTCTATGTTTATATCTAGTAGTAGTTCTATACTTCTATAATTAATTATTAATTATTATTTTGAATAATTATTGCATACCTTTTTTAAAAATGTCATTCTTGAAATTGTTTTACTTTTGTATTCGTCTATTGCGTTTGTTGTTCTTATCACTCGTTCTTTTATATTAGATCTTACAGGTTTTTGCATACCTAAGTTGCAACTGTTAATTTGAATGTATACGTTGTTTTGAACATTCGAGATTAAAATGTTTAAAAATGTATTAATATGTGGATGTGATTTATAAAATTGTTCATTAAAATGTGCGTGGAAAGATTCACAATTATTTGTTGTTCTGAATATACTTGCACTAAAATTGGACCATATTGTTGGCGGAAACACACTATTTTCAGAGATATAATTGTCAGTTAAATAATCAGCATATTTATAATATGCTGAATCTTCTGGTATTATAGACATAAAATCGTCGACAAATGAATCTGAAACTTCTTGAGGATCTAAAAATGTTAATCCGAATGTAGTCCTTAACCACCCGTTCTCTTTATATTCTGTACTAAGTCCTAACTCTTGAATTTTACGATACCACGCTTGTGTTAAATGAAAACGGCATCCAATAAGATTAGTTGAAGGCCAAATAGATAATACAGCATTATGAATACTAATCTCGAAAGCGACAGTTACATTTTTAGGGTCAAAATTCAAATTTTTTTCATAACATTTAGTTTGAATATATTTAAAAGCTTGTGTATAAGTTTCAGAGTTTTTATTCTTCAATAAACAAAAAACCCGTTGTTACCACAGTACTCACAGATCCGATCACAGAACTCCGATCCCGATAACACCGATACTGCTGATATACCCACACGTGATATAGATTAAATCGATGTATATTTATTTGTAATATTATATAGGTATTTCTACGTTTAAAATCAATTATCTCTTTATGATATCTTCAATATACAATGGCTTATCGACATGGTACATGTACATCGATGGTCGATAGCACTAGAGACAGACTAGGGGTTCTCAAACTCCAGCTCAATAATATAGGTAGAAATAGATTTGGCGGAAACGAAAATCAAACCTTTTTCGTTTTGGCGGAAACAATAATTGGCGGAAACGAAAATCAAGTTTTTTGGCGGAAACGACTGACGCCCGGTGAGAGTACACCAAGTAGGTCATAAGGTCAATACAAAAGTAGAAGGTGAACCATATGTGGCGGGGATTGTCACGTCAAAATGGGAAGATCGAGTGAACGTCATTTTTCCATACTCCAAGTATGGAATAAAAGAATTGATATTCCAATACAAAGATGTAAAACCCTTCACAACACAATTTCCTGGAGGTAAATTTCAACCGAAAAAATCGAGAGACATCTGCTGGCAAGGGCAAATGTAAACTGGGCCCGCGATTACATTTTTTGTTGTAAACTCGGCTCGAAAATTTTAGGTAATAAAATAGGTAGATTGTAAACTTGGCCCGGAAATTTCAGGTAATAAAAAAGGTCGGTTGTAATCTCGACCCGATAATATTTAATGATAAAATATAATGAGCATGACATAATTTAATCTGAAAATAATAAATAATGTATCTATATCTTATCGTGAACAATTTGTTGTTAACTTATGTTAAAATATATTTAAACATTGCGACAAATAATTTAATTTTCGTATTGGACTTTTGAAATGACGTTTCAGTAGTGTTCTTACAACAGTGACGATGGCACGCATAGTTGAATCCCAACGAGGAAAACCATTTTTTGTTTTAGAACATTTTAAATATTCTAAGGTAACTCGTACGTTAGCTTCAGGTGAAATAAAATGGCAATGTATAAACAGCAAATGTACAGCTTTTTTAAAAACGTTTGGAATAAATAATGATATTACGGAGAAAAATGATGATCATCTGCATGAACCTATAAGGGACCAAGTACTACAACGACAATGTGTTACCACCGTCGCCAAACGTAAAGCAACTGAGGATATCTGCACTAGGCCGAATAAAATTTTTAGTAGTGCAGTAAACAATGTACCTGACGCGCAAGATCTGCAAGTAAGTGATATTCGGTATGTTAAAAGGAATATGTACAACGCCAGAGGCAAGTCAATGCCTGCACTACCAAAATCGATCGACGAAGTACATGAGGTATTAGAAAGTATGGAAATATTAACAAATAGAAATAGAAATTTTTTATTAATTAATGATGGACAAGAAAAAAAAATCATTTTTAGCTGTGATACAAATTTACACGTCTGTGAAAAATGTAGGGTTATTAATTGTGATTTTAAACCAATAGCCATTATCAGTGATTTTGAAAAAGCAATCCATCACGCTTGTAACTTCATTTGGCCAAACATTAAAATATATGGATGCCGATTCCACATAACACAAGCTTGGTATAGGAATATACAACAAAATGGATTAAGTGTAGACTACAAAACAAAAGATTCAGAAATAAGTAAATGGTTGATTCATTGTTATGGATTAGTGTACTTAGAGCCGGAAAATGTTTCAGAATTTTTTACTCTTACTTTAATAGAATTGAAACCTGATGATAATCGAGTTACGAAATTTGCTGATTATTTAGTCGATACATACATAGGAGAAGATGCTATGTTTCCACCTGATTTGTGGGCCTGTGCATCAGTTGATACGTGTTTAACAACTAATGCATGTGAATCATTTCATGCGCATTTTAATTCAAGTTTCAATTCCACTTACCCCAATATATATTCCGTCATTGCGAAATTAAAAGAAATACAAACAGAAACGTACATTAAAATCAACGGCCTAGATGCACCATTTAAATTTCAGAATACAAAAACTAAAAAAAAAAAGAGAACTCTTAGAAAGAACACTTACAAAATATAAAAATAAGGAAATATCAGTAACTGAATACGTTAAACACATATGGCTTTTTACTTAAAAAAATAGATTTATACATTATTATACTACAATTGTTCACTTATATTTTTACACATATACACATACATTTACTCATAAATACATTTTATAGTTATATAACGACTTTCGTACTATAAATAATAATACGAAAATGAAAATAATTTTTGGAGGATAATGAGAATCCCCTCCTTGTGGTGTCCTCTGGGTAATGCTAAATGGTTCTCAAAAATATTATAAGAAAATTATATAAAAACATTTTTAACCGGGCCGAGTTTACACCTAAATTATTTTTACCTGAAAAAAACACGGGCCGAGTTTACAATAGACCTAATAAACGTTTTTTTTCCTCGGGCCGAGTTTACAATCGCCCGCTGGCAACAACGGCGATTACGGTGGTCACCGCATCTCCGCGGCCGTCTTGTGTCACGGCGTCTAGGACACTGCACTGCACCTTCATCTTGTCGTACGAAGCTTTTATTAAAAAGGAACCCGCGGCATCGCCGCCAAACCGTACCGCTTCCGCCGCTTCAACGGTCTGCTTCGACTCGGCGGTGTCGACTTCGACCTGCGGCAGTTCCGGCAAAACTTCGGATGTCAGCCGAGTGCAGTTGACGTCGCAGACTTCTGCAGGTGCTGCAGACGGGAAACCAGCGAAATCGGTGTCCAGTCCTGCAGTTTCTGCCGGAACCGACGAAATTTCCAGTTCGGTTGCCTTATTGCACGGAGAAAAAGTCCACGGTAGTATATTAATATTAATATTCATGTTTGGCATTGATTTGCTTCGAAAACGAGGTAAAACGGAGTCTTCCGTCGCGGGTATCGCGTCGACAAGATCGCTATATGCTCTTCTGGTCATACCATCGGATGGTAAAGGAAGACCGATCAAATGAGATACCTCGCCCGGGATAGTTGCTGACATCAAGGCTATGTTTGGCAAGGATCTGTATTTTCGTTGTACCGCCAAACCACTGAAATCGCGTCTGTTTTCCGTAGCTATCGGACTATTATTTCGGAGATCATCAAACACCTTATTCATGGTGTCGGTCGTAGACTGGACGCGAACAATATCGTTAGAATTATCATCAGCTCCGTTGATCGACATCGTGTAGATTTTAGATGGGCAATTAAGACGATAATATATCACACGAATATTGCAGACGATGTTTGCTTTACGACTGTTAAATGGATACTGAACACTGAAGCCCGCTATGCAAAACCTATGAATTTATATTTCAAACACTTTCGAAACCCATAACAACAAGATACGTCTGGGATGTTAATAAGTTATATTATCATTTATTATAAATAATAGTATATTAATAATAATAATTAGACGGCGGATTATATGCAGTGAAAGTACTCTATAATATGCATGCAAATATGCAGCATAAAATACAAAAATATGCACTAAAAATTAAATTAAAAAAAAAAATACAAAGAAATTATGATGATGAAATTTATTGACAAAAAATAATTATTATAATTTAATATATATTATAAATAAATAATACGATTAAACGATATCTTATCGAGTTTTCGATAAGATATATAAATAACGACGGCAGTAGAAACTCGTCCAGTCAATTAGTTCGGTCGATATGTATACAGTATACCAGGGTGGTCCAACCCGCGGCCCGCAAAGCTTTTTTTTTTGGCCCCTCCGACAATTTAAAATTTAGATTTTAAATCACAATAATATTATAAAAAAATCGTAATAAGAACGTATAAAATGTATACGATCTTATTACGAATTTATACAAATTATTTACGAATTGTTATACGGCGGGAGTTCCTGGGAGTCGGTCATATCGCGATAAAACGTGATGAACGACGTGAATACTATTCACAATCGCACAATTGCGAGCATTAAATATTTCTCTAAACTAAATCTAATCAGTAATCGACAATCGTTAAGACGTTAACCAGTCGATTGGCTACTGAAAAACAATGCCAATCATCACATTAATAGTTTTTTTTTTTTGTAATGTATTATTGTAATTTTTTAATAATAATTAATTATTTGTGTACTATATAAAATAAAATATAAATAGGTAATAATATAATTTTTTTCATCTGGCGGCCCCCGGTGTTTTTATGAAAGTGTAAATTGGCCCGCCAACTACAAAAGGTTGGACCACCCTGCAGTATACTACTATACATTTATATAGTACCTACGTGTTTTAAGTTGACTTTTAACACATTTAATCAGTGTGTTTTTACAATTTTAAATTTATTTAAATACGATTGTATGCCATTTACACCACGAATCAATGAAATATGCATACTTGGTAAAAAAGGTGTTTACATGCAATTTCATATGCAGATATGCAAATGCATATACTCCGCGGTCTAATAATAAAATATAATATTATAATATAAGAAAAATGAAATTAACACAACAGAAATTGTTTACATTTAATGAATGGTAACATTCTATACAAATGCATTTATAAAATTAAATCAGCTAATCAGTAATTTGTTTGGGATAAGAGAAAAATCGTGGTTAAGCACTATACAACGGTGTTAGGTACATGATTGGAAGCAACTATTTGTAGTATTAAGTAGGTACCTACACTAAATCCAAATCAATAATATTGGTGAGAAGTACTATCTGGAGTGGTGGTGAATATTCTCATGAAACAAGTCTCGTAAGATGATTGATTTTTAATTAAGGACTTATTAATTAAGTTGATGAAGAATATTTATAATGACAATTTTATGTTACTGCACAGTTCACACCACAGCCTCTCTTTCAAATTATGCCGTCTGCAAAATATTAATCTTTAGTACCTAAATTGATTGAGTATTTTACATTTATCGAAAAGAGATGTATCCGGTCGCCTTACTAGGTTGAGCCGTCAAGCGACTGTCGTCAAAAAAAATATATAGTGGTGTGGGGCCACGTTTGAAATGAAGAAACGCTCTGTGTGTACGTATCGGCCGGTGTTGCTAGCTCCCGGATGGGTGACCACCCGGGATTTTTGACAACAAATCCTTGCCACACATCCACACATTAACATTTATTTTAAACAACAGTTTCTCAACCAAATAAACAACTTAAAAAAAAAAAAAACAGGTTAGTAGCCATAATTCAAAAATATTAGGTAAATATATCATATTCTTTAAAAAAAGGATGATTGTGTTAGTCACAATCTTATGCAAACGATATCGTCTGCTATTTTCTGTAACTGTACAAATGATGAAAATCAATGAAGTCAGAAATATTGTTACAAAAGAGAGACGGTCGTGACTTGATTTATAATTTTGTCTTAATTATAATTTTTCTGTTGAGAATCTGGGCTTTTAATATCAGAGGATGAAGGCAGAGCTGCGCTTTTGTATTATAAGTAGAAATATTTGTTCACACCGGGTTACCAAAAGGACCATCCTCTAGACAAAGCTTCAAGAAGTCCAATATAAAATTATTTGAATGCGTTATAAAATTGCTCAAAATCTCAAAACATTCCTAGTATTTTAAAAACCATATTATGAAGCTAAAAAAAAATCATTCAAAATGTTGCTGAAAGTAAAAGTAAACTTTAATATATACTTAAAGTTTGAAAATGTAATACATAGTTCCTGATATATAGTAGTCAAAAAATATTAAAAATACATAGGCGTAGTTTTTTTTTATAAGCTTTTGAAGTTTAATTTTAGACAACAATTTATCAAATTTAAAATTCAAAAATTGATGAAATGTTCAAATTGTATAGCTAAGGATTGAAAATTTAAAACAAGGCTCCGCGTAAGTAGGTTATTCTGTAACCTAAAATCTCAAAAATATTATTAATAACCTTTTTAATATAATATAAAATATCTACACTTACAAACTGTTTCAGCTCAAAATCGTTTTTCGTATGGGTACAATGATATTATATCATTGAATTAAATTTAATATCATCCATTAAACAGTGATCCACTTGTAACCTACTGTACAGCAGAGCAACATGTAATGTATGTATTTTCAATTTTGTATGTATATAACATTTTATTTGAATAAGTTACAGGTGTTATCGTCTAACGCCTTACGTTCGTTGTAATACCGGTAGATGTCACTAAAGGTACCTACTATAAAACCAAAATTATTTGGTATGAACCTCAAGTACCAAGTTCAATATTATGTTAAAAACATTTGAATGTATTTAAATCGATACGATATAATTTATTTGATAGTAAGCTGAACGATTCACTGTTACACTGACCCCATCTGCTCAACGATGCCTCTATATAATATAATTATAAAATGCGTATCTGATAGGCCTAGACGATAAATTGACGTGTATTCTCATTTATCACTTGACGAAGACGGCGACATATTTAAATCCCTTTTAGTGAACTCGAGATACATTATCTGTGCTAAATTATATTTTGGAGTATATAATAATATGTAGGAATACCAAAATGTTTTCAGACTTTATAGTGTTAACTCAAAATACTTTTTGATTTTACATTCCTCATTAAGCAAACTTGACTTTCTGTAAAACAATATTATTGATCTTCCAATACATGGGGGCTCAGCGATAAGAGAGTCATGAGCTGCAAAATAATAAAATGAAAGAGCAGGAAAAAAATAATACCTATAATGAGCTGCATAATTATCAACAGTGAACAATATTGGTCCAAATGTAATATCTGGAAGGAAACATTCAGTACCTATTTTGGGTTTTGGCCAGTCTTGTAAAGGATATACTTTTAAAAAGTATTTATCGATACTCTTAAATACTTTTTATTTTTTTTTTTCAATGTGTTTTACTCTTTTACCTTGACCTTATGTTCTTATAGATACATTTAATCATTAGAATAAGACTGTAGCATTTTTTGGTCTTTTGTGTAGTACCATCAAATACTTTAACTTAGGCCTCTAAAAATATTACAATATACCAATACACAACGATGAACTATGTATAAATAATGAGATTGTACAATTTGTATTATTTTATTTAAATTTGGCGTCCCTGCACATAAAATAAGGTGAAAAAAATATTTAAAATAGTATTTGATTTTAAATACAGATACTTTCAAAAAAGTATTCAAATACTGTGCCCAAGTACTTTTTTAAAATGTATTTAGAATACGTATTTGCGTACTTAAAAAGTATTTGAATACTTTTACTCAAGTGCTTTACAAGACTGGTAATACAGTATACTTTATAGGTAATAATTATTAATATCAAAATAATTATAGAGTTATAACAATAATATTATCATCATGATTTTTCATTACACACACTGTTAAGCTGCTGGAGTGATCAAGGGGAATGAGCGTTATCATCCCCTAGGCAGCCTCTGACAATCAACGGGGATGCGTCGTGCATGTCAGTGATAATAATTATTAAAGTGCGTAGGTGTATACTATATATAATATATATATATATATATAAGTGAGTGTTGGATTTAAGGGGATGGATGACGTAGTGACCACTTCCTCTTGCGTATTGGTCCGTTTTAAATTGTATTTTAAATGTTAACACTTTTATTGATTATATTCTGTTAGGTAGGTTAGAATTGTTTTAAATTGAATACGTCAATATTATTATAGACAGGAAATATTTTTTTGATCTCGGACATAGTTTTTTGGCGTCACATGTCGTCGTAGTTGTGTGTATAAAATATTTCACATTTTTAGTTCAGTAAAATAGGTATGTTGTATAATTTTTCACGGTTCTTTGATTAAGAATAATACAAAAATAGAAAATTATTATGTAGTTGCTATGTATTAAACTCGAGGTTTTTGAATCTATAAGAAAAATATTAAAATAATAGACACAAGCAAGGTTCACGAACTTGTGTAAGCAAGGATTCTCGAGGCCAACAATAAAAATATTAAATCAAATCAAACAAAACCCAGCTACTCTAATGACTAAACGTTACAATAAATTATTTAGTAGGTATGTGTATATATTTAGTTTAGCTGTCGGCGGTGGCTGTACATTGCCAGTTTAGTGGTGTGATTTTTTTTCAGGGAAAAAAAAAATATAATAATCAAAACAAAAACAACATCACACAACACGGTAGTGGTCATGCGATCGCGTCGTTAAAAAAGAAAACGCTTGTCACGTGACCTACGGGAAAACCGCCGATTTTCCCGCTACTACAGTTTCGGTGTAGTCAGTTTTCCCGTCCGCTATAGCCGTGTAACACGCGCGCCGCGGTACACTCGTCGTCGTGTTTTCGTTGCGTGCAAACATTCGTTCGCCCGTATGTAATAGGATTGTTTAGACTTTTAGAGTGTAAAAAAAAAAAAAAAAAACATTGTTACTTAAAATCCAAATCTATTGGTTGATGGTCACGGTATTATAATAACCACTTACCTATTTTGATTTTGTAACGGTAAAGGACGAAAGAAATATTAAAACATTAATACGAAACCTGTAACAATTTGCGCGATTTCGGAATGTTTGTCACGTACACATAATTTTCGTATCTCGTGCGTGAAATCGTATATGGCCTACGGGGCCACGTAGACCGCGGCTGCAGTCCGTCTGTGGCGTCAGTGGTGGTCGAGGTGGCCACGTAAAGGTAATAATATACATTTGATTAATCGTCTTTGTGCATGGTAGTGGGACAGGATAATGGATCTATAGTGACCAAAACAAAAAGAGTGATAACGATTAAAAAACATAGGTAATCTACATTTATACCTTGGAATGTTTAAATCTAAAAAATAACATGGAGTATACTGTTTACGGTAATCGGTAAAAATGAACACGGAAAGAATAAAAATGAAAAAAATGAAAAATGTATTTGAATATGACAAAAAAATTACTGTAAATAATCACCGGTAACATTGCAAACCTGTAAAAAATCCAATAAGTCTAACTATCTATAATCTATTCACATAAATGGTCCTTTCAACAAAACACTTTGACACTTCAATGACTGTCAACAGACTAAATTTTGTTCACTCAAATAATAGTATGAAAGTATGAAAAGGTCTACATAGAAAATTCCCAGTAATGAAAAGCTATTTTACTTTATATTATACTACTATAATTATATTTTATGATATAGTATGAAAAGATCACCGATGGACTATGGTCAACTAAAAGGTCACCATGTTCCCTATATAGGGAATTTCCAGTAACAACATTTTAAGCAATTAAAAAATAAAATTTTTAAAAAGAAATTTATTTTTAATATTTCAATATTTTTAAAAATTATATTAAATATACATTTTTCTTAATATTTTTTTCATTTTCATAATGAACATATTAAAATGTTGTCCTTTTATCATTGGTCTTTTTTTCTGGGATTCACTGTATACTGTTTATAATAATATACGCAATGGAAGTATACACTAAGCAATAAAATAATACAGTTGCAATTATTGTATTTATTTTGTGTTTGAGGGAATTCTTGGTGAAATATTAAGATACTAGGTACCAATCGAAAATGCTGCGTCCCTTATAAAATATCTATGCGAATTACTCAATGTAATTACCCTAAAATTCATCACTCTCATAATAATTATCACACTTAATGTAGTTACTTTTAAGGCATGCACGTATTAACTATTAAGTCAAGTTCTAATCCAGCGGGAGAGAATGATTAAACAACAATTTGAATACCCCAAGTTCACATCAAGTGTTACCTATTTAAAGTTTAAATTGCAATTGAACATATTTTGTGTCCTCTCTTTAGAGATAGACTCACCTCGTGCCTAAATGAAATACATTTATGGACATTCAAAATTGTTTTATTAGGTAAAACCTAGGTACCTACCCATTGATTGTTGTATTGTGTGAAAAATTCTGTGATTGAATTTTGTTTACTTGTTAACACAATTTGAATACTATTTCAAAAACTGTAGACATTATACATTTATACCTACTCATTATATTATCCCAAGTACAAAAATTACAAAAACATTTGGTACCTATACTATAATTATTTGAAATATTAAGGCAATAAAAACCGTGATTGAAAAATGAGCTTTTTGGTTTAATCACTAATATAGCTGCATTAAATATTAAAATACTAGGTATATGATTGGTGATGGTGAACTGATGATTTGTAAAAATAATTCTTAAATACAATATCAGACCTCAAGAATAATTTTAAAAATGTGCACAATAGTCTTCACCTAACTGGCGAACTAACTGTGAAAGGTGGTCTTTTTTTTATAGATTTTACAAAAATTCCAGAGAGTCTACAGTTTCCTCAGTTTCCTTATTTATTATTAATTATGGTAGCCGGTAGGTACTGTTGTATTGTGTTGTTTTTAATAATACAACCATAATAATTAATAACAATCATCGAGTTAATAGGATTTATAATTTTATTTTCTGTAATGGTAAGGTAGCAGTTCGGTCACCCATAGGGGTACACCTATGTATGTACAACATTATGTATAACAGTACGTACTATTTATTAGAATCTTTATTTTAAATTTTCAATCCTTAGTCATAAAAACTGACCATTTTATAATTGTTTAATTACAATGATTGATAATTTTCGAGATTTTGATGAATTTTGTCAAAATTCGAACTTTAAATGATTATAAAAAAAATGTGTGCCTATGTATTTTTAATATTTTTCAATTGCTATTGTAATAATATATCAGGAGCCTTGTATTAAATTTTCATTATTTTTATAAAAAAAAAAGTAAAAAAATTGAAAATTGAAATGGTCCGTAAAAAGCTCAAAAACAGTCAAAATATATTCAAAATTAGATGGTGTATTGAAAATGCTAATATACACATTCAGTAAAATTTTCATGCATCTACAGTTATTCGTTTTTGAATAGCAACAAAATAAGAAAATCGATTTTGTCGAAAATTGGTTTTCTGTACAAATTCACGGTTTTTCCTTAATTTTTAATTTGTTTTTCACGGCGCTTTTGAAAACTACTGGAAAATTTTGACTTTTGACTACCCAAAGTACCAACTAGATTCACTTTCCTATCAGAAAAGGTACTATTGAAGAAAGTTGAAGCATTTTTACTGTCCTAAAAGGTGATGACAGACACAAAATAAAATAAAAAAACACACATCATTGTAAAATCAATACATTCATCGCTCCGCTCAGAATCTAAAATGTATTAGAGTTCTTCAGCCAAATTTCTAATCACGCTGCACTATTAATGGTTATTATCACTTATTAATAATAGTAATAAAATTAAGGGTATTGAAATGAATTCTCACTTAAATACCTACCTAGTCCAATTTCAATAATTTTGTTTGTGTTTTGAATAAGAAGACTTTATACAGTTCGCATTTGATTCTTATTTAAAAACTTAACAGGGTATTAACAGCTGTCATAAACGTCTAAATAATCCCATTTTTTTTTTTACTAATTTTGAAATGTATTTTCCTAGCATTATTTAAAGATAACTCAAAAATCAGTCCAATGCGATCCGAAAAAAGTTTTCCTCTTAAATAAGTATCAAAGTGGTATATTTATTCCATGAGGCGTGATAAATTTAAGTCGTTTTTTATCATTGAAATGGTTTGATTATTTGATTTTTCGTATGGCCGTCGCTCAATGTAACTAGAAATTGTTTGAATTTTGACGCTTAATAAATAGCTGGCTTGACAAAATTAATACGAGTTTTATTCGAAATAAACTTTAAACCTATTATTCCTTATTTTCTGACCAATGAAAACGACAAAAAATACTTAAGTATTTACGCAAATAAAAACAGGTGTATCGTCGTTATTAATAATATAAATTCACTATTTTATGACCATTTTATTTTATATCTTTTGTATAGCTTTTACTGATAGGTTAGGTACTGCGTTTATAAATATTGTAATCTAATATTTTTCTATAGGTACCTACACTATTTATTAGTAGGTAATATAATCGTAAAAGGACTTTTTTCGAATTTAACCATGTTATTTATTTATTGATCACTATAATATATATTAATTCTGGCTATAAAATATACACAACATACATAATAATTTGTTTACTTGGAACAAATTAAATTTGTAAATTAGAGAATTCGAGAATTCGTCAAAACGTTGTGTAAACAAAAAATCAGTTTTTAATTTAATTGGTTATTTTGTTTGCAATCTTCGGCTAGAGTCTAGATAACATGTTTCATATTATAATAGTAATTGGTACTATTTAATAATATTGTTAGTACATAATTTTTAAAAATAATAAATCTAATTGTATAGTTTACATTAATTTGAGTTGTTCTATACAAGGTGATTCACCAAATATGCTCACCCCCATTTTTCTTTAATAATGAATTTATCCAAATTCTAATATTTGGAATTTTTATGTATATTTTAAAGACAAGATTTTCAAATTCTTGAGATTTTTGTACTACCCACTTAAAAAGTGGCCTCTGTGGTGTTACAATCTTTTGTTTTTCAAATGAAAATGCCCCTCCACCGTTTTTAATGTAAATTAATTAGTGGATAATTTTTTTGAAAATGATGTACCTTACCTAACTGGCTAACTATATATATATAGTTCAACATTTGAATAAGTAATTTCTGAGTTATTAAAATATTTACAATAAAGATAGTCCTTAAAAAAGATTTTACAATTTATAAAATATATGTAATATTGGATTTAGTATTTATTATACTTGGACCAATTTTTACAAATTATTATATTGTTGATAGATTAATATTAATTACTATAATTTTCAAATCACCACAGATTCCTATATCTTCCAAACCCTTTATCATGGACCTATTATACTTGGTGTATAAAGTTATTTAACAGTATTTAAGACACTTGAGTTATCCAACTCAAAAACGAGTGTTTGGAAATATTATGTTTACGTATAGCCGTATAGGTATTTAAAAAATCCATAAATTAGATTTTGAATAACTGCATTATTGAAGAAAAAAATGAGGCGGGCGTTTGGTAAACTACCCTGTCATACGGTTTGGGCTATGATTTTAATACATTTCGTAGTATTTAACAATTTATTATTTATTCTACTTTTTGTCTATAGTTTTTATACTACTCATTCACTCACTGAGATTTAGTGAAACAATATCTAACTTTACAGTCTACTTTCTTCACTTTATTTTCCATTTTATGATAATGTCACACCGTAGTTTATTAGATTTTTAATAATTACTAATAAGTAAGTTATAATAAAATCGCATTTTAAAAATCAATAAGGTATAGAATGGACAGTAGGTATATTTAATATATATCTTTTTTAACGAAGCAACGTTTTTTAGACGTCATCTTCAATTAATATCTTTTAGAGTGACCGAACTCTAGAAAAATAATGTCTTACAGTATTTGGATAAAGCTATAGCTTTATATTCTACTGTATTTTATACAATTATTAACCTAAATAAAACACAAAATCGTTTTTTGGATCTCTTTAATTATTCACTTTCCCATAGTTATAGTTAACCTTGTAATTTTAAGTATTTTATCGATGTGTAAAAAGTATGTTTACCTATTTTTTTTGGTTTGGAGTGGTTTATGATTTTTGTAACTAAGTTTTAGTGTAATTGTATTAAAGGTTTTTATAAAAATTTAATACTTTTTAGTTTTTAATGAGGTAAATTATTGTTTAGTTAATATATAAGATAATATATTAAGCATGTTGAAGGAAAATTATTAAAAATAAGTATAAGAAACTAAGATTTATGGCAAAGTAGGTGTGTACACTGTACATTGTATACATTAAAAAAATTAAGATATTTTAAAAAAAAATTGGGCAAGTTTTTACTAATCTGCTAATCATTGTAATGAAAGTGTTAAATTTGAATTCAATCTGTAAAATCATTGTACTTTTACGAAAAAGACTAGTAGGTAATGACGGCCAGTTCAAAAAGAATATTTATAATTTAAAATGTCATCTTGTTTGGGAAATTGATAAACATTTAGTGAAAGTATCTATTGTTATTTGTTTTTGAGTTAATATAAAAAGACAAAATCGATTTTGTTAAAAACTAGTTTTGCTTAAAAAAAATCTCGTTTTTTTAAATTTTTCTTCTATTATTCGACTCTTTTAAAAATGAAAAATTTTCGATTTTCATCTCTTTAAAGTACTATTTAGATGCAATTTTATACCAGAAACCTTCCACAAAGTTGCATATCAAAGCATTTTCTTAACTCATTTTCATGTAAATAAACACAAAAATAAAATATAAAATAAAAAACACATCATTGTAAAATCAAAACATTCTTAGCTCTGCTCAGAATCTAAAATAATTTTAGAGACTTAACATTTGTCAGTGATTATATTATTAGACAGGGAGGTTTTTCTATTTTAATAATTTTTGGGTTATCTAAAATAAATTGTTTTTTGATGAGTCATCTTTGTTTTCAACATCTAAACACAACCACTTTTGACGTCTACCCAGCAATTCTTGTATATCTTATTTTTAAATATAAAATTTTCAATATAAATGTACTTCAATTAGAAAAACTATAGAGGGGCTAAAGCTATCCATACCAGACATATGTATTTTATAAAAGCTCTCCAAAGAGGAATTGGAATTATAACATTGAAAAAATATTTTATTTGATGTGGTCGGTTTCAAACGAATAAGAATTCGATTTTCAAGTGATCCTCGCAAGTCGAACGAATGTCTTTAGTTCTATATCAGACTGTATGTAAGTACATAATAAACTATTATATGGACGCGTTTGTGTACGAACTATTATTGTACATATATGCATAGGAAGATAAATGTTATCCCGGTCAAAGTAAAATATTGTACGATGTGACTTTGATGTTGCAAAACTGATGGCGTTAACAGTTTACACTAATTAGACAATATATTCAATCATAATTCTTTACTACCCATTATAATATGGTGGCTTGTGTAGTCGAGTTTAACACAAGTTGTAAACAAACGTTTATCGTAAGAAGTTCTTGAAGAGATTTACTGCGACGTATCACAGTGGCCATCGCAATCAGACGCAGTCAACGTCACATAAAGATTTGCTATCAGCTTTAATTTAGTACTCGTGACAAATTATTTATATACATTATACGTTATACAGCCCGATATTACACACGTTAATACGAATGAAAGATGTATAATTTGTATAATCGTGAGAATACTCCAAGCAATTGCAGGTTAAGTCACTTGTAACGTAACCAATAGACAGGTGCATTATTACTATTTACCATCATAATTTGTTTCATGGGGCAGAATAGAAATTTGTATACAAATAATCAAGCCGGAACATTGTACCTATTGCTTTTGAGTTTTGGATAAATGCGTAAAACAATCTATTTTCTAAGATATGAGTATGATTTATTTTCGTTTTCCTAACAATTTGCTGAAATTGTTAAAGCTAAAATAACGCAGTGCTAGTGAATATGGATATGAAGAGCAATATATTACATGGGGTAGGCAATATATTATATGAGGCAAAATACAATATTCATCAGTTGCAACTTGCGGAGTAAAGTGTGCTCTAATATAGTTTATATGTTATCTCCGAAGAAAGACCACGGAGGATAATAATAAAATCTCGTGACACTATTATTGGCAATATAGACAACGGTTCCTGCTGCAGCCAGGTCCCTGCAGTGAATGATACGTTGACGGTGTGGGCCCGTTGCATTATTGATGTGTGGCGTCGTCTAAGACTAAGTTTCGAAGGTTAGGAATGAATATATATAATATATGATATACACTGAGTAAACTTTTTCGTGCGATTCTTTGGCGTTTTTCACTTTGTTTGTATTTTGCACCACGCGCCTGGCATATAGGTAGATATATTTTTTTACTCGTAACCCTCGATTATCAGACACCCCAATTGGTTATTTTATAGAAACGATTGTTTAGCACGGGTCGTTTTGACTTCTGACGGTTGTGTATTTACCTTTAATACCCGATATATAACTGATATGTATTGGGAAACCACGTGACAATAATTATTTTTGGGTTCTCTGTAACAAAGGAATATTTATCTAATTTTAATTCCACTCAGTTAGTATACATCAACGTGGGTATGCGTGTATGTACTACTTATGGGAGATGGTTGCATGAACGTACTCGTCTTTTATACTCTTTATTTTCAAATATTTTCATGTAAATATGTTTAATATAGGTAAACTTAATTATCGATATTTCTGTGGAACATTTATATACATGTACCTATATTACATACCATATTATAGTAGGTATATTGTATATATATATATAATATATATAAACTGGCACATAATTCTAAGTAAAATTTAGAAAATGTATAAAAGCTTTCTATGCTATATTAATAGTGAAGAAGGAAATAATTACGCTACGCATTCAATTTTCAACTATAGTACCTACATTATACCGACATATATAATTTTAGACATAAGAATTTATAAATGTATTGCAATTTTTGCGTATCTAATTCTGTGATATTTATTTCAGTATGCTAAATATATCTAAATCGTATTACTATTGATGGTCAGTAATATCATAAACGATTTTTTAATGGCATGAATATACTATATAAAAGAAATAGTTTAAAAAAATTGTAAGTACGTACCTGCCTCAAGAAAATTTGTATAATATACAAATTTGAAGGTTTTATGAATATAAAAATTTTAAATATCTAGGTAGGTGTCGAAAAAATTTGGAGTACAATATAGCAACTGATGTATTTGGCCATGGAGTATTTACCAGAACAGAAATAAATAATAATTATGAAAAAATATGTATTTATAATTATTTCAAGTGGGTTAATCCACGGTAAGTCCAGGATTAATATTATTATGCAAATTAAATAAAATAAAATAAATAAATAGTTATAAAACGTAGACATTGTAAGAGAGAAAATAGTTTTAGTTCTACTTACGTTACACAGACGGTAAAGAAACTTACTTTAACTACCGTCGTATACAGATATAATAATAAGTATATAAGTATTATAGGTATATAACATGTACCTAAACTAATAAGTCCTCAGGGATTTTTATGCCGGAATGGAACACGCAGACCACGCTATTTAATTATAATACTGAATATATTGCTTTACCAGTTATGTTAGTGCACGGGTAGGATTGGAATTCTGTGCAGTTTTTATAATATGATATTGTGTTTCTGTAATATAATAGTACTTATATTATGTATGTACTGTATTGTATTATGGTTCATAAGATGTGAGTGATTTGTAAAGGTAAAAAAGGCCATTTTTACCGGATCTTATCTATCTAATTAAATTATCATTGTGAAGATCAGGATTCGGTACTAACCCCTCATGGCCTCATAATTATTGTAATTTTATATTCTATATAATCAGTGGGTATTAATCAATGTTATACCACTTTATTATCTGTTAATTTTTATAATACATTATAGACTCTGTAACGTTATAATTATTTTAACATAATATTTAATTGCTTCAAATAATATTGGTCCTATTTTATTGATTATTTTTTCATTGTTTTTAAAATCACACAATTAATTTGTATACGTTTATTAAGTCATTAAAGTTAAAACCTTGTAAATTTGGTGACATTGAATATTTTTAAATAAGCATACATACACACTATTTAATGCAACTATATTATACAATTTTTAATGACAAATCTAAATGAGGATCTGAAGTTTACTGTGTATTATTGTGTTTATTTTGTTCTTCAAAACCTTATAAGTACTTCAAAAGTACTTACAAAACGAATAAAGATTAAATATTTTGAGACTGTGGTTTAATATATTTTGATGTATTAGTACCTACTCAAATAAACGATCTAATGTGATTTGATTCATTGATCATAACTTATGATTCATAAGTTATGGACATTGGATATTAACCTTAACTATAGATTCAGTTCTTTAGCTTTTACATTTTATTATTGCATATTTGCATTTGAAAGTCCCAGTATATTAAAAAGTACCTACCTATAACGGTAAAAACCTGTACATAGGTATCACATTTTCACAATTCAAGTATTGTATATTGCATAATAGTTTTTAATAACTTTGATAAGAAACAGTTACCGGTGGTGTTGGAAATTCCTTATCGTTTATTGTTCATCTTAGACTTCGGTGTAAAATAGTGGTTTATAATTTTTTTATTATTATTAATACAAACTTAAAAGCTATGATAAAATTTTAATAAGAGAGTTTGAAAAATATTTTATTATTTAGGAAGATATCCAGTAAACTTTTAATGTTGACATTTAATTGTAATAAATTCTTTTAGTCTGAATTGAATAAAAATATGTATTTATACGACCGATATTTCTAAACTGAATGTTTTTATATTAAAAAATAAAAAATTGATAGGAAGTAAACAACCCGCAGGCTGCACTTAACAAAAATTATGATGGAAATATTTTAATAAACCCATGTGGTTTATCTACACAATGTTACATTATAACAATAAAAATCTATATATACATTATTATACCACGCAGGGAACTATTTTAATGCACTCCTAGTTATTTTAGAGAATAATAATTGCATTAAAAAAAACTAGAATTGTACAGCGACCAAGAAATCTCCGTGCAAAGATACCTAAAATACTCAAGTACCTAATCTCAATAATTTTAGTTTGTTAACTTAACTGAATTACATCGTGTACTGCGTATAGCTGGATCGGTAGCCGAGAGCAAACCAACTGCAGATTGAGTGGCTTAATAGTTAATACCGACAAGCTGCACTTTGCAGATACCGTTATACCGATTCATAAATGGTGTGTCGTGACACTGTCACTGCGTCCACTACTAACTTCGTCCTTGTGACCATTATTGGTATAATATTTTTATAAATTCGTATGAAATAAAAGTACTTGTACTTAGAAAACGGTATTGTGTGGAACTATGGTTACCTATTGGTTACTACCATAGTATTTGTATTGTGATATTTTAAAATGTTAAGTAGGTAACCTACCTAACTCATAAAATAGAAACGTTCAATATTAAGTAAATTCTAACTCATATATACTATAATATAAGTAAGAGAATTTTGTATTTAAATGTCAAGACTATTACAAACTATACTAAAAGAACAAAAAAAAAGGACTATGATATATTTGTAATTTGTGAAAATAATACCTTATACAAAATATATAAGTTTGATTAAATGTGATATACTTTTATAGGTTTATTTTATAATTTCATTTGATATTTTGAAATTAAAATTTTCAGTTTATTTGGATTTTAAGTGGAGCGTTTTGAAGTTTAAATTTGAAAAAATCTAGATATTAAGTATCCAAATACGTTTATGGTTAACTTGTTGTTATTCAAAAATATTCGCGAAGACTTGAAATTTGTACGTATATTTTTATATTTCATTATACGCAATGACATTTTCAAAATATTTAAATTAATTTTAGGCTTTTGACTATTTATATCATATTACTAATAGTATAATAAATTACTTTTAAAGAAGTTTCGAAAATATTTTTTGGAAAAGCAAATTAAACAAAACATGGATACAAATCGAAACAAATAGTGATGGAAATATTTTAACAGGAAACAAAGAAATCATACGCGAATACTTAGATATGTTTGAAAAACTTCTTAACTAGCCAAGAATTTACATAACTTTAAACAAACTAACAACAGCTTAAACATCTATTCGAAAATGTTCCAAAATTGAAGTAGAAACGGGATGATGTATGCTTAAAAATAGTAAATTACCAGGGGAAGATGAAATAGTATAGGAATGTTTAAAAAAGGGTAGTTCATGCTTACTAAACAATCTCATAAATTAATAAACATAATCTGGGAGTAAGAGGAAATACTTGAAACATGGTAAATATCTATCCTATGTCCTGTTTTTAAAAAGGGAGATATTATGGAGTGTAGAACTTTTAGAGGAATCTCGTTACTCCACACAACTTATAAGATTGTATCTAATATACTTATGGTCAGAATCAATCCATACATTAAAAAAATAATAGGAGACTATCAAGCTGTATTTATGATAGGGAACCCAACAGTTGATTAAATTTATGTAGCTAAAAAAGTTTCTGAAAAAATTCACGAGTTCAATAAAGATGAGCAACTTTATGTTCATAAATTACAAGGAAGCTAGCATACGATTTGATTAATAGTGAAACACTTGGATGTCATGACCCAAATGGAAATACAAATAAAATTAGTTAGAATGATAAAAGCATGTATACACGAATCCAAAAGTAAAGTGAGATTTGGAGGAGTGGTAATGTGGTTTCAGATGAGTTTCTAGTAATAACAGGACTCAGACAGGGAGACCCTATATCACCGGTACTATTTAATATTGCATTAGAACCATTTATGACACAGGTGCTAATCCTAGACAAAGGTTTAAAAATAGATAACAATTAAGGATCATCCTTAGTAGCTTTCGTTGACGATACAATCCTTAGAGCTGAAATAAAAAACTAACTGAGAAATACAACTAGCATCCTACTAAACTAAGTAACAGAGATTGGTCTGAAGATAAAACAAATTATATAATACTTTCGAGTCAAAATCACTAGACTAATTATTTAAAAGTTGATGATTCCAAGTTTTAAAAGGTACAGAGCTTCAATTACTTAGAGGCAGAGATCAATGAAAACGCAAATAACCTTGAAGAAATTAAAAAACGACTTAAGGCAGCAAAAATAGATGCTAATATTATAGTTTAATTCCTTTATTCAAATTAAGACTACTATCAATTAAGTCCAAAATTACGTTATACAAAGTCATAGTTAAACCATGTAGTACACGGTCATGATAAAATCAGACAAAAAACAAATAAAAGTTTTTGAAAGAAAGATATTAAGGAAGATCCTCTAACTTAAGTGACCTAAGAAAATAACGATGGGGAATGTGTAATGAGGAACAACGAAGAATTAGATAAACATTAAACTTTATAAATAACCTACCATTATTGGAACCTTAAAAAGAACAAGGATAAGTTTGGCAGGACCCGTATGGAGAGCGGAGGGGATGATTGGATTAATAACTAAATGGAAACGCAGTAGGTAATAAGAGACCTAGATGATGGTCTAAACAAAGATGGATAGATAGAATACAGGAAGATTTAAAACTTCAGATTGTAAGGAACGCAGAAAAATGTGCGAAAAATAGAGAGGGATGGATACAATATGTTGCTGAGGCGATGGGCCTTAAAGGCCTGTAAAAGCCTAGAAGAAGAAGAATAATAAACTACTTCATTAGCAATATAAATTTATGATAAAATATACCTACTTAGTAGTAGGTATAGATAGACGGACCATCTCCGCTCAGAATCGTTTTTCATATTGATACATTAATATATAAATTCTCCATGACAAGGTATCAGCAGAGCGGTTGACAAATTTTAATTATTTATCTTCTAATGTATAAAATATTATGTTTAGTACATACATTTTAATTTTACTGACTTTTATTTTATTTTTTATTTATTTGCAATATATTATGTACAACCTATAAGGGGTACAAATAGTATATTCTATTAAATGTTAATGGGAAGATACATAATTATACATATTGATATGAATTAATCGCGTTAATGAACTAATAATAAGAAATATGTAGGAGGTACATAATATTTTTGAGATAAGTTTTGATATGAGCAGTCATCCATTATTCATTAATAACACTCAAGTTGACTTTTTTTTATTTTTTTTATACTTATAGACCATAAGCCCATAAAGTACTAACATTTGTGTAAAGTGTATCCGTAATTTTAATTTTTAATTTTTATTTAGTGTTTACATTTGTCATTTATGTAGTATATAAAATTAATAATTTATAATGGATTTAGTTCTGGGTAGGTACTTTTTTAATATTATTTTCATGATTCATGAATTAAAAATGAACAAAACATTGTAAAATTATTTCTAATTTTAATCTTGGTATAATATTATTAATAGCTGAATTTAGTATTCATCTTTGAAGAATATGTTTATTGGTTTATTAACAGCGTAGGTACCTACCTATAGTGAAGTCATTGGTCAATAATTGTTGTACTGCAATTGAATACGATTATTGTTGATAACTTATAATAATTATTAACTCCAAGATAAATATGACTTAATATATATAAAAAAGATAAACCTTCAATTAATTTTAATTTATTAAATAAAATAAAATACATTTCTTCGTAATTTTTAGTTTGATGAATAATTTAATTCATTTTAAGATTAAATTATATGAAATTTCTTATTTTATTCTTTAATCGTGTTATTTTAAATTTATTCTTACTATAACAAAACTAAATCTATACTTATAGTTTATAATATAAGAAATTTACATTTTAATCTGATTTGATAAATGAATACAATATGTTTGTAGGTATACATTGTACTAAATTTTTTTTCAAGTTATTATAATATACTAAAAAAGCATATACAACTTTTTACAATGCATTATATTATATTTTTAACTATTAAGCTAATCAAATAGTTTTTTATTATTACATTTGCATGATGAAAATGTTATTTTTTTTTGTATAAAAGTTCATGATTTCCACTTAAATATATATATTTCATTTACTCAGTGTTTATAGAGAAAAATCGTGCTGTGAATTAATTACATTCCTCCTTATTAGCATAAAAAAATATTCATACAATGTCGTGTATACGTTTAAACAATATATTGTATAAAGGGTAAGGATAAGGAGTCCACAATGGCACAATCCCCTTTGATTTGTATACGGGCGTATCTGCACGCGTGAATTGTGTAACAATATTCACATCAATATTGTACCTTATACAGTTATATATCTATATACACTATAGATATATTATACAGGGTAATTCACCAAGTACGGTCATCCTATTTTTTAATTTAATGATGAATTTGTTGAAATTATTATTTTTGGAATATTTAAGTATATCTAAATTGTAAGGAGTAAGGACGATATTTTTAAAAACTTAGTTTTTTTTTATCGTTCAAGTAGAAGCTGTGACGATACAAACTAATTTTTTTTAAAAAAAAAACACTTTTTACTGTTTTAAATGATATTTTTTTGAAAATTTTAACGCACCTAAATAAAAATTGTAACATTTCATTTCTGTGTTATTTATTTATTGATTTAACTTCATATAAGAATACGTCATATTACATTCATTAGTTGATATCTATAAGTAATAGTTTGTGGTGAGTCTATCACAAGGGTCAATGATAATTAATACATTATGGGTATTTTACAATTATTTAACTTTATATACCTACTAAGAAACAACCGTAAACAAAATATAAGGATTTGTAAATATGGTTCTTAAGTATATTTAAAAATTGTTTGAATCAGAGTTCGAATCAATTCATTACTAAATGAGAAAACCGGGCCGTATCTCACCGTATATGTGATGTGGGTACACTTGACAGAGTCAGTCTATATGACAATATGTCTATAAATTAATTTGTGATTTTGACAAATTTTGTCAATTTTGTTTTATATTTGCACATACACTCGTAAAAAAATTAATATGTCTTTAAGCTAAACTTATTAATTTGTTTAAGCAAAATTTTAAAAAAAAACATTTTTCAATTTTCAAACCTCAGGTATAAAAATTAAAAATTGAATAAAAAATGTAACTACAAAATATTTTTTTAAATTTTCATGATTTTGATAAATTGTATTAAAATTTAAAATTCAAATGTTTTTATAAAAACTGCGACTGCGTAAATATATTTTTTGTAACTCTGACAAAAAATTTCAAACAAAAACTTACAATTTTATTATACACAAGTCGAATAAAAACTAAAAAAAAGTCAAAATATATTATGACTATAAATAGTCTAACATTTTAGAATATCTAGGTAATGCCATTATAAATATTTGGTTATTATTTCAATTATCTACGGTGATTCGATTTTGAAATACAATTTATAACAAAAACCAACATTTTATCGAAAACTGATTTTGTGTAAAATATATTTCCGTTTTATCATAATTTGGATTTTTTTTTTGCGTTTATATTGTAAAGTATTGGGAAGTTTGTACTTTTAACTCCCAAGAGTACACATTAGATCCAATTTTCTACAGTTTCTAAGATTGGAGATTACTAAAAAGAGTGTCTTTAGAAACACCCAAAAAAAGAGGAAAGTTGTTAACTACTCTTCTGTATCGTAGGAGACGAGTATAGCTTGTCATTGAGCATGTCACAGTAATGGATATGTTAAAACGCGGTTGCCAATGTAATTTTCTAAACCAAAATACACTTTACGGTAATGATGATCTTGTATTGTAGAATCACAAAATTTATAATGACGTGTCTTTAAAAATAAGATAATTTTAACCTTTTTTAGAAAATGTGGCCTGTAGGAAGTTTTCTTTTTTCGGATAAAAAATTGCTTATTAAAACCTAACAATTCCTTAAGGCCTGATAAATTTTCCTGTAAAGTCCTTTTTGTTGTTATAATACAACTATCATCCCCTCTCTCTCTAAATTGGTATCAACTATTGGGTAGCAGATGAGTGGAAAAGTATTAAAAATAAGATGCTAGTTAAACTGTAAAATATAATTTTCAAACCATACCTATTATCAAACATTATTATTTGATTAAACTAATAATTTAAGTTTCTATATTTTGACATTTTAGTACATAGTATATTATTACCTATGTTATTATATACATCTAGGCATATAAAAAAATTTAGATCTAATTTGCAGACATTTCTTCTTGGGTTTTAATAAATTGAATAATAATATGGTAATTATTATAATAATAATATCTTTGAATAATAATAATTAATACTTTAAATTATTCTATGAGTCTATAAACTTACTTGCAGGGGGGCAAGATAATCACTTAACTGATTATCCACCTTAACTCATTGTACATCATACTTGCTTATTTTTAAATATAAAAAATATAATATTTAAATATTACTTTCTTATTCTTAGAATTTTGGTACCCGTGTATATAGTTATATATTTTTAAGTTCATAATTTACAACATAAAATGTACAAAATATAGATATTGTTTCATTTTAAATTTAAATACCCATAGCTTTATCGATATACTATAGCTGTATATAAAGAATATTAAAAATATATATAATTTATTATGTTGTTACTGTTGATGAAAGCTGACTCAATTATATGTTTAATAGACTGAATAATACAGAGTGTTAGATAGTGCATTTTATATTCAACCATATTTTTCATCAGTATTATTTTTATAAATTATGGTGGGTGATGGGCTGATGACGATGCATGTAAGGGTGAAAGATTTGTCATATGTTTCTGTTTCAACTGATTCTGTACTTCTATTCACATGTTTTATTCAAAGATACCATCGCCTTTAAAAGTCTGAAATAAAATAAAAACATTGATTTATAACTTATGTAAACATTTATTTCTGTTACACAACTGATTGTCAAAAAACGCTTGAATGGACTTGTCAAATAATTTAGTTAGATGGTAAAAATATGTTTCAGTAATATTTATATTGAATGACAAGACAAACGTAGGGGAAAACGATTTTATAAAAAGATTTTGAGGTAGGTGCTTTATATCTTTACTATCAAAATATGTCTTTCTTTAAAATAACGAAAGTACTTTTTAAAATAATTTACTCGTTTTAAAAATATAGTTGTAAGCTTTGCTGAATAAAAATGTATGGAGATTGAATCACGTGTTTTTTTTACTGTAGATTTACTTACCGTTATCGAGAACTTCTTATAGATTAATGCTATAGATTGTTCCTTATACGTTATTATAATCCCAATTAAAATATATTGATGATACATAGGCAAACATTTTTTTTTTATAACTATTTAAATTTTAAAATTTTACAAAATCTTGTAAATTTGCAAATTATTTCGTAGCTACAAATTTATAAAATGTTCAGTTTTTATAGCTAAGTATTGAACATTTAAAACAAGGTATTTCTTAAGTAGTTTATACTATCACTAAAAATCTAAAAAAAATTACAAACATTTTTTTTTATAGATATTTTAAGCTGAAATTTGGACGAAATTATATATTCAAATTTCAAACGGAGAATAATGATTTTAATTATTTTATTGTAACTTAAAAATGTTATTGGTGAGTGCTTGAAACTTTTAAAAATTATTATTATATTGTATTTACAGAATTACATTTTTAAATGCAACTTTTTCGGCAAAAATTAATTCTTGTAAAACTATTTACTTTAATAACCAAAATACCATAAAATATACTTATTATCATGTTATAACTGCTGACAGATGGTCTTCGCTCAGAATCGTTTTCCGTATACAATGATTTTTATTTTTTATCATTAAATCAAATTCAACCCATCCGTTATAGCGACCCCTCTATAGACACCTATAGTGCACAGCAGATATGGCATTCACTTGCCCACTTTTTTAATCTGGAATTTTATAAAATATATTATTTATCATTAAATTAAATTATAAATAAGAACCATCTTATGCTTAAATAACAACATTTGAAGATTTATTAATGAAAAATACAGTTTAGTACATAATTATTGAATCATAATTTATTTGTTTTTTGTTTTATTGATATAAGTCTGCGGCTTTTGAGGACATTATATTAATATTATAGTTAAAACTATTTTCTTATTTTATGAGGTTCTATGTTACTGAAAGGAAACGAGAAGTGGTAGAAGAATCGTATTTATGGCAGTGAAATATCGAGTTGTAAAAAATGAACTAACCATTTTGATATTCAATCAAATTTTAAAGCCTAGGTAATCAATAAATGATCTGTTATTAATATTTAAAATATCTGATTAAATTTATACTAACGTTTATCGTTTATAAAGTTCACTAAAGTACCCGTGATATGACCACCAATAATTTTCTTAAAAAAAGCAAATTCAATGATTACTTTATTACATACATGCTTGGTACATCTATTGTGTTCAATGTATTTTATATTTGCTCTTAGTCTTACAATTACAGTTTGCTAATGACTTTGTAACATTCGTTACACTCTCTCTATATATAACATTAAACACACCAATAGGTTGATCAATACAAAATATACACACTCAACTATTTTCGACCCGTCCAAATTATTACTTATTATTAAAAAATAAGCACACTGCAGTCAATTCGACAGTAACCATCAACAGAAGCGAACTCGCCGTTTATACACTTATTAACAGTCATTTTCCTATACTGTAGTAAAGTACAAATGTGTATTATTATTGTTAAAAAAACCTTATACACTGTGCTCTATACGACTATACCCCAGCTACGGAAAACTTATCCATGAGGAATAGAAAACCTTCTCTAGATAATTAATATCGTAACAAGGTTCTCCCGACCATGTTGCAACTTGAAAATAGGATTTAATACAGTAGAATAATATTTATTTGATGCTTTAAAAACTGCGTACCTATATTAGTAATTTAGTAGGTTTTATGATAAGGATTGAATATATTATTTTACATTTTTGTTTCATCTCTAGTGTAGTAACTTTTGTTGTAACAATTAATAATTTACTATTGTTCGTTCATTTTTAGTCATCCATAATGTTAGTTTAATGTTTCTAGTTTATTTTTTATTGATATTAAATTAATTTTTATATTATTTAATTATGTTTATATTACCCACGCAAATCTAGGTATAAAAATAACTACCTGTCAGTATTTATTATTTATTATGTTATTTACATAATATATTAACTATTTTAGTGCTGCCATTGGAATTCGATCATTGGACTTTAAATAATGTTTGATAATTATATATAGTTTTAGACTAAAAACTAGTAATTATAGTTTTCTGAAATTTGTGATTGTCATTTGAGCTTCCCCTTAGTTATTTATAAATTAAAAATTATGTACATACTATAGTAAGTCATAAAATTAATACAATATTAAAATTTTAATTTGTCTCAAGTGTTAAAAAAATAAATAAAAATAGTTAAACATTTTATATATTTGGATTTATATATTGTGTTAATTTCTTATTGATTTAAATATAATCAAATGTTTATTTCTTAGTAATGATCGCCGTTTATTGAATGTTTATGTATTTAGCGTAAAAACTAGGTTATAAATACATATAATATTATATATATCCAAAGAGAAACATTGATTGTTGTAACTTGCTACTTTAGAAGTTGAGGTTAGTCATGTCCTATATCATTAAAATTCTTAAGTACTCAAAACATAATACGTCGATGTCGCGTGAAAGAACATATTGTTTAGGATGACCTATTACAAGTGAACGAAGAAGCTTTCAACTACAAGGATGGATATTTAGGGGATAAGACTACTATATGTGATATGTAATAAAACCAAACAACTATAACAGTAACGAAATTAACAAATATTTCGCAATATTTCCGAATATTTTGAGGTTAAATATAACATTATTTAACAAACATGGGACATTTGGTCTTTAATAGTATCCTACGTGTCACGAAAATGTGTGTGTTTTTTTTGTGAAACTAGTACTGGAAAATGGAAATATGAGCTGAATAGATCAGATTATACCTCTGAAATATTAAAATAAACGTTGATATCATGTTTTTAAATTATGAATAAGCTTGTTTAAAAAAAACGTTAGAATAAATAAAAATAAAATTATCAATTAATGATAATAACAATAATTGTACTGAGAATTTAATAATTTCATATACTATTATAAACTATTGTTGGCTTTAAAATGGTTATAATTATTTACATATATATATTTGTAAATTATTAATATTTATAAGAATTAAAATTTTGATTTATACTCCCATAAAATAGTAATACAACATTGCATATTGTTTGATTAATTAACTGTCAAAAACATTTAATGATTTCATTTAAAAAGTCTGTCGTATATTTTTAAAACATGCATGAGTATATACAGATAGGAGTGCTTAGTTATCAATAGTAGGTATCTAGCTGTATTCGAGTATAATAACTGTCAACTGCAGATAAATAATTGAATATTGATTGGTAATAATTTTTTTTACTAACATTAATTATAAGCTAGGCTAGGTTACTAAATGGCCATTTGTTGCAATTTTAATTTACATTTATTTTTAAATTTTGTCAAATAGATTTATTTATTTTATAAAAATTAACAGTTTGATGATGTCCTCTGAGTCCGTCCCGTGTGGGACATCAGGTGGTGTCCTATGTTGAGTTGGAAACGGTAAGGATTATAGAATTCGGTTGAAATGTGTTGTACCAACACCAAAGTATTTACATAATATGGTTGTGGTTCTAGCTGGGTCTTCTTCCTTTGCAATTAGACATCCCTGATAACCATTGCAGTGTTTTCTCATTTAGCGATAGTTCTTTTAATTTAACTTTTTTTCATGCCTTGTATTCTCGATAAATATTGTAATTTGTCTTTTACAACATTCGATTTTTTTTCAATACATTTTTATGTAATCGTAAGTTGATTTATAAAGTATATCTCATTATTAGTTGTGGCTTCTTTAAGCTATCTGTCAGCGTAAAGATATCTATGTGTATCCCCATAAGTAAGTGATATTTGTTTGTTTATTTTCGACGCTGTTACTATTTTGTTTCGGATCTTTGTTGCAATATACCCTGGTATTAAGCGAATATACATTATTGAGTATACACTCTGCAAGTCACTGAGTATTACATATTTTGTATATTTCTCATTCATTATTGTCTTTACTGCCATACACAAAATACTACTGAAAATAGTACTTATAATATTATAATTAAGGTGAAACTTGCTATGAATGGAAATTTAAATATGATCTATATATTATTTTAAGATTTTTGTAATGTTGAATATATCGTAATGGAAGTCAGTAAATATCACGTTTATTTAGCTTATTTAATGTACTTTTTCAAGATATTGTGAACACTGTACATCAAATAGCTATATTAATAAAATTATTTACTACCGTTAATTATTGATCTATTATGAAACTTAAAGATTAGAAATTTATCTATTTTTATGATATTTTATTTTCAACATAAATATCCGTCTTTGGCATTAATTTCCCAGTCATATTAAATTATTGTAGTAATGATCTTTGGTCATTTGTAAGTCACAACTAAAATGTCAATGTACCTATCAAAATACTGAACATTTACATAGTAAATTGCAGACTAAACACCTATCAGAAAACAAAATAGTTGTTTGACAGGAAATCAATGTAGGAAACGATGTTAAACCAACAATGTGGTTAACACGAGACGAGGTACAAAGAGGGGTCAAATTTGCGATTGATGGTGGCCCCGTATTGTCGTTTTAATTAACGTTTTGACGTGATTTTCTTACGACTGCCATGGCCGTCATCACCATACAGGGGCGTCGCTATTCGCTGCCACCAGGTTTTGAATTTAGATGCGTGTATTTGGTGTATGACACGAATACACGACATTATCGTCTGTAACAGAAACAAGAATGATATGAGAGTGAGATAGTGGTGGGTGGTGGCGGTGATCAGGTAGATACGATGGTAGGAGGGACAGGAGAAATGCAATGGAAATAAAATATAAGTTTAGATACTGTATAAGATTAATGGTCGATTAATATAGGAGCCTCTAGGTAGGTACAGAAATAGCAAATATAATTAATTATATAATTTTCTAATATTATGTATTTATATAATACGAGTATCTGCAATGATTTCTATGTGCGTTTGACTTGGACCAAGAAAGCGGTACGGTATATTATTATTTTAACTATGTCGTATATAATGTTTAATTTTTAAATCAAAAAAATGTATTTTCTAAACCTAGCTTCAGTTTTTACAGAATGAGTGGGTATGAGTTGTTTAATTATCTAGTGTATACAATAGTCTTTATTGCATTTTTATTATTTGGTTTCAAATATTGTAAAATTTATCTATTTCAAGAGTTACAGTAAAATTATTTATAATAATAATTCAAAATGGTACTAATGAGCCACATTTAACCTAAAAATTATTATTAATTAGGAAAACATTTTTTTGTAAATAATTTATTTTGCACAATCATTTGAATCATATGATAAATATCTGGCTAATGCCGAGTTGACCAAACATCCAGTACTTATTTTTTCTTCTCACCTTTACCTTTTTAAAACAAACATAGTAGTGTAGGTACTTATTAGGTATTTATTATTTTTTAAATTATATTTAGTTTTTATTATATTTTTATTTCTCCGGGTTGCATGTAAAAATAATTAATTTAATGGTTCAATAAAATTTAATGGACCAATCGTGGGCCACTAAATCATGTTTAAGGGACCATTAGTTCCTATTGATTTAATAAATGTTTAATGATTATTCATGTAACCTAGTATTAGTCTATTTAAGGTGTAATCAACACATTTTTTTAAAAAGAGATTCAAAATATAGAAAGTATTGAATTTCTTTTTTTGAATATGTCAACTTAACCTTGAATATGTTGATGATTCAGTGCCAGTAACTTGTATTCAATAAAATAGCGTACCGAATACTATACCAATTTGCTTAACAGCAGGGAAGTGATAATAAAATGAAAAATTAATTAAATGAAAATGTTGGACTTTGGACTTTTGACCTCCCTATAAATCCAAATAAAATTAATCCCAGCACTTATAGTGTCTGCTTACTTCATTAAATGTGTCATACAATTATTTACGAATGTTTCAGGTTAATCTAACTCTGTTACTTTATTTTAATAATTTATATATTTCTTAGTTAGGTACTTATTTTTGAGGCTTTTTGAACTATGAATAAAACTCAATAATTAACGTTAGGTGATGTACATTTTTATAAATAATTTTATAAACTTAATTTTTTAAGGTAATAGTAAACCTAAAACCATAACTATTTTATATGTATAGCATAATTTTGTTCTGTGCTATTTTCAATAAAATTATGTTCAATTCAAGTAGGCATTGTTATTAAATGATTTCATTTTAATAGTATTAATCCACTATATAAATAAGAAAAAAATATATTTACAACATCAAAATAGAACAACAATTAAATATTTATAAAATTAACTTTTAATGTCATTAACGTTAATTAACTATATTCTAAAGGTTGTTATGTACGATAATTATTTTAATAATTGAGTTCTTGATTGAAAACATCTGGGAATATGTAACTAATAACTAAGAAATATAATTTTTTAATAACTTTATAACATTTATAATATTTATAATTTGTCAATTTGTGGTAAAATGTATTTGAATAAAAAAAAATTAATTTATAAACTGAAATTTAAAAATTATTCTTAGTGTTAATATGCATTTACTAAAGCTAATTTTTTTTGACAAAGAATAAAAATAAGCTATTATTAATTTTCTAATTATTCATTAATTTCTCTATTTCTCATCTATAGTGTGTTACATTTTAATATATTATTATATAAGAATTGTAACATAGCGTTAAAGGTACATATACATTTTTTTTTTATTTACAAAATATATTACAAGTTTTAAAATATTACATTAAACACTATGTCTTGTACCTTTTCCACATAACTTTTATTTTAATAAAATAGGTACATAATAATATGCAGTTGCCTGTTTTTAAGTAAAAGAAACCGTTGAATTTGAGTACCTAATATGATTATATGACACTGTTTTTGCATAACAACTCCTTCAATTCACTGATTTTGACCCAAGAATCAAAATAGTACTGTATTAATGTTATACATTTAAGACCTTTACATAAATTATAAATTTCAGTTTGTGATTGTCTATAGCAAGGGTTTACAAACTTTTAGTCCATTTAGTTGTGATATTGAGAAGTTGCCTCCCACCCTACACTACAAATGGAAACGATTGATTTGCAATGTAATAATGCATTAAAAATCAAATATCACCAAGAGACTTTGGTTGATTTTTATAAATTTCTCCCGAATTCACAATATCCAAATTTAAAAAAAATTGCAATTCAATATAATATATGTATATTTGCTACTAATTATTTGTGCGTACAAACCTTTTGTAAATTAAAATACATTAAATCAAAATATAGATCAGCCATGTCTGAAAAACATTTGCAATCAATTTTGAAAATTGAAACAAGAAACACAGAATTTGAATTTGATAAAATATTAGCAGAAAAACATAAATTTCATGTTTCTCATTAATATAAAACTATTATTAAAATTAAGTTTATTTAAGTAGGTAGACATATTATAAGAATTATTTTTTAAATATTTAAAAGTATATATCTTTCTATAAAGTTAAACATTATATGTGTTCATTTCATACATTTTGGCCAGATAAAAGCTTTTTTTATTTTATTTTGGCCCTTGAATAAAAAAGTTTTGAGACCCCTGTATTATAGCATAGAATATATTATATTTCATTGACAATTATGTCACATTCATTTAGCTTTTTATTGGACCTTACGCCTTTGCACTAATAATATGTAGAAGTATGACATATCCACATAAAATTGTATGAATTATAACACTATTAATGCATTAAATAAAATTATTTTATTTTAATAGATTGTAATTTGTACGCCACGAATTATTTTTTTATTTTGTATTGTTTTAATTTTTAGTCCAGAATTTGGTACTTTTTATGTTAATAATCTAGGTACAAGGCAACTGATAAACAATAAATATTAAAATAGTACCTAAATTATATGACTATTTATCAAACTGCTTAACGATTTCACTAAATGTTTACTCAATTCGTCAAAAATAAACCAAGCATCAAAATCTTCATTAAATAAAATATATTCTTAGCTTTAACAAAAACTACTCAATTGCAGTTGTAGGAAATTTTAAAAGAAATATTAAAAAGGGCTTATGATAATAAGCAGATAATAACAAACAACATTTAACTTAATGTGTAAAAACAACCCAAATTTAAGAATTATTAATTTAGGTAATAAACAAATAACATTTGAAGATTAACACTTAAAGATGAATTCAAAATTTAAATGTATTATAAAGTTTTAGTTTATCTGTTTCACACTCAATGGATACTGTCCATTTTTAGGTAGTTTCCAAAACAGAATAGTATGACGTTGACATTGTGAAACTAATAATTAGGTATCATACTACCACTCTCGATTTTAAAATAATTTATAGCCAGTCAGGGAAATATTGTTTTCATAAATGTGTCGACATTTCTGATTAAATAAAATATGTTTCTATATTGTATTATTACATAATATAGAAATATTAAATTCCATGAGATAGGTATTACCTATGTCATACGAAAAAAAAACATAAAGACTTCAATATACTTAGTATAGTTTAATATTTTTTGATTTCTAAAATTTTGAATATACCAAGTGTCGGCAAATGCTATAGTTTAAGTTTTATTGATGTGTGAAATGTATGAAACATACATAATATATTATATAGTGTATAATGCATACATACGAATATACAATATTATTTTTATTTTTTTTTATTTAAAGAATAAAGCTTCAACAGCAAAGGTTATTAGCCTAAACAATATTATTATAAACATATCATTTATATGAATTTTGTTGTTTTTATGATTGTTTTTTAACATGAAAATAATTGAAAAGGATAAACAGGTTATTTTTGTTTGTGACACCTATTGATTGCCACCATTGTCACTGATTTGAGTAAATTAACACGTTCACATACCTACCTACTACTGGAGTGAGTGGTTCAGAGTTATAATTAAATTTAAGTTTGAATCAAAATTGTCAATAGTTATAGTTCAGACATTTTTCAATTAAAAATGTTTATAAATGACTCGCAAACTAGGTGGTAAACATTTTTTTTAAAGTTTTTTATTGAGTTAACAAATACTAATTTTTGAAAAGAAACTTTAAAAAAAAAAAATCATTCCATAGAAATACATTAATAAAATAGATATGGTTATAAATAATTATAAACAGTTTATAAAACTTTATGACCTGATAGTTTAATAATTCAGATAATTTGAGTTTCTATCATTTTAGATCCTGGTTAAAATCAAGAACGGAAAATAAATTATTTTTTAATTAACACATACCTTGAGTTTTAAAAACTAAAATTCTAAAAAAAAAAACTAAATTGATTAGCAATCGAGTTTAATTTGTATTTTAGAGTTTAGATACAAATTATATTTAATTAAAGGGAATGGCATACATTTATTTTATTTTTTGGGAGTTTTTCTTACACTTAGAATTGGTACTAATGAAAAAAAAACTCATCTAAAGGACTAAATATATAGATACAATTTCCAATAAATTGAAAGTGCGTCCACACAAGAGTTGTAACAATTGGTTTCTTATATAGTTTTTAATATTTTTTTAATATTTTAAAACCTAGAAAATATTTTTTTTTTAATAAAGGTTGAGTACGTAATAATATATGAAAAAAAAGTTCATTCCAGATATGTATTATGTTAATTTTGCTGATAAATATTTAAATTTAAGTTATTATCATACGAATAAATTATATTAATTTATAGAAATAGTAAGAATTATAGTTAGAAATTTTGTATTATACCTACTATTATTCATGAATACATTATTACATTTTGAAAGTTAATTTATTGCTGTTTTCAAAATAGGTATAATGTTTAAACTTTTTCATTACAATATAAGATTTAAACCATAGGAATAAAAATTGCACTTTTTAATGGTAGGCATTGATCAAGTCAAAAAATTTTTTTATCAATTATATATATATATTACATTTTATAATTATAATGTGCTTTTATTATAGTATAATTAATAGTATAGTAAGTTTCGGTGGGAGACCTAGGCGCAAAACCTATGACAAAAAATAAATCAAAATTTTATTTTGGTGCACATTTTTAATGTATCTTCTACATATTTTGAATTTTTTGTGCATATGTGAGCATATTTTGCCATTTTGATCATGCCTATTTGCATCATATTTAGCACCTCTTTGGTGGTTTAATTCCGGTCTCTAAAAGTAATAATGTTATATTGTTGGAAGGTACTTAGTACCTAAGCATTTGAATTTCACATGAACTATAACAAAAATTAATTTTAAAAAAAACGGTTACAATAATGTTATTCCTTTAAGAAAAATGATCAATGGTTACATTTTAGATAGATATATTATTGATTCTAGTACACATCCTTTAGAAATCTAAAAGAAAAATTTTATGTTGCTTATTCCTCAGCTTATATTATTATTTTAGCAATTTATGTCTTATTAAAAATACACAGACAAAACTTGTTTATTTATTTGTTCTTATCGTTCAAACTCGAAACTATAGACAATATCTTATGTGGGAATAATTTTACAACGGAAAAAATAAAAACAATAGAATATTTAAAAAATGTGGGGTTATAAAATTAACCATTTTTAAATAGACAATTTGTAATATAAAAAATTATTATCATGTTAATTTATTTTGATTTATATTTAGGTACCTATAATTTTATTATTTTTAATATATAAAATATAATTAAAAATAAACCAAAATATTATCATATACAATATTAATATTGGTACAAATTATATACATTTGATTTTGTATCTTTAATATAACACATTGGGTACAGTTTTATATTGGCGCCTTTGTCCTACTTATTTTGGTACAAATGTTATGTAATTTTTACATCTTTGGTGCTTATGTTGTATAAACCAATAGTTTAAATAGATTTATCATTTATTTAAATATTGTAACATTTTGTAACCACAAGAATAAAAAGAAACTAGAATTAACGAAGTAGTTTATTATTTTATGCAAGAACGTGTAAAATACATATCTTGGATTTAATTTTTTTTAAATATAGTATGTGTGTTTGAGAACAATGCAATTTAATATTGATTGTTTAAGGATGATATTTTCACATTTTTCATGTTATGATACAAATAATTATAAAACATTACACCTACTTCTTTAAACGCATCTTATATTTATTTTTATACCATTATGAAATATTAATTTTGATATTTTTTTGTTTATGTTAAATTAGGTTACTTACAGTGCATCTTATTGCGAATGTTTTGAACACCATTATGCTTCAGAGATCTCCATCGTCGAGGAAGAGGCGTTCCGCCAATAATGACTCACGTCGAACCAGTGTGGCATTTAATCTGGAAAGTCAGTCAACAAGACTCACGGAAGGAGGAAGGCAACAGACGCAGCAGTCACCACAACATAGTGGACAACATAGAAGAGCTAGTATAGCAGCAACGTCACCTTCCGATGGCTTCGAAATGCGACAAAGGACTAGAATATCACCGGAGGAGGAGTTCTTTGAATACACGCATAAAAGAAGTCCTAGACCGAGTTTTGTATCGGAAACTAAAGTACTGTATATTGATAAGAGTCCTAGAAATAGTTTGGTTCCAGATATGTCAAGGAGTCCTCGAACCAGTTTGGTACCATCGGATCATCGAAAACCCCCACGATTATTACCAGACGACCAACAAGACTCATATGCACGGTCAAGTCCTTCAAGACTTGAAGTCGATGTCAATCGGAGTCCTAGGCATAGTCTTACATGTGAGCATCCAGATCCGAGAAGCCCGAGAAGTCCAAGAGGTAGTATGGTGCCAGAAGATGATTACTCGGAATTACGGTCAGGACTGCGATTGGACGTTGAGAGTTTCAATCGAAGCCCAAGATCAAGTACTGCTGGCTTGGATCCATCAAGAAGTCCAAAAAATAGTTTAGTGCCGGACCCAAGTCGATCACCTAGAGGAAGCATTGCTTATGATTTAAATCGAAGTCCTAGGGGTAGTTTGGCAGTAACACCTGATGCCAATCGGAGTCCTAGAGGTAGCTTGATACCAGACCCTGGGAAAAGTCCCCGAGGTAGTGTGGTATCAGAAGGTGCATATAATATGAGTAGGTCAGCAAGAAGCAGTATACCGATGGCCGAATCAGCTTCTTTGGGAAGAACGCCAAGAGGAAGCATAGGCTCAGTGTCATGTGTCCATTTCGATCCACAGTTAAAAACAACTAGGAATTCAATTGAGCCGGGTAAGTTATAAAATATGATTTTATTTCAAATAAATCTATTTAAGTAAATTATTAGGCATTAGGAAGTGATCTTACCTAACTAAACTGAAAATCGAGTGTTATAATTGAAATACAATAAAATATAAGAATACGTTATATCCACTTACAACCATATTTATGACACTAAAATTTTTTTTGTTAAATATAGAGATGAAATAATATACCTAATAAATATAAATAAATATCTATAATATATTTTAATGTAAAGTTATGTCAATACCTATTAATAGAACCTTTACAATTTTATTTTATACCTACTCAAATATTTTAGAGTTGAACATTAAAAACAAAAATAACAAAATAATATTGTTATAATTCTCTGATAAAAATAAATAATTTTCGTGTGTAAAAATTATTCACAAATATTTTTGTAGAATAATGTATCATAATAAAGCTTTTAACTTCCTTCAGATTCAGTAAAATATTGGCGGAATGTTATTTATTTTAATTTTTTTTCATAAGCAATCGGGGTAAGACTCATCCCTACCGACTACCAGAGCTCATACAATCCATAAATACACGTCGTTGGTTGACACGTACATTTTGAAATACGGCTTCTGTGCAATTTAATAATTTAATATTTTTTTGTTTACTGACTAAAATATACTAAATAATATATTTTATTACCAAATGACTTCCTTTGTGTAATTTTCATTACGAATATAACCTTATTTGAATTTATCAAACATTCGGCGGCCCAGACGCCCCAATGTCAAATACACCATACACTATGCGTATTGCGCAGTATAAATAAACTCTAATGACTGGATAGTTTTAAGTTTTGAAACATTTTAAAACGTAAATATTTCTTTTTAAATTAAATAATGAATAATTTATAGCTACCTTCCTACTTAAGTTTAAAATTAGCACGAGGCACTTATTATGTTAAACATATAAGTTGCTTATTTGTTCATTTTAATTTTTCAAAAATGTATTTAATGATGAAATAATAAATTCTCATTTTTCTCAACATAGAAATATTTTTATAATTAACTTTTAATTATAAAACTATCAAACTATACTTGGAATATCAAATACAGATACATAAAGATATTAAAAATATATTGTAAGGACAATTATAAAGTAAAAAATAAAAATTAGACTAGTTATAACTTATAAATGTTTTTATGTTTAGTTATATTATATTATTAAAATAAGTCTACATACTTCGCATAGCTTCAAATAAAAATATGTTTAATTATTAAAACGTAGAAAATATTTAAACAACATAATATTCTGAAACAAAGAGCGTCTTTTGTAAAATGTACAAAACCAAATTATAAAATATATTATGGATTAAATACATTGACAAGAACCAATGAATAAAATAAATAGTGGCATTAAGCGTACATTATACGTTCACATAGGTAATATTTATAATGAAATGAACACGGTTCTTTGTTCGATTAAATTAAACAAATAAAAAGCATTTAAAATAGAATTGTGGTATATTTTGTGTGTCTATAATAGCAGGTAGTTTTGTATTTATATTATGGTCATTTCATGGTTGGACGATTTACCGAAATGGTAGGCACGTGCGTATTCATAGAAGTCCTTACCGCAATGACATCCGTTCACGTGGCTTGAAGTTTGAATGTTATATGCATCGACTTGTTTCAGTATGGGCAGTTTATGAGGAATTTGTTATTAGATAATAAGCCCCTTTAAAATTAAATTAAAAGGAAACCGGAAGCAAGTAATGGCAAAATATAATGGAAATGCTTTATAGCCATTTTTTAATCAGTCATTCATAGGGAATAATTTTCAATAATTTATCTTTGATCACGTGTGATGTACACATACATATTACTCTAGATTAAATTGCATGAATGGATAATGTTTTTTTTTTATGAGGGATTAAAAACATTATCCACCACGAAAATGGGAGATTTTAAAATATACTAGACTATAAAATCAATTCATCAGAATAGTTGCTAGGGAGTTTTAAAATTAATAATTTCTTCAAGAGGACTTTCATGTTTCATAAGGCAGAGTGAAGAGGTTTTTCGCTTCCGCTAGGTATTTTCAAATGTATTGATTTTATCTGGCAATAAGACGTTTGGATTATTTGAAAATACTGTTATAATTTTTTTCTTTTTATAAAACCTTCTTCGCAACGCTTTATTAAACGATACAGATAAATTACGTAACTTTGTTAAAACTAATATATCACTGTATAGGATAAAATAGTGGTAAGATATTTATTTACTTAAAACGTACAATATGTTTGGTTAAATAATATACTTTTTTTTCTATTATTTTAAGTCATCAACTACGTGGTTATTTGTCAACCTTACAATAAATTACAATTATTTACATTTTAAATATTATTTTCTTTTTTCAATCTGTTTTCTGTTCAATACTGCTGTCGGCTGTCGACGTTAGCTATTTGCTGTTAGTACTTCTTGGTATTGGTGCCATTTGAATAATAAATAATGTACTGTTATATAAGTTCTACAAGTTGGAAATGTAAGATTAAAATATAACTCACAATTGGATAATATTATTTCATATTAGGCACTTCAATACTTTATAGAAAATAAAAAATAAATTGTTGTTTTCGTGTTAGGTAGATTGCTGTTTTTAGGTTAGGTAAGTTCACAAAAGCATGTAAGAAAACTATCACTTGAACGTGATAGTTATCTAATTCAAAATATGTATTACTGTATTTAAAGAGTAATAAAGTTTATATACAACATATTAAATGGAAGTATCAATCGATACCTACTTAATTAAAGTTTTAATTGTCCATACATATAATTTATTATAATGTTATTTTTGTTAGAGTGTTATGATTAAATGTAAAATTTAGGTCATTTACGAAAAAATAAAAAATCTATTTTTAAATTAAAAAGTTAAAAATTATTCTTGTTTATAAATAATACCTAATGAATGTTATTTAATATTTTATAAAATAATTCAACTTTTTTTTATTTAATTTCAAAGTAAAACTAATTTAAAACTGAGTGGTCCACTAAATAATTAATGATTAGACATCTTTGTGCTTTTAAAATATTAGTATTTATTATAAAAATAAAATCAATACTATACCAATACCTATTACGTTGAATAAACAACTGTTTCAAATGGATCGTTAAGGTGATTATGTTACTTTAGAAAAAGTTTGAAGTGATTACAGCTATATTTAAAATACAATTCTGAATGTGTTGAATAAAAAATATTGCGGCACAATGTAGTTTTATTTTTAATTTATTTGTTTAGGTATAAATCATTCGTTTTATAATAAGTTTACTATACATTTTGACTTTCTTAGAATTTAGGTTGAATATAAATAAGATATACAGTAATTTAGATATTACCGGATTTTGGCACAAATTAATGAAGGTCATTTTGAAATTTGTACTAAAAAAACTAAGGGAGAAAATACAAATATTTTCAACACTTAGCTATGATTTTTATAGAATAAGTTTACCGAGTGGTATAGATACTTATAACGTTCATTGACTGAAATATATAAAACTTGGTTGTACTTGAAAAACTTTAATAATGTATTCAGTGAATATGAACTGTAATATTGGAACTTAAAATGCAATTGTAGTTAATACTTAATGGATAAAAGAAGTACATCTTCTTAAAGTTTAAAATTGAACTGAATATAACATATTTCAGAAGCATGTCGAGGAATCATACCTATATATTTAACATAAAATCGAACGAAAGGAAACAATTAAACTAAATCGATTAGCGATTTTTTAAGTATTTTAAGTTTCCATGTAATTCATATTTTTATAAATAGTATGTATAGTCACTATAATTTTTAACTATACATAATAAGAAAGGTATTGAGTTAAATTAGGAACAATAATCAATCCAAGATAAATTTGTTTGAAACAATACTTCTTTATTCCATTTTATTAGATTCTGAGTGGAGTGTTGAATGTATAAGTCTTACAATGTGTTATTTTTGTATCTCGTATCATCCCCAAGGTTCCACGAATATTAGTGAATATTATTGTAGCAATTAAAAATATCGGTAATACATAATCACAGTTTTTTTAAAAGCGTTTTAAGTTCAGGCTTTGATGAATCACGAAAATATGTAAATTGTTTTGTAGTTGAAAATTCATAAATATTTAATGACCTTTTGAAGTTCAAATTTTGACACCATTGCATATTCAAACATATAACTATATAAACATATAATACAAAATTCTCCTCAAACTATTTTAGTTATTATATTGTAATTTAAAAAATATCAATCGTAGAATATAGGTAGTTTCAAACTTTATGTTATTTATACCACGAACACTGTCTTATGGTAAGCGGTATTTTTATAAGTTAACAACAATAGTCAATAATACATGTTAAAATATTATTATATAGGTATGCAATGTATTTTTGGAAAAAATAAGTCCGACCTTACCGTATTTCTAATAAAAAAATAATTTATAAATTGGCAATTGCAATATAAAATATATATAATTAAATATTCTTCAAAGAAGAACGTTATTATCGCTATTAATTGTTTTTCATGAATGGTATTATCATTGAATTATATTTTAATACATCCAATACACTGACCTACTCAATAACGGAGTAAATTCAAAACCTACTAAAAAACAGAGCAGTTGTCCTGGTATTTATTTGTTTGATTACCTATCATCCCAGAAAACCGAAAACTATACTTTAATATAGGTACCTACATTATACCATATAATATAATTACTTACAGTACTAATATATTTTAACTTAATCATTTACAACATGATAATATTATTAAATTGAATAATAATGCAAATCATACAAAGATCAAACAGCATTAATTAAATTAATTAAACCAAAATACTTTTAAATAATATACTAAATAGATACATATAATTCCATAAACCTGCCAATATATTTATACATTTTATATTCTGTTGAAGTATACAATGTGGTTTCAATTTAATTTAATTTAATAACAGAAACACCAACGGATTTTCTATAACAAATCTTGTCTTTTTACTTTTTACCGTAACCGTGCCAATTTGTTTTTGTCTACTTTACAACATATTCTCTCTCAAGTTTTTGTGGTTTATAATCATTTTCGTACGTTGTTTGGCTCTAGGTTTTTAAAGATTTTCCTGCCAATTTCTTTTTCCTTAGAACAGAACTAGTAACACCTGATTCCTAAAAGCGCATCTCTAACATTCTACGAAGCTCTAAATAAATTGTAAGGTATAACATGAGGTTATTGTAATTTATTTTATCAAGTTATAGTCCTTTTACATTTTAAAATAATATATGATGATTTAATAAAAATATTAAATATAAATACCTTATTAAACTATACTTAAATAATGGACTGGAATATTTTTTTTTATTTTATCATTAAATATCTTTAAATTATATTTTTTGATGTTCGTTAAATCAGCGGTTCTCAAACTGTGCTCCGCGGAGCCCTAGGGCTCCACGAGAGTAGTCTAGGGGCTCCGTGGCTCCCTGAGAATATCTGTATTAATTAAATTTAAATTATTAAATTATTATTATTTATAGTATAATAATTAAATTATTTATTATTATTATTATTATTTCTTAGTTACATTTTTATTTTTATAATCAATATTATTTGGACCGTACCAATATGTATATTATAAGTTACAACCGTACAAATGTCATATTTTGTGTCATTGTCAAAATGAGATTAGATAAAAGTCGGGTTTTTCGTTCATTTGACATATTGTACGATAATTATTTAGTTTACTTATCTACAATAGTACAATCTACATTCTACGAAGTTCTAATAATTTCTTTATTCTTCAATCATTACTCGTTATTCATCGGCTGCTGATGCAAATATTATACAATTTTATAATATACAATTTTGTGTGAAGATATGGGAAGTATGCACAAATCGCTACTTTACCATACCAAAGTAAGATGACTTTCTCGGGGAAAAACACTTGTACGCTTACTTGAATTGCGCAATGAATTGTACGTTTTTTTCACAGACCACCCATTTAATTTACAGCTCAGACTTACTGATAACATTTGGTTATTTCGACTTAGTTACTTGGCTGATATTTTCACAAAATTAAATGAAGTTAACTTATCAATACAAGGTAAAATGACCACCGTTTTCACGGCAAATGACAAAATTCGAGGTTTAAAAAAAAAAGTTAAATTTTGTGTTAAATAAATGTGTGTTTTTCTCAACATAAAATTGATAGTTTTCCTTTGTTAAAGGAATATTTAGAATCGATTGATAGTAATATTGAAGATTTTGATAAAATATATGGTGAAATTGAACAACATTTAAATGAAATACTATCGTCATTAGAAAAATATTTTCAAGAAAGTAAAGATATAGAATTTATCCAACGATATAATTGGGTTAAAAATCCGTTTTTAATCAACGATAAGCCCGAAGATTTATCTATAACGGAGTATGAAGAATTGAAATGACCACCGATTCATCTTTAAAAACTTTATTTGATAAAATATCATTAACAGATTTTTGGTGCAGTAGCAGTATTACTAACGAATATCAATCTCTGGCTAAAAAAGCTACGTATCTTAGCACTTGTCTTCTTCCTTTCGCAACAACATATCTATGTGAAACCGGATTTTCATCATATGCATCAACGAAAACCAAATATCGTAATAAATTGGATGCTGAAGCAGATATGTGCATTCAACTCTCGCCTATCAAGCCAAATATAAAAATACTGGTCAATAAAAAAAACCAACATCATGGATCACATTAATAAATAAATAAATTGCTAAAATATTATGTTCTTTTTTTTTATTAAATTAATATTAATTGAATAATTTGTATATAACCGTATTTTACAGAAAATAAAAATAGAAAGCAAATCGTTTACAATTGACATCATTTTTTATGAATTTTTGTTAGGTATCTCATATAGATATTTCTGATTTTTGGGGCTCCGTAATTTTTTTTAGGAATATAAGGGCTCCGCGAACAAAAAAGTTATTTAACGGTTAAATAATAATAAAAAAAATAGCTATGAACTATAGATTTTTTACTAGATGTAGTGTTATAATCATGTAAATTACATACAACCTATTAATATTAATCTATAACTATTGTGTCAACTTATAACTTATTAAGTGATATTATTGTGATAATATAGAATCGCATTTATAACACTTGTTTCAATATCACTACGCTTATTTTATGATGTTATTCGATTGTGTGTTCAATTTCATTCTCGTTTCAATCTTTAATAATATTATTGTACATCATGATTGAATTGATTACTTAAAATTAAATCTATAATTTAAAACTATTTTGCCACAGCTAGATGACGAAAAGATATAATTTAGAATTTTTTGTTTATAATTTTTTTGTAAATAAAAGGCAACCATATTATTGTACAAATACATTTCCAACAATAGGCTCTAAAATATATCTATTTTATTTTTATTTGTACATAAAAAATGCAACTGGTATAAATATTTTTCATACATGTTTAATATATCTATTTTCTTAGTTGTCTATCTTATTCATTGCACATTGGTTTATTTTCCTTACCGCTCCTTTTATTATTTTGTATGGATATTCATCATAATATGAATTATAGGTAGTAATCGTCTTCTAAGATTAGGTAGGCACTATTCAATATTATAGTAATATACATATTATTAAAGTATAGTGCAACTTATAATGATATTCGTCCATACTAAATAAACTCATAAATCATTATTATTCATTGTGATTATTGAACTGTAAGATAAGTAGGTGTATAAGAAAGAGTGTCATTAAATAATAAATAATATTATCAGAAAAACCATGTATACGTTTCAATGATTTTTCTTTTTTCTTTATATTTCATAGCCTTTTCAAAAGTCTTTGATTATAATTTAATTCTGTTAAATGAACGTTTCAACTACTGAATATTATATTATATAAATACAACCATGTATTTTTCGACCGTAAGTTTTGAGAGTGATTTTTAAGTATAAAACCTTATTGTTGAAGTAATAAAAATCGTAAACTTTATTACTCATAAAAATCTTCATTCGATAACTAAAGAAGACGACACTTAAACTTTTCATCAAAAGTCAAAAAAAGTGACAAAAGTTGTGAAGCAAAAATATTTTATTTTTATTTTACTTACATAGTTGCACCAAAATAATTGTATTATTGTTATTTTTTATAATTAAATTTATTTACTTATTCTTAAATATATTATATTATATAATTTACCTAGTATAATATTATCATATATTATGAAACGTTAATTTTTATTGTTAAATAAATACACTTGTAAGACATACTGTCATATTCAATTATTTTTAATTCAATAATTAAATGATTTATGTTCATTTAGACATCGAACATAAAATAGTTATTGTGTTTTATTGTAACAAACGTAATTTGTTATCCCAAGTAAATTGTATGTTTCAAATCAGTATAATAAATTTTAAATTGCATATCTAAGATGTTCATAGAGATTAAGGGGCTCGGTGACAGTTAATCAAATTCTCCACAATTCTATAAAATTTGAAAATTAAATTTTATATTTTAGTTGCCACCTTAATTATAATACTTTTAGACTAATCTACCCGATACCTATTTAGAATGGGTTGATACGCTGTATTATATGACTTCACAGGAATAATTATCAGGCTTTGTAGAATTGTTGGATTTTGATAAATATTTTTTTATCTGAAAGAAGAACACTTTCTACAGGCAACATCGAACTCCGATGTTTATTTTATTTCAAATAATGGTATAATATAATTTATAAAAAAACGCTTAAAATTGTATTATTTTTGAAGCATATCATAAAGTTTGAGATTAAATTATTGAAAAACGGAGTTCAACGTGGTCTGTAGAATATTACCCTCTATTAGTTAAAAAAAAATTATCAAATTTGGTTGATTTTTACGGGACAGGATCATTATTCCCGTAGGTCGTATTTTTGTCTACACGATTACACTGGCACCGGGTGCCTTAAGTTATTAATATTTTTAACAAACTTAAACATAATTTTGAAAAAAAATAATCCTCAAAAAAGTATGATTATAATAAAAAGAAATATATAAAAATGTTAACTTACCTATGTATTTTGTCATTAAATGTAATAATTTACCTGACTTACAAGTTAAAGTATATTATAGGTGGTGTAAAACTCGTTAAACTTGTGCTATACAAGTATAAAAGCACACAATATTACATATCATAGTTCATTTAGCGCGATGATAATAGTTTATATTTATGGCTAGTTGGATGTGCTGTCATTAGTCTTACACGACTGTGCACTAGAGTACTAGACAATAAACTTAACCAAATAACATAATATATGGTCCACATAACCAAACGTTTAACATACTTGACAATATACGGTGTCCTAGAAAATTTAAAGTAAATTAACTATCGACATACTACTCTAGGAGCCCTGAGAACAAGTTAATAAAACCACCACTAATAGGAATAGACCCATGGTGGCATAGTCGTTGTAACCAAACTATAGGGCGAAATATAAAATTAAAATATCAGAGAGTTATTCCCAGTGACACATTAATTTCGTTACAAAAACCATGGGCCTATAAAATTGTGGTTACTAGTAGTTATATTGAACAATATTATAAAAATAAAAAAATAATTTTCACATACTTCCTTTATTGGATTTTGTATTTTGTATAAATTATAATTATTAGCGGTTTGTCGGTGCATAGCTATATTAGTTATATTAGTTATAGCCGTATGGGTCATATTATTATAAGTTAGGACAAGTTTAAAATGATTTATTTTTACTATACAAATAGGTATAAAACGGTGATAAATCGATACAATGAGGCATTACTTTATCTAACGGGCTACAATAATAATAGTACAAATATAGAAAATAATATCAAACTCTAGTTTAGAAATAAGAATATATTCGTTAGAATGGCCTTGATCTAATTTGGGAAAATTGACCCAATAGTTATGAATCGTTTAAATGATTGCTTATTCCACCAAAAATACCGTTTGGGAAAAATTTGTTGAACATTTCAAAAGTCTACGGTTATTCATTTGGATATACAATAAAATATCAAAATTGATTAATTTGATAATTTAGCACTGAATATTAAATATCATAAAAATTCAAACACTCTGTGATTTTCTAGAAAACTTTTTTTTTTGTTTAAGGTAGGGAAGTTTATGGGGAATTTTCTATCAACATTTCTGATGTTAGCTATGAAAAGAAAATTTTTTATTAATTTCTAACTGAAAATTAGTTTGAAAATTTATGAAATTTTGATGAATTTTGTCAAAATTTAAACTTTGAATGCATATAAAAAATAATTGAGGTTATATGTATCTTTAATGTCTTTAAATGAAATTTATAAGGAACCTAGGAATATTCACAAGGATATAACTAGCTCAAAAAGAGCCAAAATGTTTTGTAAATGTTACCATTTATAGAAAATGCTAATATAAATATTTGGTAAAAATATGAAGGTTTTACTGTAGTAATTAATTTTTAAATTACACTAAAAAAATAAAATCAATTTTTTCAAAAATTGTTTTTGCGTATCAATTTCTTCTTTTATCACTTTTATTTTTGTTTTTTTTTGACGATTTCTAGAACTACTTTGAACTTTTGATTTGGATCTTCCAAAAGTACCAACTAGATTCACTTTTTTATCCGAAAAGATGCTGATCTTGAAAATTGGAGCATTTTTGTATTCAAAATATTGATGACAGACATAAAAAAAACACACACACACACACATCATTGTAAAATCAATACATTCATTTGCTCTACTCAGAATTTAATATTACAATTTCAACGAGTCGTAGTGCGTGTTCTTTATTAATTATTACATATTTGATTAGTATTAATTAAATAAAAGTGTGGAAACCATAGAATTGTACAATATTATTTATATCATTATGCAGTATTTTTTAAAATACAAGTTGCTTTCGTTCTTTCAAAATTCAACCGATTTTAAAATGGGTTTTTCTCCATATTATAAATAGGTGTATACCTAACACTACAAAATGGCTATTTTTGAATTATTAAAAAACCAAAAAAAGATTTTAAGTGTTTTATACAAATTTTTTTTAGACCTTTGTAAAAGGGAGGCTATTAATCATATGATACATACGAAAATAAAACTGTACTAGAATATCTGCATTATGCGTCAAACTAGAGTTACTGACTTCTTAATTATAAGCATACTATAGGTGTATAATTATAAATATATATATTTTTATCTATTTAATAATTAAAAATTACCTATATATTTTTTACCAAAACAATAGTCAAATTGGGGAATTTTTTTTTTTGTAGACTGTATAGGTACACTATTTATAATAACTTAAATAAATTTAACACAAAAAAATTCTATATAATAATATTGTAATGCCATGTTTATAAAATTGGATACTAGTATTGTTTTAGGTACCTAGTTATGAATTTATGATATTAATTGTACACGGAATATAAAATTACCTATGTAAAAACATATTTTTTTTTAAAGGCACCCATTGAAAATTATTGTGCCCGTGGCCCAATCATTAGCCAGACCGACACTGATTTTGCACATTATTTATAGAGTTACAAGCAATTTATTTGGTGTTTTTATTTATATTTGTACGTGTTTTGTATATACATTGTACTTACTTGTTACATAATCATTTATGTAATGATTTATGTATGCATATTTACTAAACATTTTTTTATTTGTTAATTGTTTGCTAAAAAGCTTAAAAAGCTAACATTTTGCGTCATATACTCATACACAATAAGTAACTATAATGGTTTATAAAAATAAGTCTCGTTTCAGTCATTTTAAGCGTAATTTTTCGAGTCATACTTCGTCTGTTTCAAAGGCTGACATTTTAAACATATATTATGACTTTTAAAATACCAACTAACATTATTTGTGGAACACTGTGTACAATATTGTATCAGTAGAATTTATTTATTTATAATAAAATATTCAATGTGGATTGTGTTGTTTTAAGCGTAAAGCCTACCCCGATCTCCGTTAATCCAAAACGGATTGATTTGTAAAAACATATTTTTCGTATTAACTCAGTGCTAATATTTCAAAACCGTAATTTATTGATTTCATTGACTTGACTGAACTAATCTAATTATACAAATATTAGTTTATTTATATCATTTGATTGAAGTGGGTTCACTATTTTTTCATTTACGGAAATTACAGCAATACGAAATTACGCATAATGATTTAATCAAATACGATATATTTTAAAACTGGTATAAAATATAAAATAAATGTCGTACATTTTAATATTATAAGACTGAAACAATAACTATTTTTCGATATTAAATCAATGAAATTAAACGAAATTAAAATTTTGGCCAATCGTTTATAGGTACAATATTGATTCATAATCATTTCAGTCTGGTGAAGTCGGTCACGTATATTGTTTTCATCCAAGTCAGATATTTTTTAACGCAACAAATCCAAATAACCAGGGTAATACCTATTATGTTTTGTGTTTTTACATTTTTTTCAGTAGATTATGTTTGTTTTCTTAACATTATAATATATTTAATGATGACTTTTGTTGGAAATAATATTTTTATTCTTTTCTACATAAAGAAAAATGTTTTTAATTAAATCATCGTGTCGCTTAAATTAACTTTTGGTGCTCATTTTTCTTTTCGTATTTGCATGTTTATACGTCATATTATACTTAATTCCAATTTAGATATGGAGTATAATAATAAATATGTTTAAAGTTGACATTTACATATTTCCACAAAGACTAACGACGACTAAAATTATTAATGATTTTCATTCAAAATAAAAATTAGTTAGTTTATTCTATTTTAGTATTCAAGAATTTCTTGCAATACCTAATGTAATAAAATATATACAATGCTATAATTTTATTACATTTACTGAATTCCAACAAGTTGTTTGCAAGGATTCTACTATAACCTAGATTATAATAATATAATATAATGGACAATGGTATAATGCATTTTTAAATATTTTATAGAAGTTGATAAGTCTGAATATTAATAGTAATACAATTAACGAAATAGTAATTTTTAGACGCACTTATAAGTACTTGCGTACAGTTCCTGATTAAAAAAATAACATAATAAATATCTTGTACTTATATCATTAGGTGTACAACTAGCTGATGTCTATGCATGGATATATAATAGGCAAATATTTTTTAATTATAAATAGAAAAAAATACAATTTGCATTGTACATAAGTACAATACCAAATTAATATATTGTGAAAATAAATAAATTAACAATGGACAATATATTGGTGTTATATGTATAAGTGAGCCCCACTACCTTAAGGACTCAGGGATTAGTTGTTAAATTTGTCAATTACATGGAGAGGATATCACTTAGAATTTACAATTTTGACTTCTAACTTCACTTTCCAATCAGAAAAGATTTGAAGTCAAAAACCGGAGAATTTTAACTACCCCAAAAGTTAATGACAGGCAGAAAAAAAGCAACACACATAATTGTAAAACCAATACATTCATCGCTACGCCAGAATCTAAAATAATAATTATTGTTTTAAATAAGTTATATAAAATCTAAATTCAATCCATATCTTCTATTAATTGTCAATAATAGAATACCTATTTTGAAATATTATCATTTAAGATTCCTCTTTATTTAACGAAAACTTTTTTCAAATAATTATTTTTGAAACATTATTCTTATATTTTAATACAGGTATATAGATCCAAATTGTGGGTTCTATTGTCTTTAATATTCATTATTTATATTTTGTATACAGTATAGACGTTCACACTTTATGATCACTTGTCAATGTTCAGTGGATTGTGTCCCTCTCATCGTTGTTTCCATGTCGATAGTTAAAATAAAAATAATAAAACATTGAATAGGAACCTAACGTTTTACTTTTTGTAATAATTATTCGTAATTACAGATTTTAATAGTGTCCACTTTTTCAATACTTAAATATTTTCAACATTTTCAACATTCTATACTTTATATTTTACTGTATTGAGTATACAGCGTGTAACCGCTATTGAGAACACTCAATATATTTGCGTAGAGCCCTACAGTTTGAATTCTGCTTTCTAGTTGATTGTTAGGACATAAAATTACACATTTTTTACAATTTTTTTGAACTTAATTAGACTTGCACATGCGCAGTACAACTTTTTTTTCTTAAATGGCAAACACTTATTTAAGCCGCTTATTGTTTTTTGCCTAATTAATCATATTATTTAAATGTAAAATGTATATTTTTATATAAAATATGTAGGTAGTTCACACTGTTTTTAATACATTAATTGTATATTAGAAATCCAAGCCAATCCGTTAATCCTAAGCTTATGGAAAAATAAAGGTAATTTGTTAAAATCAATAATGATAATTGTAATAAATATTATGTGTAAATGGCTAATCAATAGTTAACAATATTTGAATTTAAAAATGATTATTTTATACCTTTTTAACTGTGCACCTAATAAATTATGAACTATAATATGAACTAATAGCTATATTATAATATTAAAATGTTCTATATGGAATTATTATAACGTTAAAATGGTTCAAAATCTAATGAAGGTATATTTATTCAGTACCTAATTCTAGACCAAAAATAATATTATGATTAAGTAAAAAATGAAAGCTGTAACTCATATAATTTATGAATAATTTTAAAAAATGACATTGTGGGTTGACCACTCAGAAAGTACCTTAATATTTTTCTTTATATAAATAATGCTAAAACTTACTTACAAAGGCCATAAGAACATTGCGTGACTGGCTCGCATGTAGGGCGAAAAAACAGTGGATGTTAGAATATTTAGGATGCCCAGCAAAACTAATTAAAGATCAATATTATTTTTATAATTAATTTTAATAAATACAGTCTGAAACTTTTGTTTTATACTTTAGAGTTACCTATTCGAATTTCCCAATTTTAAAATGTTATAGTTGCATATTTGTAGCGTGTTTGAAATAGTTAAATAAAATGAATATTTATAAAAGAAATAATATTTGGAATTTTAGGCGTGTCGTGATTTTAGATTAGTTCAAAAGACAACATTGTTATCTGGTCATCATATTAATTTTAGATTCAGAGGGATGGATGTATTGATTTTACAATGATGCATGTGTGTGTTTATTTTCATATTATCACTATGACAGACATAGTGTTTATTGTTATAACCTAGTGGAGCAGTAAAATGCTTCAATTTGTATCTTTGAAGATGGCTTATTATGGTAGAAAATTAAATCTATAGTTTGTATTTTGGGAGTTCAAAAGTAAGAAAATGACTTCATTTAAAAATTGGAAAAAAAACAAAAATACATCAAGTATAATAGTGAATTTTTATGCAAAACCAATTTTTAACAAAATTGGTACTGTATTTTTTTTTTAAAAAAAAAATTACCGTGGATATTTAAAATTGTTTAAAACATTTTTTTTTTTAAATAATACAATTTTAAAAATATTAACTCTTTTTTGAGATATTTATAGGTAAACATGAGTAATGTTGGATTATTATTTATTTTTTTTACCATTATTATCGATATATTATTTAATGAATTTTTTAAAATATATTAGTAAGTAAAAATAATTTACTTGTTTTTTGTGATTTTGACGAATTAATTAAAAAATAATTTATGAGAGAACTTGTAATACATTTTCAAGCTTCTTTTACTCAAAAACAAAAAAAATATAATATCCATACATAAAAATAAATCTAAAATAGTCGACTATTTAATATATCTATAGATAAAATAAAAAGAGCTAAAATATTTTGAAATTTATTTTACCTCTAAACAATTCTACTAATTATTTTTAGTGAAAAATCAAAGTCTATACAGTTATTCATTTTTTAATTGCAACAAAGAACAAAATTAATTTGTTCAAAAAATGATTTCACAAAATAATTCCCATTTTATTTAATTTTTTTTTTGTTATTCCTGATTATTTTGAAAAATTTTGACCGCTTTCAAAGTACTAAATGTATGCGAGTTGCCAATTGTGGTTCAAAAATGTGGTGCACACAATAAAATATTTTTTAAAAGTTTTTCTCCTTGAAGGAGCTTTAACTAAGAATTATAATTATTACTATAGACATTGATTAGTGGCCAATAAATATATCCAAAAGTTTAAAGTTAAAATACTACTTAAAATAAAAAGGTATTTACTATGTATAAATAATACCAACACAGTTATTCTATTATGAAATAGGTGGCCAAGTAGGTACCACTCTACTATTCAGTAGGTGATGAATGAGATTGATGATGCAGATGAAAAACTGTAATGGATTTATGGATGTGCTAAATCCCCTAGATTTAATTTAAGTGAAATATAATTATACCTATAAATGATTCTGAGCGATGACGGTCTGTCAGCCTACGTCAAGTATATATCATGATATGTTTTTTAATATTGCTATTAAAATAATTTATTTAATATTTTACTATTCGTATTACGAAGGTTGATTTAATTTTTGACAAAACATTGCATTTATTATAATATTAATATATAAATAATATTATTATTAATATTTAATTATTATAACAGTCAATATTTCTATTATATGATATTATTGTTATTCACTTTCGAGTCAATACCATTTTACCGTAGAACAGTGCGAAGAAGTTAATAGTATAAATAGGTAATAGTTTAAAATTAATCTAAATATTTTGAATATTTCATTGCACACAGTAAAAATTATTATTTTAATTACGACATAAAAAACACCGTGGTCTATAAAAAATCTATAAAAAACAGTATTAATACATTTTTAGATTTTTAGGTTACAATATTAACTACTAAGGTATGAGAAACCTTGTTATAAATGTTTCATCCTTAGCTATAAAAATTGAAGATTTAATCACTTTCAGCTCAAAATATAAAATAACATTCTATTTAGAATTTATTGTTATTGTACTATTGATTAAAAAATAATTTATAGTATTGCTTATTCAAATTCAAGTAATATATTTCGAGTAACTATCCAAAAACTCAATCTGATTTAAATATAATACAAAAAATAAGTTAATTATTAACATGAATAATTTTATATTAGGTATATTAAGCTTAGTCATCTAAGTTAGTTTTGTCTTTTAACTTCAAAGTATTTTATTTATTACCTAACGTGACTTATAAAAATAAAACTAAAATTAACTTAACTAAATTTTTATATGATATCGATTAACAAATTTATCACATAGTTTCATATTATGATGGTTTAATTTTTTTTTAGGAAATGGATCTCCAAAAGGAACTCTCAAAGACACACCAAAAAGTTCATCACCGTATAAGAACACACAATGTACCCAAAAACAGATCTTTCCGGACGAATCAAGAAGAGCTAGTAGTAGCGTTAGTCAAGTAAGAATTTCAAACATTTTATCTCAATTCGAATGACATTTTAATGGCAGTCACTTAATTTTATTTTATTATTTTAATTTAAATTTAAGTTTAACTTTTTCTATTAATTTTATAATTTTTAATAGTTATTCAGTTAATACGGACATTTAAACAAATCGTACCTAACTAATTATATTCATAAATGATAAAACATAGTATACATTTATTAAATCCCATTATGAAATCTAATTATAATATAATACATCATAAAAGTATATCTATTATGTCACTATTTTTTCACCTAACAGCTGTTTTAAATGTCATATTTATATTTGGTAATGATATTTCATTATGGTACTGTATTTTATAGTTTATGAACTCAATAAAAATAATACTAAAATGTTTGAATAATATAAATAATAAATATATTATATATTACTTTGATGTACAGTAGTAGCTTATTAGAAACACTTTGGGACCAAAGTGAAATGTGTCAATTAATCGATTGTTTCTAATAAGCGATTGGTTTGATTTGTACTATGAAAAAAAAATAAAAAATACGCGAAAAATGTAAGTATGTATATTGTATAATTTAAAAAAAGTATGTACAAATGTATATATTTACTTTATTATTTAAAATATTTATCGATCGAAGTTTGATTTTTCTGCGTCAAGTAACTCCATGACCATATTTTCATATGAATAATGCTGCTCAAAACCTATTTCATCCGCACGGTGCTGAACGACTCTCTTGAGGACACTTAGAGCTTTAACAATTTCCTTGTTTGATGGGGATGCCAGGGGTGCCTCGCTGTTTTCTTCTTTATCGTCAGTATTGGCCTGTTCAATCGTTTGAGAATTCATTATCGCATTACAAATCTCTTCTTCAGTTTGAATCTCTGCCACATCGAGGTGTGAGTCCACATCAATCCAATCGTCATACACTTCATCTGAGAGATCGACTGGTTTTTAAGGCAAACTATGTTCATGTTCGTCGTCGTTTGCTTTTCAACTGTTTTGAATCCACCGAGACGAAAACAATTTCGAATATTGTCTCCACACTTACTTTATTCCACGCTTCTTTTGCTAGATGAATAGCATCAAGAATGGTTATTTGTTTTGCTACACAGTTAGCTTGCAAGGAACAAGATGCATCGTGTAGACCATTATCAATCACTGCGAGAACTTTTCCCCTTATTGCTGATCTGTAATAAGCTTTGAAGGTGCGTATGATACCTTGGTCGTATGGTTGAATGATTGAAGTAGTATTCGCTGGTAAGAAGATAACTTTTATGTGCCTTAAGTTTATGTTTATTAAATTACATTGGTTATCGCACGGATAAACGGTGTATAATATGTTAACTGACCTTTGCCCAATTGTTTCAAATAACCGATGTGATGTTTTAATAATTCTATTTATTTTCAATATTTTAATATACGGCCGGTCCCTGTACATTTTGTTTCGATAACGCGATTGTATCACTTATCCTTGTTTCTAATAAGCGGCTTCTACTGTATATTTTACATTTTACATTGTATGGTATATATTATGGGTAGTTATTTTTATTTACCTAACTATAGCCTATCAAAGTTGATTTATGGCCATTTTAATATAATAATTAATGGTTTACGAATTATGGTTGACAACATATTTTATCTATTATGTTTTTCTTTAAAGCTTCTAAAACGATTAATTACGTAGAATTTAAGGTATAAGTATATTAAACAACATCATGTTCATTCAGAATATTACAATTATTTTCAAGAAATTAATTTATCTTTTTTTCCGGATAGAGGTTTTTTTTATTAAAGAAATAATGTTTTTTAAACGGTCGTTTAATGTCACCGTAAAATGTCATTAACCTTAAATGTCTTTTAGAAACTTACTTCCTATAACTTTTTACTGCTGAGCAAATTATGAATCATTGGAAATAATACCTATTTCACATTTAATCATTCTATACTTAACCATGGTAGCGTACCCAGAATTTTTAAATGGAGGGGGGGGGTCTGAATAAATAATTAATAATTAAAACTCCGCAAAATGTTTCATAAAAACCGTTTTTAGAATTTCATGGTTTGTCTGTAAGATTCATACAACAACACTACCAATGAGGGAGGTGGGGGGGGGGGCGAAGCCCCCTTAGCCCCCAGGGAACGCCACTGCCTATCCATTATCAATTTAACAGTTTCTCTAAAGCTTATTTCAATAATTGTCACAATTTTATATCTTTCTATAATAATTTTGAAAATTACTTTTATAAAATTGAAATATTAAAAACAAAAACTAAACGCTGTTTTAAATTTTTATTTCAGGTCCACTATCTTTATTGGCACAAAAGCATACATCAGATAAATTATAATGAAGAAAAATAATATGTACTTAATGGTGCTGGGGTAACTTAGGTACCTCTTTCAAAGCTTCAAATTAAAGTTACGATAGTAGACGATAAACTGTGTAGTATAAACGTTTTAAAATAACAATTTACAACATCTGAATAAAATTAGTTAAACGTACCATTATTAAACCCACAATTCACGTGTACGAGTTAGGAATATACGAATATGTCCCTTTTTGCTAATCTTTATGGCATTGTAAATAATATGATGTTATATTATTTTGATTTTTGTTAGCTTAGTTAATTTGTTTTTATGCTTTCTATTTTTTTCAATTTCCAAATGTACACCTATTTTAATATAAATATTACAATCATACTATAATTGCAAGAAAAAATTTGTTTAGTACTTTAATTATGGTTTTAAAATTTAAAATTATAATATGGTATTTATCGTATATGATAAACTACTTGGCATTAATTTATATAGGTATATATATTTGATTCATGTTTACTAGATTGAAGATTTTAGATCGTTCAATATAAAAAAGAATAATAATTGTAAAGATGTACCGATTATTTTTGATTTAAAAATAGTAATATTTTGATAATACCAACGGATATTATGTTTTCAAGAAAAATATTCTAATATTGATTTATTTTCGATGTACGAATCGAAAATAAACGATATTATACAACATTTGGTATTACTTTTAATTATACTATACAATATGCATTAATATTTTTTTCACTTAAGAAATGTCATAATATAATCATAATAATATATTTTCATATTATTTTTTTTTATGTAGGTACGTTCATTTTTATACATACATTTAAAAAGTAAAGTTCTTTAGAGTAATTAAAGTTACTCATTTTATATTATTTCAAAAAGTTCTGATTGATATTTTAATTAATAGTACACTATGTTGGAATATTATTATTTTAAATATATATACCTACAGTTAAAAAAATTGAACGTATTTATTATAGTGATATAATAGGTGCTGATATCACGTTTATCTGAACTTCATGATGTGTTTCAGGTTTCCGGTGACGAGAGGAAACGCTTGTGCGAGCATGTTAAGCCTTGTGATAGTGGCCTAACCGTCTATGGTTCGTTGACATATCAATTGAACCATGCCAATATGGAGTCGACAGGCATATTCGATTTTATCATAAAATCACTGAGTATTATTCATAGAACAGGTGAGTTTGAATGAATTTACAAACCATCAACACCATAGTAGTATTAAGAATAATGGTATTATTATAATTTGTTTATTATCCAATGCAATTACTTAAAACTATCATTTTCGTTTAAGTTTGATAAAATGGTTGTATAATAAGCTGTAAAAAAAAAGTACATACCGCTTCCGCCACTGAAACAATTAATTTTTTAACAACATTGTATATAATAAAAAAATGAAACTTTGAATGTTTTGATCATAATATAATGCATTGTGTCTTTATTTATAGTTTAATTATGTTTAGTGTTTCCGTAAAATTGAACATTAGAATGGATATGTTTTTAGTTTTTAAATTTTCAGCATTATGATTATTAAATCAATCAAATACACTAGGTATAAATATTAAATCTTACATCGAAATACTTAGCCAAACTTCTTGAAAGTTTATATTATCATCAAACATATTTTCCCCAATTGGCTTTCAGAGGCCTTAAGAAAATATTCTTACCTTTATGTTTTGTAATAGGTAATTGAATTCACTGTAATGTTAAAAACGACAGAATACAATAGTAATTATTCTGAATGTAAATTTTAGTATGTTCAGCGTTAATAAGATGAAGATAACTCAATGTATGGAAATATAAATTACTCTAAACACTTTGATAAAATTGGATATTTAAACGAAAAATAAAGATTTTTCTAGTTGTTTAGTTTTAATTAAAAAAAAATTAATCGTAGGTAGGGACCTGAAACTTTTTACCATTACATATTTTATTGTTTTTATATATTTAAAAATATTTACTCTTTTTTCAGGTATTTATACCATAATCCTATTCATACTATACATTGGTATTAACTTATAAACAAAATAACAATTTCATTATATGATATAATATTATAGTAACAAAATATTTAAGGCTAATGACCCACGACGTTGAAGCCTTAATCTTAAAATAATAATAAAAAAACTATAAAGTGCAGGTATGCAATATTTTTGTAAGAAATTAATTTAACCTACATTATTACCAATAAAAAAATTAATTAATATTTTATAGTAGTATAAATAAACGATGAAATATATTTGGAAATAAATGCTGACAGACCATCTACATGCATTCGTTTTTCGTATGCAAAAATAAATCATATAGGTAATTAAAATTTAGCACAAACATTACAATGACCTACTCAATGATAAGGTAAATCGATATCTACTGTATATCAGAGCTATTTTCCAGGTTTTTAAATTTTTTTTTATTAATGGTATGTGTATAAGTATTTAATATTTATGTCTGTACAATCCGTAATTATCATGATTTAATTTTTAGCCTCAAAATTCTATTCTATATTTTAAATAAATAAAACACCTAATATAATATGTAATAATTATATTATATTATATTAGTGGCTTGGTGTGGCGTGGTGCATACATTCAACTGCGGTAACGCTCTAAGTATACGTATCGACTGGTATCGTGCTACTTCCCGGATGGGTGACCACCCGGGATTTTCAGCAACAAATCCTTGCCACACACATAAAAACGTGTTTCAACTAACCGTTTCTCACCCCTACAAACAAAAAACAACTAATGGCCATAGTTTCTAGGCTTAAGCTCAATAAAAAAAAAATATATATTATATTATATGGATATATGAAGAACTTATAATAGTGAAAATAAGAAAAATCAATTAAACTATTTAGCTTGTATATCATAATATATAAGATATAAGATATTACAATATTATTACACATCTCAATTAATCCACATTTATTAATAAAAAAAAATTACACAAATATATTTTTTTATAAATTTTATCTTAAGAAAAAATATATCAAAATTAAAAAAAAAAATTATTTTAATATGGTTTAAAATCTTACTTTTACAAAGATAAGCAAAAAATTGTGATATTTTCAACAATAAGTGATTCTTGATAAATATTATTTATGAGATAGGTAGGTAGTTAGTTTTACGAAGATTTAGATTTATTTTAAATGTGTCACGCATATGTTATATACTTATTATACTGATAACGTACCTATTTTGAATATCGTTTAAAAATCAATTTAAATAATGGAAAAATATATTTAATAAAATTCGTGATTGGTTTTTAATGACATTTGTATTGAGACATAACAGCTAATACTATTTGTCAAAAAAAGTTCTCTTAAAATATTCTGTTGTGGAACAGTCTTATTCATTTGAGTTGTAACCATCTACTGTACGATCATGCATATTAGATTCTGAGCGGAGCGATAAATGTATTGATTTTCCAATATTTTCTAATAGTTATACGGTTTTTGGGTATTTTTTAGTCTTATAAAAAATGCTTTTTTAAAATTATGAATAGTTGAGTTAACGGTTAAAATAAACATTGGTTAATGATGAAAATTTTAATCTAATAGTATTTGAAGAATAATACTATTATAAGTTTTTGAATAAATAGTTCGTATTTATTATTTAAAAATTATACAAGTAGGTAAGTATTTCAAAAATAATTTTTAATGATTATTTCAGTCTGTATATTTAGTCTAAGAAAAATTAGGTTCCTGTCCTATAATTTACAAGAATACAGAGTTGTTGAACCTTACTACACTTAAGCAACTCGAATGTCCTTTTGTTTTACTCGGTTTGAAAATTGCTGACTGACAATCTATGTATAAAAATCCAAAAGTACTCTCTTGGTGATTTCATCTTATAGACATGGTTAGAGGTATAAGGAGTAGGTACAAAAGCTGTACTACATATTCAGTTGCGATAAAAGCACTAACTCTTCAAGTCTATTCAACAAAGTGAACTCGAAATTTGTAAGAAAATAATTTTTTGTAAGTTTTATTATTATGTTTGTCGTCCCCATTATTTTTATTTTTCGTTCAGATTAATTTTGATGACCGTGCATTCCCATCACGTTTGTCACAACAGGTCTCATCTACCAAAGTCACGTACCCGAACTTTCAAACGTTTTACCCAGCGTTCAAATGAAATTTGACCAAATCCCATAACCTCACATGTTCGCTTGAGTTTTCGGTTGAACCCCAAGACACAACTACTCACTGGTAATCTGCTTGTGTATCCACACACTGGATTGTTTTGTCGGTGGTTTTACGTTGTTATCGAAAGCTGGGTTAAAATACGCACATTTTCCATGAACCATTTAGTTTGTAGTTTGCGTGACAAGGGCACAAGGTTTCTTGGGTATTGCGTAGAAATGTAGGATACTAACCAAGGACCAAGAGTAAAATATATTTCATGACGTAACGATTTCAAACCAACTATTTGGTTTGATTATATTTTCATAGTAACTATTTCAGTGTTTTTTTTTATCAATCATCATAACAGTAATTATAATAATTAATTCTAACCTATGAACATAAATGAGAGCCTGAAAAATGTACTATTGCCAAAATATTAATTTTTAGGAAAAATGTCATAACATATTTTGTCCTTTTTGGGAAAAGTATTAAAATTTAATTCGAAATAAATATTTTCCAAAATAAAAATTTTAATTCTAAACGTTATGAATAAAAAATAATAGTTTTAAGTACTTAAAATACATACTGCAGCATTAAAGAAAAATTAGAGATTTACATTTATAATTATGTTTTATTTTGTTACTAAAATTTAATTTTTTTATTAATTTTTTATTTCTTCATTAATTCTGTTTTCGTCATTTTCAGTATCATTAAATTGTGTTTTGAAAGATTCTTAGTAAAATTCTTCCACATCAGTTGAAATTTTAAAAAATGTAGTCAATTGAATAAAATCTTTCCTTCTTACTAATTGAGCATCATTTTGTTTAGGGATTTTATCAGCTTGTCCAATGTTTTTAGGATTGGTATTTCTATTTATGACTTCAGCTCTAGTTCGAATTTTGGTAGATACCTATTGTTAATGTATCTTACCAGTACACAAAGGAAATGAAAATTATATTTTAAACTACATTAAATGAACTCAAATAACCTAATTGTATATTATCTAAATTGTATTTCTAATATTTAATAGAGTAAGTAGTTACTAATTTAGGTATTAATATTAAAATATTGTATACCTAGCTACTTTCAATTATATTAATAATTCTAGATTTCACTAGGTTTTCGGATCTGAATTATATTCATATTTGATTGAAACAAATTAATATATTATGAAATATAAAAGTGTAAAGACTATACTTACGAACATTCAAAAGAAATGAAACTTTTTATAAGAAAATGAAAAAAATGTATGTTCAAAAGAAAATATAACAATAACGTTAGTTGTCAACAAGAAAACATTCGCGGGAACTATATAAGTAGTACATAACTGTCAATAAAAACAAACAGTTTTTTTTCAATAGAAAAGTAATTTTTATGATTAGGTACTTTTTTAATTTTTTTATTAATACTTATATTATTTTTAAAACGATTCAAACGTGTTCAAAAATCTAGGCTTTTATTCTTGATTTAATTTAAAACTTCATTATAATTGTAGTTATAACTTAATTTAACATTACATTTTAGCACGTTTTGCATCAACTATTTTGTTTCTTCTACACCTACAGGCTACAAATAAAGGCATTAGTACGTTTTTGAATAATTTGTAGATATAGTTCGTTTTGGTATAGTTAAGGATTGAATTACCACTTCTTAGAATATACAGTTAATAATTCTCAATAAATAAAAATAATACCTAACAACTAATAAGTTCAACAATAATTAATAACAATTATTTAATCAAAATATTCTGCTTTATTTATCTAAAATGTCTTTAACTAACATAATATTATTATATTATGATTTATACTGTTCTTTTAAATTTTGAGAAAATAATAATTATAAGTTACCTACATAATTACTATTCTAAATGTTACCTATACGAACGTTGAAAATGAAATGGAAATATACACGCACGTAGGAAATCCAATTAATGTACCTACTTATTAAAAGGCTGTTCGATTAAAGAGTATAAATTAAATATTTATTTTGAAGTAGATAAATGTAAAATTTAGAAACTAATTTTATTAATCTTGTTGACATATTATACTCATCTTATTCATTTATGCAAACTCATGGAAAAATATTAAGTCTTAACCAAACATTTGTGTATAAAAGTTGATATAATATAAACATTAATTTAATGTATATTTAGTAAGTTTATAAATTATACATTTATAATGAGGACCACATTTTATGAGAACATTCAATGATTAAAAGATAATTATTAATAACCAAGTGTTTATAAGTATTATATATTTATATATTAAATTCTTATTTATTTTATAGTTTTAATTGTTACATTATAAAAACATCATTTGTGAGGAGAGTCACTTATAACAAACTATAGAGTATAGAAACGATGTTTAATTTATAATTTACTAAATAATTCTATTATTCTAGTTGATTTTAGTTTACATTTTAAATACTTAAAATCATAACAACAAAATAATCACGTATATAATATACTAAAAACTTACTAGATCTTAGTTCAAATGTAAATCTAATACCTCTAATAGGTAATAGAATACATTTAAAATTTGTGTTCATGATTATATAAGGAAAACGAATAACATATTTAAAGAAAATTAACAATTAAGTAAGAACATAAAAGATGTGAACAAAATTAATTAGAGGTAATGAAAAATTAAAATCATGCATACTTTTTTACCCCGATCATGTGAGTTGATGTGGCTGTTTATAATAATTATGCGATTACTAATACAAATTTAATGTTCCTATGCTTTCTATAAAGAACATTTATTACCTATATTAATTTATAATACACATAAAAATAAAATAAAACCATAATCCTACTCAAAAGCTCATTTCTAGTTCATGAGATATTGTAATAGTTTTATTTATAGGCATAATTAGTTTTCATTACTTCCCCTCTCGTGTAATAGCCAAATATTAGGTTTAAAATAATAATATATTAGATGGTTCATAATTTTTAGGTTGGGTTACACTTTGTTTATGATGAATATAAAACAATAATAATGATAATTTATTATGCACGTGTAATTCTAGTAGGTACTAAAATGTTTTATGGGTAAGTTCGTACATGGGTTTCAAAAATAATTAAAAGTTCATTATCTTCAAATTATTCGTAGAATTCTGAATAGTTGTAAACAAAAATAGTACTTATTATTGTTTTTATATTTAAATAAAATGCATTTTTTTTTATAGATTACGACTAAATATGTAACTAATTATATCTTTAATACCATGGTTCGAACTTCCAGATAATAATGATATTCTGATTATTTTGTTACGATTAAAATATAAGTAAAAAAATATACAGAGTAATTCTTTAGAATTTTAATAGTAAACACGTATAATCTTTACAATTATTAATATTTTCAATAACATCTATGTTTTACAAAATTTTAATTTATTAAAAACAACTTAACTTCTTTTCTTATCATTATTTTTTAAGTAATAATTTTTTTAAATAACAACTCATATATAATATGTTATCATATTCTGAAGCAGAATATTTGCAAGGTTTTAGAAATATGACATAATTGAATTTCGAACATGAAAGAAATTAAATTTAAATTTTTAATACTTAATAAGAATTATCAAAGAATAATATTATATACAACATGACTCACTTAAGTGTCTGTTATACTAATTATTTCAATAACTCTTACCTTACTTTAAAAATACAATTTTTAGATAATTGTATGTTAATACAATCAACATACAATTTAAATTTTATATTTTGAAGCAGAACATTTTTCGGAGTATTTTGATACATAATAAACTAATTTCGTCCATGTCATATAATTAATTAATACTCATTAGTATTAAATGTATTATGAGTGGAGTATTCAGTATTGGTATACATTACTCCGAAAAATGTTGGTCCACTACTCCGATCATACAAACTTTAAATACCTACTTATAAATTAGATAGGTATAACTTCTAAACTGCTCGTTTGAAATTCGAATTTTATGTATCACTTTTTAAAGTATTCAGTTAATGAAATAATTATTTTTACTCGTGTTAAAATTTTTCAATAAATGATTACTTAAAAAAATAAAAAATAGAGCACTATAAAATCAATATTTTTAAGTATTTAAAAATGCATGTGTAATTATACGAATAATAAATTATTTGATTGCACCTTAATACAATTATGGTAAATATGATAAAGAAATTTAAATATTAATATTTACATTACCTGTGGCGTTTCTTTCAAAACGCTATTAATGGTTGATAACAATGGCATAACTCAATTTGTTGACTAAATATTGCTTCTGTTATTTATGTTTATTAAGAAAATAAATACCAGAAATATTCAATAATAGAATAGGGAAATATATTTACAATGTTAACTGAATATGCTGTTGAGTCACGTGGTGCTTTGACGTTTTAAGTTCTAATGGGGGTAAATAAAATAAAATATAATATGGATCACTAAATGCAAAAAGGTTACATATGTACATTTTATAATTTTTTTAGCAGAGGCAATAAACTTAATATCTCTGGAAAAAATTTAAAAATTCACATTACCTATATTGACATGCTCGACTGGGCCTCGTTTGTACATAACAATGTATTTATCGAGCTTAAACAACAATTTGTAAAAATGTGATTTTATGAAAAAGATGGACTTGTGCCCTTTTTGCATTTAATGGCTCAATGCCTCAGATCATATATAGTTTATGAGCTAAGCTCTCTGCCGATAATATTTTAAAGCTATAGTGGATTTTTACTTAATTTCTCATTTCAACTTATGTCGTAAATTACATTTTTGTACAATTATTAATATTTTTTTTATATGATATCACCAAAAGTATAATAACAATTTAGTTTTATATTAGAAGAAAATAATACCTTATTAGGTCTACCGAGTGGTGTAGTCATACTGTACATCCATTTATTTTTTTATGGAATAAAACTATTTTTATTTCAAATGTTATTTAATATAGGTGCTGATTTTTTATTAAATATTATTATCGTCTATTTTTTCCATCTATATTGAACAAGATTAAAAAGTTGCAACAATTTGCACGAATTAATACCAATTATAGATTGTTGATATGGTATGGACAATATTTTGAACTTTAAAATAATTTTAGTAAATTAAAATATTCACATCATGTGCGAGTTACAAATTGTTATTGTATACCAGAATTATACGACTGCTGATTATAAAGAGCATAAAGCGCCTGCAGATTTATAAAACGTATTGATTCTAGTGACAAAAATGTAGGTCGGATTGAACTGTGTAAATTATATTAAATATTTCCGACCATGGCGTATTATTTATAGTGGTAGGTACTAATCAATTATTATTTCAAGAATTAACATAATATACTATATTATAATAATACCACAGTACACAGACAAATATTAATTCAAATTTAAATTATAAGTTGGCATATTTTATGATTAATTTTAATTTAGTTTCAGATTAAGGATGGTTAAAAACAAAAGTAAATAAACACTATTACTATTCTTTAAAAAAAAATTGTTTTATGCTCCTCCTCTGCTTCTATGAATGATGTTAATAATAATCTATTATGTTGCTTGCCTGCGGCGTGCACGAATTAATACAATTTGATTCAGTTTCTAAATTGAAAATGTATACGACAAAATCCATTTATTTTCTTTAGTTATCATATTTATAAATTATTGAATTTAATATTATTTTCAATAAACATTATTATGAAATAAAAAATAATAATAATAATAATTTATAAGTATTATATTATCTTATACACGACAGTAAATTATGATCAAAACAATATTTCTATACAACAAATTAACTTTTATCGATGATAAATTGGAAAATCATACTGTGCCTACTTATTGATATTTATAGAAACTTTCATAAATAAATAAATTGATTTTGATATTGTGAAATGAAAGCATGCCATTTTAATTTTAATTTTAATATTTAATAACTTAAAGCCGGTTGATACAAACAATTACTGTATTTAATAGAATTATTAGGGGTATCAAAATCAATGAAAAATAATATAATACACATTGGCCTACTATCGTTTACATGAAAATTAAATATTGACACTATAGTGAATTATAAACTATAAATTTATAAATTTGTAAAATATAAAATAACATATTTAGGCACTTAACAAATTAAAGAATATCATGAATTCATCTACCAACAACAAAGTTTGATTTTTAAGTGTGCGTAATGCTCCAGCATAAAGTTAATGGTTAATAAACATTAAAACTGTGTAGGTACAGTTTGAAAAGAGACGCTACTGTTCAAATACTATAATAACTGGAATCCAACAAAGATGTGTGTTATCATAAATGTATAATTAATATTAAGTAATAATTGTCTACGAACATTTTTTTTTGAAAACGTATTATATAATACCTATGTACTTTATATAATCTGAACAATTATTTCAATGTCTCCCTATAAATATGTCCCTGTCTCGAGATTAATTGGCACAAACAATGATTTTAGAAGTTCCCACGAGATTATGTGTTATATGTTACAGTTCTCACAGAGAGCTGTCGTATTTTATTGGTTTCTCTGGTAAATTTACTTGAAAAGGATTTCGAACTACTGAACCACGAATTCACTGGACCGGAGGACAATAAAATTCACTTGTGAGCCTCTTGAAGAAATAGTTCCCTACCTTCTATTTGTGTCTTATTATCTTTATTGAAAAAGAAATACAATTTATGGGGGAGTCCTATTCTTTTGAATATAATGTTATATTGTATATTGAATTAATGTTACATACTTAATACAATGAAAATAACTAATAACTAAAAGGATCAAAGTATCATTCAATGTTAAGTATTTTATTTATACTTCTCATAGAATTAACTATCAGATAAATAAAACATACTAAAAGTAATTCTAAAATTAGTGTATAATAATAGGATTGTAAATTCAAGAAATTTCCATTAATAAAAAATAAATATATATTTTAAGAATAAATATTATACTAAATAGATAATTTTTGACATTAACTTCGGATATTATGGATTGCATTGACTAACATAAAGGATATATTATATTATATTATACTTATTAGTTAGATATTCTCAACAAAGAATTCTTTAAATTACGTTATAAATATTGTGTATCCTTGTATCTTATAGTTCTCGACTGCTCAATTGTAATAATGGATTTATAATTTTTATGATTTCAGTGATAATGACGGTAATTTTGTCAATTTTCACGGTGGTGCCTTTAATTATGTTCGTTGTTGGTAAGTTTTGTTATAATATAGAGTTTACTTTTAATCAAAGCAAATATTACTTAATCATACTATGCGAATGCATGCATATATTATATTAGCTATAAAAACTAATTTTGAAGTATGATTACAACTAATTAAAGTAATTTTAATGTTTAGTTTAATATTTTCATATTGATGAAATATTGTGGTTTAACAAAAAACTTCAGATGTCATTATTTACATTTCTTTACAGTTCTTTAATCAATTTGGCTATAGTTAATGTAAACATGTAATATGTAAATACATTGAAGGTTTATGAACTATATAATAGATAATATAATTGTAATAAATTATTGGTTTATTGTCTTCATTATATTTTTTAAAACATCGATCTGCATTTAATAATAATTTATAATAATATATAAATAGTACAGTTAAATTTCAGATAGGTATTGGAACTCTAATTCAAATGTACAAAATATTTTGAAACGTGTGTGTATGAATGATCATATTAATCATTACCTACCCATCTTTTTTAGTCCAGCTACTTTATTCAAATAATATTGTTATTTTATATGATGTAGGTACTTTATAAATATAATATTAAAAATGTTTATATATACTTATTTAATTCTACAAACAGTAACTGAATATTAGAATAAGTATATAAAGAAGTTGAACAGTTGTACAATTTAGTCAACTTCGAAATTGTATACTTAAATATTTTACGGGTGATATTAATATAACAAAAAAAAAAAAATACATATGTAGTGTATATTTTTAATCTTTTTAATACGAACATTACAATTTAACTATAAAATATATATTATAAGATAACAATACATTTTAAATAATATAAGTTTATATTTTTTTAAGTAGTTATATCAGTTTATATTATTTATTATTTCTGATTTTATACTACGATTATAGTTTACGATGTGTAAACTCAAAACATTCTTATTTTGATGAAATTGCTGGTCAATGTTTTTCAATTTAAAAGTCAAATGTTAATATGACTCAAACAAACAAAAAATATCGTAAGATCAATACATGTATGTTTAAAAACATTTTTCTGTTATAGTTGTCACATATCAGAAACAAAATAAAACAAGCGAAAATATTTAAGTAGTCAACTTTTGATTTTTCATAGATACTTATTGATTCCAGAAATCGCAATTTCATTGTACCTAATTATTACATAGTTATTCTTATATTTACTATTTACATTTTTCTTTCTAGGGTTTAAGTAAACGCAGTGTCATGTCTGGTGATATTTAATACAATTTTTACTTACCTACGATAACAATAATTATTAAACACTGAATTGTTTTGCAGAAAATGATTTATTTTATAAAATTCTTTCAATTTTTAAAAGTGAAAGCTTAAACAACAAAATAAAACATTATTGTATGCGCGTTATTTATTTTATATGATATTACCTATTTGAGGAAACTTTTTTCAGTACAACTCCCTACTTCAGTAACCACAAATATAAACTAAGAAATAAAATAATGCCTATTCAGAAAATACATAATATCTAATACATGTTTGTAATAAACATTGATGAAGACTTTTTGAACCATTAATTACATCAATTTAAGTAGTTTAGGTAAACAATTTTTTTTTTAATAATGTATAGGTAATTAACACACTAATTGTGACTCGCAATCATTACCTAGTAATCATTTTTCACAACACTAATTAGAAGAAGAGCCATTGATGAGATTAAATAAGTAGAGACACTGTGTATTTATTATATAGAATATACCTCTGTAAAATAGTTTATGAATAATATATTAATTTATGTCGCGTTAATTAGTTTAATTAGTTCTTTTTATATGAAGTGAGTGTTTTTTCATCATAATCAAACATTTGAAGCAACTGTCACTTAGGTAGTTACTTGGACAAATATGTATAGTTTATAATATAACAGTCACGCGACTGGACAGATATTTGTGAACTGGCAGAGAGATGCCGACTTGCGATAGGCACTACTTTTCTACTGTTACGCATTGTTTTTCGGTGAAATTAATATTACCAATATCACCTCGGGGTAGTGCAACACGTCGTACTGTAACGGATACGACAAGAAAAAAACGTGCGACAGTATGACACTGTCGTCCCGCCGACAGATTTGCCGTATCATAATATTACGATATCCGCCTTTTTAGCCGTGGCCAGGACCTCTGAACGCGAACTGAGTCTGGCTCAAACTAATCCCCGGCCCACGCCAAACCGACCGAACCGAACTTGGTCGCAGGCGTGGGCGCTATAGGTCGGGTCAAGGAATATCGATTGTGCCGGGTTGTATAATAATCACACAGACATGACACGATATGCCACGCGCGTCTGCACATGCACATCACACTTTGCGGGTTACGAAATATTGTAATAATATCGAATATCGTGACAGTGCAGCGGGCCGCGTAAACATAACATAATATTGTCATAAAACTGTACACGATATGATTATATTATATAACGTGGCTGATGACGATGGCGTTCGCCGTCGGTTTTGGCGTGTTGCAGGCGTGGAGTTCGTCAGGGACTGTCCGCGGGAACCGCACATACCGGTGTACATGATCGTGGGCGGCATATTCGGCATGATCAAAATGGTGTGGCTGCTGTGCCGGCAGGTCAAGTCGCTGCGGTACAACAAGCGCCGGCGGCCGGACATGGGCACGCGCGAGGACATGGTGTCGTCCATGGGGTCGCGCATAGCGTCCGTCGGGCTGGCCGCGTTCCTGGCCGGTTGGTTCGCGCTGGGCAACTACTGGATCTTGTCCGTGTACTGGCCCGACTCGGAACCGTCGTCGCTGTACGAACCGAACGTGTGGTGCAACCGGACGCTGTACGTCACCAGCCTCGTACACCTGGCACTCGTGTACGCGGCCGGCGCTGTGGTGCTCGCCGCCGTCGTGGCCGTGCTGGTGTTCCAGCAGTGCGCGCTCCGGTTCAAATAGCATACGGCCAACACGGCGCTGTGCGGTTGCGCCCACGGCCACCACGGCAGCCGCCGCATGACCATCACCAGCATACTGCCGTACAGCGCCATACACATCAGCGTCACAAGACCCGTCGACGACGGCGGGTGTGACGTGGCCCTGTAGTCGCGTTGACCGTCCCGCCACGCCGCGCTCACGCGCAACCAATAGCCCTCCCCCTCCCTCCCCGGACCCCACAACTGCGATGCCTCGGACGACGGTCTCGAAAGGCGGTTGCAACCTGTTGCGGGCCTTATCACGCGCATGTCGTGCCCAGTGTAAGTATATAGGAACTCATCAACATTCGGGCACTTACGATGTAGGTACGTGGCATGCAATATCCGAATGCATTTACCGTTTTCGAGTACAATTATTATTCGGACTTTTTCCTCGACGATACTAACAAAATCCACACCTCAATGAATATTCAGAAATATAATATTAGTATAGGTACTCGTGAAACGTCTGATAAAACAATATTAACTCGTGACAAATATATGAAACAACACGTAGTGTTGTATTGAGTCAGTACAGTGCTACGGGGCTGTTGAGAATTAACACTTATTTACGGTTATGTACATAGATGTATTATATTTAATTGAATCATTGTAGAAGTATAATATTATTTTGCCTCAAATAATGTGTAAAAACGTAGAACTCTCGTGTACGGCTGCGGCGGTGTAAGGATTCTATAACATAACGATCATTAAAATCAGCATTTGCAGCGTTGGGGCAAAGTTATAAGGAACACATTTTAATCGAATAGATTACGGATGAGAAGTCTACCAAGATTATAACGGTATAATGCTGTGTTTAGGTATAATGTAACGTTTGCTGGTAAGTGGTGAGTATCACTATCGTATCGGTGTCCTTTGTATTCAACATATTACGATAGTCGTATTACGCGTCGTTACGCAAAGTCATTTCGTGTGCATCCATATTATTAGTTACCTTAGTACAGCGTTTGTGTCATTGCCTCGCTGTGAGTTGTTTAGCTCATTGTCAAATATGAACGATATGTTATGATGCCGTGTAGACGCGTAGGTATAATAATTTATAACGTATAATTTATAATTTATGTGTGCTCCATTATAGGATATTTATCACCCGTGTCTTACCGTGTTTGTTCCCGTAAAATATAACTTATTTTTTCTAATTTATATTTTTCAATTATAATTTTGAACAACTACCGAGTATACATTACCGAGTTAATATAATTTCTCATATTTGTACGGTATCTTTAAACTTTAGAAACCATGTTTCATAAAAATCGATTGTAAATATTTTAAAAGTAGAATTACTAATTTTCATTATTTAAATAGTTAAGAAAGTTTTAAAGTTCGTGCAGGTGGTAGCTGGTAGAGGAGTATATTGTATATTGTTGGGCGACGTACAGTATAATATGTAACATACAGATAAAAACGGTGAGATACTGCGCAACTTTAAGTGCAATTGAACGAATGTAAGTCACGATAAACGTTTTACATTATTTGCTTCCCTCAGAATGTTTTTTTTTTTTAATCCACAACCGTGACACCCGTATAATAATAATGCACCTACCCCTCCGATTCTCAGCCAGTTTCAATGTCACACGGGTCAACGCTCACCGAGAAAACCAACTTATTATTATTCCTACATCGTACGCTAGTTTACCTATCATTGTATATAAATGCATCATGTGCTCACGTGTACGTATGCTATTTCGTTAGTTCGTTCGTTTCGCTCCATTATTGTTATTGTTATTTTTATCGTATAAATTCACGTTTTAATTATTAAAGTAATTTTGTCCTTTTCGAAATCCTTGTTCTCTCTTTTTACTTAAAAGTTTGGTGCCCAACACGTGTTTAACGAACTGAAACACTTTAAAAATGTTTAAATGCGTTTCCTCGTTCAACCGACAGTTTGATTTATCTTTGCATTTAAATTATTTAATACATTTTAATTGATAATAATATTAATATAATATTTAATTTTCTATTATAAAATAATGCATTTTAACTTGTAACACAGTGTAATATTCGTCATTTTTTAACTAACAAGTATTAAAAAAAAAAATAACAATAAATATTATTATATGATACCATCGTTGTTTCAATATTATGCATATTATATTTAGGTACTTAATTAAAAACTAAAAGAATTTTCTTTTACATACTTATACATTTGTGTATAATACTCGCTCTATTATCATTATAATTGTAATACAAGTATATTGTGTCCCCTGGCATGTCATGTTAGATATATTAATCATATATTATTATACTATTATTACATTTGAGTATATAGGTAATATGCATTATTGAAAACATACTTAAATCTACAATATATCTTACACTTTTACAGTGACTTCATTCAATACTCAGTTTAATTCAAAATTCAAATGTGTGTAATATATATTTTATATAAGTATAATGCTTAGTTTAGATTGGTTAAGAAGGGGGAAAATAATTGTAAACTCACCTAACAAACAAGTTAATCGTAGTCATAAAGATTCTAAAGCAAACGATTAAGTCCCTTAATGTTTATTACATTATATAGTGAAGTTAGTTAGGTATGTTAGTTCACTATTGTTATGTCTGAACTAAGCTACTCGTATCTGGAGAAATAATTGTTTGTGTATCGTATAAAATTAAACATAGGTTAATATAAACTGTCATTAAATTTAAATATTTCTGCTGCTTTTGTAAATTTTAATTATGATATCATAAAATGGTTCAAGTAAACAGGCACTAGGTACTGGCATTGTACTTAACACTTAAATTTGGTGAAAGTTTTTAAAAGTAATTATAGCTACGTCATGCGTGATTTGGATTATGGTAAGAGGATGGCCTATTAAATTTATTCCTTGAACCTAAATTTAATCAAGCATAATGTATCACAATAATAATTGTTCTACGGTGCGTGTTATTTTATTAAACTCGGTTTTGAATGTTTTTTTTTACGACGTTTCAAAATGCTATTGTCTCATGTATTAAACTCATATGCATAAGTGCGTGTTCATATATTACGCACTCTGTGCGTTCATTGATTATTAATTATTTTATTATTTTCGTGAATACAACAGAAATAATTCAGTTAGAATACTCTTAAAAGTTGTATTAGTATTCTACTCATTAAACGAGTATTCGCATGAATGCAAAACAGATATATCATTCTGATTTATGACCATTGGTATCAATGACTAAAAGATTTTAAGTGTTTGGACATGAGTACGTGACATGAGTTAAACAATGGCGGAAGGTTACGAGTTAGCACTTTAATGTAAGCATTAAGTCCCGCAGGTAACCGTCAAAATGGTTTTCACGTCTAAAAATAATTTTGCGCAGAACACTGCGCAGGTTCAGAGTGACCTGAATTTCTAATAATTAATGGACTCTTTAAAATTAAAATAGGGTAAAATAGCCACCTAAATAATAAATAACAATGAATTTAGCATTAAATAATTGTCATCATTGTTATATCATTGTCATCATCTACAATATAAAATATCAATATAAATGTGAATATGTTATTTACAAATTATCATGTTTATCGTTTTTAAATTGTGTGTGTAGAACAAGTAATGACATTGGCCATCGTTATCAAAAATTCGTGTCAGTTGATCCATTAAATTTGATTTTGAAAACAAAATTTATGGTTGAAATAATCCAATTATAAAAAATTAGAATTTAGCTTTTTGAGTCAAATAAAAATTAATTTGTGACAGATAAAATAAAGTTTCTTTTATATTATTAATGTTTGTAATAATATGTATCATTATTAAACACTACCATCAAAATTAAATATGTTTTTTTGGTTAATAACGTTTAATGGTTATAAAATACAATTATAATCTTCAATAAATAATTGTTAAAATTATTTAAAATAAATTGTTATGTCTACTATACGTAACAGAATCCAAATAAATCATTCAAATTGTTTGTGTAAAATTGTATTTATTCAATCCAATATAATGTAAAGATATTATATTAAATTAAATTAAATTTGTCACAAATAGTTTTATTTATGCTTCTAAAATTTAAAATAGGTTTCTTCATAACATTTTTATCGGAAAAAGTCTATAGTCTTGGTCGAAAATCGATACATTTAATTATTGTTTTAGATAAAAAAAACTATGGGACTATAACTGAACTGCAAGTCATACATGTTATATAATATATACACAAATAAAGCATTATAACTCAAGATGAAAGACTTGATACTGATATTGTTTCACATCGTTTATCTATTACCTTTCATTGAAAGATTGATATTTTATAACCAAGTAATCCAATATCCAAATATCCTGTCCGTCCGTTAATACTTAAGTTAGTGTTTTTATTATTTGAGTTTTCTATACTAGAACTATCTCCCTACCTAAGGCGTGACAGTGATTTTATTTATTCACTATATACCGGTGTTTAAGTTTGCAATTAACTCGGTCTCTCTCTCAGTGTCGATATACACTAACAATGAATTATTATTGTCCAAATGTAAACTGCAAATCCCTGTATTTGTTGTCCCCAAGGGTTTTTGGTGTTTTTAACAATTCGTTTCAATTTTATCTCAAGAGCCTTCCTGCTCATGTTTACACCACACACAATTGTGTCCAAACTTAAAGACAATATGTGAAATTAAAAACGAATCATTCAGTACCTAGTGTCAACACAATAATGAAAACATGTTTCAGCAATGTAAACCCAAAAATTTAGTATTTATAAGTTATAATTAAAAGTGGTAAATTATTTATTTTATAGAAGTTTAATACTATTAAATTTAAATTAATATTGATTAAAATTCTGTAATATTATAACCATGTATTTATATTTTTATCTATCTGATCTTCCTATAACATGAATAGTTTTTAAACCACATTTTATTTATTTAATACAGTTAAATATAATATTTATTTCAAATATTGTCCTGTACGACCATGTGCATTTAATTGTTTGTAGATTTGTGGATTTATATTGAATTATTATCGATGTCATTGATCTACATCAAAAATGAGGTTTATGTTTAGATTAATCTGTTTCATTCAGATAATATTATAAATGCTGGGACCAAAATAGTAGAATTGATATAATTCAATAGAGTCTTTATAAAGTATAAATTATAATATACATCTTAAATAATATTTCCTAAACTAATACTAACCATATCATACTAAAAATATCAAAGATGTGATCGTATTATAGATTTTAAAAATAATCATTTTTTTTCCTTTCAAGTTCTATATTTTTGGCATAAACCTATGTATAAAAATACATATTTTCAATGTAATTATGTTTACTTTGACTTATTATACTTCAACGTAACGAAAGTATAGCTTATAATTATATTTTGAAAATTTTTTTGTTTTAGTTTAAGCTATAAGTAACTTCTTTTTTCCTTAAGATACTTTCGTCCGAGTTACCTAATATTTTTAATATATTTTCTAAAAATTGAATATAATTAAAATAGGGCGTGTTGAATTCCTAAGATATAGCTATAAAAACTAATATTTAAAATCAAAGTATTTTAAAACTCATAATTAGAGATTCCAACGAATTGTATTTAATTTCCTGTACGACAGTTTTTATGGAAATTAAATTTTTAGATATTGTACAATGAATAATAAAGGTTAAAACATAAGCACCCTTATAACGTTAAAGATCTTCGTACGAACTTTTATAAAAAATAAAATCGTTAATATTTAAGCTGTACCTATATTGATTTTTTGTTGTTGTGCAACCGTAACCTAATTTTTGTTTAGTATACAGTTTTACAATCATTATTTACTATACAGATATTTTAATATTACCGTAAATATTTACTGATATGGGTAGTTAAAAATTAAAATATAATTATAAAAAACTATCGACTATTTTTATGTAATTTTAGACAAAAAAAAAAAAAACAATTTTATGTTATAATTTCTATAAAAAATCGTCTATGCGTTGTTCGATAGGTGCTTAATTTCACATATATTTTAATATCACATAGTTATTTTATCAAGTATTATAGTTGTCATAAGCCAACTTCGTAATTAATGGAGAAAAAGTTCTTTGAATAATAATATATTATTATGTAAATAGTTTGTGTTTAAATGGAAACCTATGGATTTAAGCACATAGGAACCAATCTTGTTAAGAAACGTTGATCGATTTTCATTTTTTCTCAAGATTAATAAGTTGAAAACGATGAATAAAATATTTGAGAAAATTTATACTTAAATTTCAAGTTATCACTGTAATATAATTAACTGTAGGTTAGTCAAATTATAAACGCGCTGTTTAATGATAATTCTTACGTTGGAAATCTTTGCTTTAAAAGAAGGTGTACCCCTAACTCCTCATCAGTACCTACAGCCAATTAATAACAGAGATCGAAAATACTTCATATAGGTACCTATTAAGAATATTTCTCAGAATAATTCTATTTGTAGAAAAGTCACATAGGATGCAATATAATATAATACTGGATGAAAATAATGCATTGGAATTAGGAACCTATGTGATTTTAGTTTTATATTCGTAATAATTTTCTAAACCTCGTACCTATGAACATTTTTGTTGTAATTGAGAAAATATTACGTTTCAACTAACAAAATGTGCATTTTACCATCTTAGTAGTCCTGGTAAAGACATAATATAATAATAGAAAATAAAAATAAAATTCTTTGAGTTTCCTGTAAACTAGAGGTATACATATATTACATTAAATACAATTTTGAATATTATATCCTAAATTATTGTTTTACCTTAAAATATAGCAATTGATACTTTTCAAATAATATTAATTTTTAGATACATCTTAAAAAAGCAGGTAAGTGCAAAGGGGTGGAGTATGTCAGTGGTTTTGGTAGTTTACCCATCGTCTTTTCGGTCTTCGGACAGGATATTGTAGGACAGTGTATTATTAAAATATTAGATTTGAATGAAACGATTGCATTCGATAAAAACGATTCTGAGGGGAGTATCAGTGTAATGCATTTATAGTTTTATAAGTTTTTTACATTTTATTCGTTTCTATGGAGATAACAAAGTGTTTACAATTAAAATCCCGTTTTAGCGGTTTTTCGGTGTTTTTTTTCCGTGGCGTTAAATAACTGTTGAGAAAATCAAAAATGACATCTCTAAAGTACCATCTAGATCCAATTTGCTACAATATAAGATACTATATGTTGGAATCAAAGCACTCCTTTTAGCAGACATTTTTTTAACAGAATATTACAAAAATATAATAAAACAAAAAAATAAACATCATTGTAAAATCACTATAATGCTTCCTCGCTCCGCTCAGAAGCTCAGAATCTAATAAAAAATAAGTCGAATTGCTAACTATCATTATATTATTATGAAAAGACGTTTTAATGTTCCAAAATTATATTATTATTGTGTGAGTAACAATGAGAAAACAATTTATTTGGAAAGCTGATCTAAAAAAATATATATATATATAATTGTAACTCTTACATAACAACCCGTTTCATAGTAAGACTCCCAAAGTCCTTTCCCGAAGATTTAAAAATACATTTTCTTCTTGATTTAAACAGCCAATTAAAAAGGTCATACGAGTATTTACTAAATTTATTAAGTTTTAAAATGTACTAACGTATCATACCTACAAACTGAAAAAATAAATACATATTAATTTGTTTTTTTTAATTATTGTTAAGTTTAAAATAATAACTATTATTTTTAATTAAAAAATAAGTTTGATTTGAGTCTAGGGAAAACAAAAAATAAATTAATCCAACTTTAACTATCTTAAAAAGCACAAAACTAATTTTTCATTTTCTTGTACTTCAAAGAAAAATTAGAATTTATTCCAAGGTTGATCTTAAAAATAACATACCTGAATGAGGTTATTGAAATCCATACAAATATTTTGCAGGTTTGGTTAGTTGAAAATAAAATATTTATAATAATCTATTGTTACTGTTTATAAAAATGTTTGTGGATTCAACGAATGGATTTCTTCTTTATGTTAGAATGGCCCGTTAAAAAAAGTCACTTTAAGTAAAAGATATAATTCAACATTTCACATAGGTTCTATGAATATGTAGCTTGTTATGATTTAAACACTACTACAACACAAGTTTAAGCGAAATAAAATTCTACGTGGTTATACGACGTTATCAAAATGATTTATTAACAATTAAATACTAAAAAAAAACAAATACTTTCAACTAACCTAAAAATCTTGCATAGACCTAACTTAACATTAAAATCAATAAAATATCTTGAATTGTACTAAATAATAATTTAAATATTATATTATATTATAATAATACAAATTATCAATAAATGTATGATAATAATAAATAATTTGTTTCATACAAAATCAAACTATTTTAGATACAGTCTCGATATTATGGTCAATTTATATTAAAGTATTTTATAATAATAATGTTACAGGATAATTTGTAAAATAATTTAAAGAATATAAATGGGTCATTTATTCAATTTGTTAAGATGAATAAAAAATTATTTATTATTGTAATAAAGCATTAGGTATACTTTAACCATGTATGTAATGTATTATTTGACATTATTAATTATCTAATAATTACATTTAGTTACAATAGTATCGTATAATATTATCCAAGAATTTAAGTTTGTAAAATATTAATTTAATAAGTTTCAGTTTAATTAATTTTAATAAGATTTTACTGTTATTATTATAAATTTTTTTTTTCGTCAAAACTTGTTTTATTATTTTCTACAGACAAAATTCCTCATTTAGATATTTGTAATAAAACACCAAACACAATTTAAGGAATCAAACTTTATATAATTACTTAACTGTTTATAGTTATAGTATTAATACTAATGACGTGGCTATGAAAGGCTACATTTATGTTATCAAATCTATATTTTAATTAATAATTTATGTCTCTTACAAATTATCTAAAATATTTTATCAAAAAATAAGTTATTGTATACCACTAAATTATTACTATACTTAGTTTAATATTATATATTATTATATTACGTTTAAATAGTTGTGTATTTTATGTGCAAAAAATAAAATACTGAATTGTTTTATTCTTATTTTGTTTTTATTTATAAAATAAATAGATGGGCATCATCTTTTTAATCTCGTGTGAAGTGTGGAACTTCAGAACTAATAATTTAAACTATCAATATAATTGTTCTGTATATCTGCCCAAAATAATTGTATTAAACACATTATTGTAAAATCTAAAAGTCCAAATTCATGGAAGCACATTGTGGTAAGTATAAATATTTCGAGAAAATTATAATATATAAAAATAATATTATAAGACTGTTCGAAAAACTCAATACGATCATAAAAAATTATAGAATATTATGGACAATAAATTGTCATTATCAGGATTCAAAAAATATTTGATTTATCTAAAAGTAAAACTTTTTCAATTTGTAAGACGTAGCTGATGTTATAAATAGCGTCCGAGTCGATTGTTATATATATATATATATTGATAAAGGTTTACCGATCAACTGTAGTATAGTAAAATATTTTAAAATGGTCCTTGTACCTAAATGCAAAGTTCAGAAATTTTGATGAGCATTTGAACTTTAACTCTTTAATGGTTCATGAATCCTCTTTATGAATCATAAAACTTTAAATAATTTGCAGAATATATTTCTTATGGGTAATATTAAAGAAAGAAAAATATAATCATATTGACCACACTTTATCGCAAGAATACGCAAGCTTGGGACCGTATAAAATTTTATAATCGCAAAATTACATTTATTTTCATCCAATTAAAAGCAGATATTGCGCCATATTATAATATTATATACCTACAATACAATATAAATTATAATCACACCCACAAAGATAGCATAAAAATAAAATGCGAACAAATTACTATTATAGATTTAATAATATAGATTAAATATATATATACAATTACTATACATTTCTCATCTATACACATTAATTTTGTTACGATCAACATTAAGTAATTAAAATAAAAATAACTTAATATTGGTATAAGTAATGAGACAAAAATAAATGTAAAACATTTCAATGACTGATAATTTATTAAATAAATAGGACCTAGTACCTGACTATAACAAGTGTAAATTCTATAAATAATCCCGTTTTTAAATTTTAAGTTGACTTTATCAAACGTTAAAGTTCGTCTATTCTTTGAAAATGCCTAACTGCGATACGTGTAATAGTAGTTCAAGCAATCGAAATAAAACTTAGTCCTAATCTATACAAAATACATGGACGCGAAGTTGGATTGGTTTAAACACTTTGTAACAAAAAAAACATAATTATTGTAGAATCAATCGTTTTTACTTCACTTAAAAGTTAAAAATGTTAATAACATATTCTTGAATATTTTTCATTATAATATACTTTATAATTTTACAAATTTAATAAAATTGATAATATTAAAATATACGTGGGTTTAAATCAATAACTTTTTAATTTTTTTTATTTGATGATTACATTAAATGTATTTAATCATTTATTCAACGTTATTCGAGTATTATCTAAGCAATATCATTAAAATTAAAATACTGTAATATTCGAGAAAATATTTAAGATTATATAAAATACATATTGAATTAAGTTGTTTAATTTATCATTAACAAACGTTATAAGATTTTTAAAATTCATAATAAACTTTAAAATATCTTATAAATCAATTTAAAAATATTTAAATTTATAACAAATTGAAAGTTGTATTTAATTTAATTATATTATATTTTAACTATAATAATATAATAAATTATATAGTATATTATATTTTAACTAAAATTTTTTATAGCAAATTCTTAGTACTTACTAAATAAACTACAGTACCTACATTTAAAACTCTATAATATTGTATGAAAGATAAAGATAATTCTAAAACTATTAGTAGGTAGGTTAGCCTACCTACTATATAACATCACTCAAGGAGTATTTAAGGAATAGATATGTTATAAAATTATATTGTACATTGTAAGAAAAATAAATGGCTAGCCTAAGAGAAAGGCGAAACCGCATTTGTTGTTCTTTTTAAACTTTAAATCTTAATTATTAGACTATTAAAGTGAATTTACCTGAACTTAAAGGTAATAATAATATCTAGGACAAATCGCGGCCTTTTATTTCTATTTTAATTTTAAGTGAACTATACGTGCATTTTAAAATAAAATATTCTAAATGTTTATAACTTATTTTAAAATTGAAATATCAAAAAAAAAAATCTATGAGTTAGGTACGAGATAATATTCTTCCCTTCAAGTTTGATGTTAGGTCAATTCACTCTAATAATAAAGCTAACAACACAAAATAAATATTTCAGCTGCTGAACGAAAATTGGCTATGTTGTACGGTTGTATAACAATGGCAACACGTGCAGTTTCAGCGTTCTCTTAAAATAAACAATGATAACCTGATTATAACAATTTCAAAATTCTGCCTTCAAAAACATAATAAGTTTAGAGATAGAAACTACTTCAAATTTGTAATGTCAAATGTATACGTTCGGTAGACTGTCAGACTGATAAATTATTCATTTATTATTACTATTTAATAAATGTAATCTATTTATTACCCAGTGCTTTTATAACTATTTTTCTAAAAAGGTCGAGTAATTATTGTTTCAACTTATTATGTATAAAAAAAATTGTTTCAAAATAATAAACAATTATTGAACAATGTTTTTAATGTTATAACTATTTGAATTACTAAAATAATTTACAGTGGTCCATGGTAGTTATAAAATTGGCTCACTAAAAGTCAAGTAAATGTGGTTAACATCGTTAAAAAGTCTGTATAATTAAATTACTTATATATTGTTTCCATATGGGTTAATGGGGCTAGAGAAATATAATATGTATTGTCCGTGTGTTTGAACTAAAATACACGAAAGAAAAAATAAATATAGCCTCCTGTAGCATCTTAATTTGAATTTTGAAAACTAATTTTAATTTGTATGACTCTTTTCTAAGTTTTCTCGGAAATTAATTTTAATTTTTAATTCCATGTTTATATTAAATACAAGTTAAGTTAAGTATATTTCGTGAATATAACTAATGTATTATGCATTATTATACTATATTAACTATACAAAAAAAAAAAAAAACGGGAAAATATTTCCAAGTAAACTTAAAAAACAGGATGCCTAATCCATTAAAATATTTTTTCATAATTAATATTATATTAGTCAATCTAAACAAGGTGAATATAATTTTTTCACTTTTGGTATTTGGTGCTGTTTATAGTTGTGCCATAGAAAAAATATTTTTGTTCGTGTTCTTTGATATGTGCATTCGTCTGATGTTTAATGCTGGTGGCCGTGGTGGCGTGCTGGAGTTACTCACACTAAAGTTTGTTTATTACTTACACAACAGCAGAAACGAACACATGCGCTAAAATAATTGGCTATCGAATAATGCTTAGAAAAGGTGAGCTTCCAACTCCCTTAAGTCTAAGCAATTGATTAACAATAGTCAATACAATACCAATTGATAAAAACCCAATTTAATAATTGATTTAAACTTAAATGTATGTTATTAACGTTGTTTTTTGTTTAATCTTTGGAAAGGTATGTATACAAATATGCATTATTCATATAAAAACTGCATATTATTTATTTGTATATAAATAATATACAGTACCTATGGAATAATTTTATACTAATGTATAATAATTAATTTATCAACGTTTATCTAATATTATATATACGTATATAGCTAAGTATTTTAAATAAACAATCGTCATATAATAATTTAATTATAAATTATAAAACAGCTACAAATATAAATATTATTATATTTGATATTTAGCTGATTTGTGCATATTATTGTGTTCGTTTGATTTTTTTTTATAAATGCTTAAAATACATGATACATTATCTTAAAAATTATTCAACATCAGTTAATGTTAATAAATGTGCCACTAGAAACTATATAACAGCTATCCTGCCTCTGGCGACATTATTAAAGGTTACACGTCAAACTCAACACCACAACAACCCACTTTTATCTTACATGCTTTCAATCACCCTTGCTAAAAACTTCTCCCTCGTATACTCAGACAAAATTGGAGTAGGGATGTTTTATTATGAACTCTGAAAACAGATACGACACGTGTTATATACTGATGGGTAAATTACTCTTTCAGTTTGTATATTAAAACATAAAATAAAATTACGATACCAATAAATTTTATAATATTAAATTTATAACACATTAACGATAACAATAATTGTAAATGTATGAGTCGAAAATATTTGTAATGTGAATTTTTCTGTTTTTTTTTTCAAACTTCTATTACAATATTGTTGATTATGTAAATTAAAATGATGAGTTAATATGCATAAAAATAAGGGCTGTATATACATATTATATATGACGTATTATATATATATAATGTATATTATTTATTATCTTTATATCTAGCTTTATGTAGATAATAGTTTTTTATATGATTAATATGTAAATAAAATTTTAGTTAATTTATTATCTTGGTTTATTTTTCTATACCACCTAAGTATTTCAATGGCATAGGGTAAAAGTTAAAACATAGCACTAATTCAGTCAAATTTGAATTTTGACACATGTGGCTGCGTCAAATTTGTGTAAGTATAATTTAAAAAAAATTATAAATATGATATTATTGTCAATATGTTCTGTAAGCATGACTCGATAATATTGTAATGTATAATTTAATACAATTGACGAAGAACAATGAGAAAATGACACTAGATATTATGAAATCTTAAAAATATTTTTCATGATGCAGAATATATTTGTTTAAAAATTAAATACAGTAAAACCTCATAATAACGGAATCGCTCGGTACCAACTGAGTCTCCTGAAGAGGAGTTTCAATTATATATAGAGACTAAAATATGAGAGATTTAGGTTTTACAGGACTGTTGTTATTTTTCGTTGTAAGGAAAGTCCGTTATAAAAATGTTTTACTGTATTTTTCAGAAAACATGAAGGGTTATAAGACTTACTCTGACAATTCTAAATAGGTATGTAAAAAAAAATCAACCATAATCGAGAAAATAATGTGACAAAATTAAGGTTTGTACCGTTGAATAACATATTATAACGTATTTATATGTAATAAGTTATATGTAAATTTGGCCACTGTAGGCGTTGGTTTATAATATTAAATATAATATATTAAATTTTGTACATTGTATGTACCTATATAGGCATTAACTTTGTATATGAAAGCAATAAAGAATATCTATTATAGTTTTTGAAGGTGACTTACAAATTATAAATGTTATGAATTTTGAAGAAGTGACTGATGCTTAGGGAAAAAAATTAACGAGTTTTCATGAATACTCTTTGTAAAGGTATTGCTCCCTTTCCAGTCTTTTAAGTCTTAACTTAAAATTGTATCAATTTCTGAATATTTACAATTTCCGTTTTCACTAATTTGGATTTTAGGTATCTATATAAATATATGTTCTTGGTATAAAATAAAAAGGACTTCGATGTCGGGAAATGTCAGAGGCGAAATTGTTATATAATGCAGAGTGGTTGTTTTTAAAATTTAATTCGTTTTCGCGACGTTTGGCTTTTGAACCAATATGTCAGAATCTTCGCTCTCTTTATATTTTATTTTTTTTAAGTGGCTCGTTTTCTTTTGTTTTGGTGTATTTCTTTTTTTTTTTGTTCAAGTCTCTCTCTGAGCAATATAAAGAGAATGTGCCACGTAGTTGTTGAAGATTTTTATCACAGGGATTTCGCAATGGCCATAGGCAATAGGCATGTTTCATTGTCGTCTCCGGGGCATCGTTTCAATCTGCTGCGATTATTTATACTGCCATACGACTTGACGTTTACAGTTTAGACGTTTATGGTGCATAGTACAAAGGAAAATGAGGACACATTGAATAGTCTGAAATAAAAAAAAAAATGGATACATTCAGGTTTTACGAATGAACGTGTCAGCGTGTCGTAGCGTTGGATTCGTTTACGAATAAGCCATTACACTATCGTCGCACCATGATATGGTGTAAGATCATAGAAACATTGTTTTTAAGTAGTTATCGGTGCTGAGGTAACAATAGTGTTTTCTATCGATAGTTCAGAATTGAGTGGATTGTACTGTGTACTGGAAAACATTTAAAACTTTATAATACCATTGTTAAGTAAGTTAGGTAAGTATATATTTTATAAGTTATGTGTCACTAAGTGTTGTAGGACGTGAAGAAGAGCGCTTACAACTTACTGAATACGAATTTCATATTTTTTTCCAAATATTTAAACGATTTACTCGGAATTCTTAGATATTTGTGTATCATTTTAATTGACATATTTAATTGAATATATATGTTATATGCACTAAAAGATAACTACCCAATTCCCAACTTTTTGTTTATTGACAGACAATGACTAACAAGAACAACATTTGAACAACTAAAATTATGAATTCAATTTAATTATCGTATCCATCCGATTTATAGTTATACTTAATATTTTAAGTTTAGATATTAACTATTTAATTAGTTGAAATACTTTTTAAAATGTTTAAAAAAATCTGAAAAGTTGTATACTTAAATATTTTTTTTATTGATCTAATTATAAGACCAGTAGTTTAAATTATACTTACAATGTTGGTACCTACGTATTTATTGTTAATAGTTTCCTTTAGAAAATTAATATTATACATATTTGATTGGAGCCTTGGAGGTCTAGTTGTAATGCTTTTCTTATCTGTTGAGGTAAGTGGTGTCCATTTGTTATTTCCTACAATTTTTGAAAACATTCTGTTAAGGTATAATCCAATCCACTTAGTTGTGTGTTTTCAATGTGTGCCCTATTCGAAGACGATTTATAATGATTTCGTCATTCCTTTTTTGCCTGGATTTTGCCATGTTTGAATGTTGTTTTGTCTTGTAATAATTTTTAATAAACCAATGTTTAATCAAATTGGCATAAATTACATTTTATATTAGATTTATAGGAACAATTTATTTTTTAATAAAACTTAATATTTTGTTCAATATTATGTAAGAGGCAAAACTTGTACAATTTGTTAGTTATCCGGTAAAGTCTTCCGTGTAAAAAATATTAAATTTTCGTCAAAAAAATCTAATATTATGTGAAATTGTTAAACATGGATATAGTTTTATATATATATAACACGTATAAATACCAACTATGTTATACATACCTATATTGTTATCTTTATTATCTGTGACCTGTGTCTTATTTTTGTAAAAACTAAACTGATACATAATTTTACTGTAAATATTTCGTTTTAAATTAAAAATATATACTTAAAATAAAATTGATATAAATTGATTAATTAACAAAGACATTGTAGCTAAAAAAAAATATCTTCATTAAATTATCTAATTAAATAATATGAGGCTATTTTAATAATAGGAAGTTATCACTATAAATACTTTTTAAAGAGCTCAATTATACTCTTTGTCTTTAATGAGATAAGTGATCATTGGTCATTAGGCCTCTTCTTTTTTAATATTTTTTTTTCAAATACTTTTTTAGAAATTAAATCAATTTTTATGTGGCAATATTCTTTATTACTGTACGCATGTACCGTTGTCACTTTATTTACACTGAGCTTTTGATTCCTAATTTACAAACACAAAATTAATTTCTTTTAGTCCCACATGCCCCTGTATAAGTTATAATTTTTTTTATTTAAATAGCACAGTAAAATATCTTTTTTATTTTTACATCCAAAATATAAAATAAACACGGAATGACTTTCGACAGAATAGTACTTTTATAGTATATATTAGTCTCGTGTGTATAAAGCATTAGCGGCGGCGTACAACACAACTACAACAGTAAATGTAGCATTTAATAATCTCTGCCCCCCTCAATCACGGCCAATCTGGTCGCTTAACAGCCCAGCCGAACCACAGCAATAATAATTCGAATCGCTTTTGTTTGCAGACCATAAATATTGTCGTCAGTGACACCACCGGATTTGTCTGTGGGGACAAATGTTTATCCGAATAAACATATGAAATCCTAATGGCCCAAAGAATAGGCATTACGACGAGTTTTTACATTATTATTGCTAGCGGCTATTTGTATCTGTGGCATTCGTGTAGGTAGTATTAGGTACCCATAAAACGTACCCGCGGCCATGTTTCCGAACTAAACCGGATCAGCTTCCCTCGGAAAACAACGCTCCAGGGTAACGCCCTCTTTCCTCAACTGGTTCCGTAGTACACACGCTCAGTAAAAAAAAAAAAGGGAGTCTCCGTTCATAGGGCTACTTGATCGTATTATATACATAATGTATACTATATTGTTTAGGATTTATCATCCTCTAATACGATTCGTCAAAATTCTTCGTGTCATTATAAAATATAATTTGTAAAAAATATAGTACTTGCAGTAGTTTAAAATAACCCGAACATTTAATGTCAGGACAATAATAATATTATGTTCTTCCATTGCACTAAACTGTAGACGTTTCTAATGTTCAATGTCCATTGTCCTAATATATTCACACAAATCTGTTGTTGATTTGTTCAGTGCCATAAATCTAACATATGAAACTGTAATTATTAACGACGGTAATTAATTAATATAATAGTACCTAAGTGCATCGACCACATTGAAATTATCGTTGATGCAGTTTTAATTATCACCACAGTGATACCCTATAAGGACTTTGGCAGGTCATACATAATATATAAAATGTATAGGTATATACATATATAGGTATACAATTTATACTATACATTTATACTAGGTATATTTAGTCTAAAAAAGTCTAAAAAATGTAAACGATTAAACTTTGTTCATTATTTGTGGAACGCCCCGTATTATGATCACGACAGACTAACCTTTTTGAATAATAGTGTTCAAGGCTGATATACCCACTTTTCCCAGCTTTTATCACAATGACGAACTTATCATTAATTGTTAATAAGCAACTTATTAATTATAAGTTATAACTCTTTATTTTGTGTAAGCGTTATGAAGTTTTCTAAGATTATGATATGCACGTGATCAGTGGAGTTGACGGCGGGGGATTTTGGGTGTTTAAACCTTCCCTCGTTTTTCAGAAAAATGTTTTGATAATTACATTGTTTACTAAATTATTAATACCGAAGGCCAAGTTGAAATTACAATCACAATTAATTCTGACTAAGAAAATGAAATGAAAATATTTAATAAAGTAGAGTCAACTCATATTATTAAACCACCTATTCGCACCTAATACTGTATTATGTTGTGGACGAGTCCTGCCCATGAAATGTCTTCGCAATAAAGACACACGGACACGTACCAATATAAATATATTAAAACAGGAATATTGTGGCAAAGTTAGCCGTTACAATCGAGCGTTGTACCCGAGTCAGTTTGACGTGCCTACAGTTTCAAAAGTTTGAAAGTTTTTGTAAAAACTTGGTAAAGGTTTTTATGAACCACATGTAGGTATACCACCCACGCATGATTTCGAAAAGTTAGTGTAGAATGTGAAACAAATTGCAAATTAAACTTTGTTCTGAATAATTTTTAGTGTCCTAATTGCCAAAAAGTTTCCATTGACTATAGGTTTGAAAACTCATCCAATTGTGCTTTGCCAACTTTTAACCTTTAAAATAATACATATAAATAATATTATTAAATATCAAATATTTCATATTATTAGTAATCTGATTGGTTTTATAACTATGCATATCGGTATTTATTAATAATAAATCATAACAGGTGTGATGACGTACATAATATAAGCTACCTATTTCGCTATAAACTTTTAAAATGTAAAAACTAGACAGTTCAAGTAATTTGGAATTTTCAGTTTAATGATAAGTGATAACAATAATTGATGATAAAATAACTGTATACAATTATTATACTTACTATAACTATTGTCTTTTTCTTATACGGAAAAAAGGATTTAATTTTTTTTATTTGAAAACCTAACGGTAGTATTGATTTATAAATTATGTTATACTTGTTCTTTCTTATATTATTCTTTGCTAGTCGATTCAAAAATTATAAAAATTATTTTACCAAAAAGATCTTGAATATTTATGTACAGTCAAAAATATTACCAAAATAAGTATAATATGCGGTCGCCAATTATAATGATATATTTAAACATCAAAATAAATACTCTATAAACATTAAAAACTCGTTTATGATATTTTTCGAGTCAAGTGTTTGAATTTACGTGCATTAATAATTGACATATTATAAACTGAAAATAGATGATGGTCATGACAATTGACTACTATAATTATCCTTGACCCTTTCATTTCGAGTAGGGCCTGGTTACAAATTAGATTTGAAATCAATATTGATATTTTAGTAAATATTTACTATGTTATTCGTTCCTGCCAATATATTAAAACATAGGTATATACATTTATACCCTCAGTTGCCATGATGACGTTATTACTGAGCCACACAATGAATATTACTTGTATACATTTTACCGTAAAATAAAATTATTCAAAATAAGCTTAGACATAATTTAAGATCTGCTCCCAACTTCAAAATGCTACATATCGGGCATGGATATAGAAATCTGAAATGAAGGGGGGCTACATTTTTTACAGAAAATATACATTCATACTTTTATTAAGTATTTATAGATTATATTATTTATTTATTTATTTATATTGAATACGGGACGAGCCCAATTACATTGATTTTGTTGACAATAATTCACAAGAAAAAATTATACATATTTTAGAATGAAAGACAATAAATAGACTAAATACTAAGGAATTGTGGGTCCTCATATTAAAATCTACCATGTCCAAAGGTCCCTACGGCTAAAGCCCTGTAGCCCTCGCCCTGCAGCAAGATCTGAGCCTGATACATATCATATAGATAACAACCAATGGATTTTTATACTACCAGAATTAAATAGGTATGCAAGTTCTACGTGAATGAATAAGTAGTAGGTATTGACTTATGAAAATAATTATCTGTTTAGTTAAAAACAAAAATTTAATTTTAACTGGCAAAAGTGGATTATTTTAGATATATAAATGGCTCAGCAAGTAACCTTTAAGTCTCTATTTCATTTTTTCAACATAGCTTTAGGAGATTGATGGATTAGGTACTTTCAAAGTTTCACATATCCATCTCACTATAAATTGGAAATTGGACGCAGATGGTATTTTATTGAGGTAGTAATTTTTAATGAAACTGGAAAAAACTGCAGTTACTCAGTATTGTATAATTTAAATTATGAATAATAATAATCCTAGATATTTAAAATTTCTGGAAGAATACTAAAAATATAATCTCATAGATTTAATAAAATGTTTGAGACTGTCAATAATGTTATTTCTATATATAAAGATTGTCAAAATAATTTTTTTATCTGCAATATTAATATATAGGTATATAATAAGGTACATTTAAAAGATATCATTTAAAACAATAAAAATGTAATTAGTCTTGAAACCTTAATAGTCAACTGTACTTTATTCAAACTAAGGTATTTTTAAAATAATATAATCCATGGTTTTTTATGATAACTTGAAATTTTAAATACAACATGTATAGGTACTTAGGCATTGTAACATATACCTACTCAGTTCAGAATAATTTTCCGAATGCGATGATTATCATTGCTTTTAAATTATAAATAACAATAATTATAATACGACAACACTATCCTTACTGAAGTATTCACGGAAAGCGTAATGAATGCTCAATACCCACTCGGCAGTCAACTCGTATAATTTATAATGTATATACTGTTGATGAAATGTATAATATCAGTATAAAACAATATGAAATAATATCATTCTATTACTTTTAATCGATCAAAACGTAAATCTAATTTATTATTATAAAGCAAATTCCTTGTGTTTACATATTATATATATTATTCTGTATTAGTTATTAGTTATTATCCACATATCAAAAGTATTATGAACGAAGTATTATTTTCATAACGATATTTCTCTTTTGTTAATTATTTTTAAGCGATGCTTTTGCATCAAAGTAATAATAATTGTTCGTATTCATGTAATCCTGGATTTTTTCTGCTCCTATAAAAATATCGATTCAATATGTTTTCAGTCGAGTTTTTAACTTGGTTAAACAGCTGAAGTATTAAATGCGAAACATTTAAAAAATGGATCAAAGGGATAAGATACAACGTAATTGTGTATATATAATATCATAATATTGCTTTATACTTAAGCTGGGTATATTTGTATACTGATTATAGCGGTATCTACATATTAATCTTCATCTATAATAGTGCCATTGTAGATGTACGTACGTAGGATTGTAGTAATAAAATTCAAAAATATTCGTGTTGGTTTATTGTCTGTGATATGTCTTGAATAAGTAATGCTTTTATTCCTTCAAACTCCTTTGATTCCTTCAAACTTGACGAATGAGTTAAAAAGAGTGCAATTTCCAGTTAGAGTTTTTTTCGCGGTCATCATCAATAAGTTACAAGGACAGACATTTACATGTGTGGGAGTTGATCTGCGCGAAGATTGTTTTTCGCATGGTCAGCCATACGTAGGTCTCTCCAGAACCGGAAATCCCGTGAATCAATTCATTTTACTGCCGACGACGGATAAAAGAAAAAAATATTGTGAATACAAAAATTTTGTAAATTTCATTTTTTTTAATAAGGTGAACTTTTTTTTTGCTTAGGATACAGTACATTTATACAATTTTTTTCGAATAATTTTCACGTATTCTAGATTTATTTGCAACCTACTCCTACCTGTGATTGCTCACACTCACGCTTGGGTGTAGCCGAGACGGGTATGCTAGTATATATTATATATTTATATACAATATAATACAATATGATACATTATTAGTATATTTACCTACCCTCAAAGTATCCTCATATTAATATATTATACCTATTCTAGCATTTCGGATTCACATAACACGGAATATATTAGTAATACTATGTATATACTTGTACTGAAAATAGCGTAACATTATAATATATTATTTTGTCACGGTACAACGTGATCAACAAATCGACTAGTATCGAGTTTGGTAAATTAAAACTTAAAATACTTGTACTTTGCATAATTTTACACTTTTTATCTGAATTAAATTTAATGATTTAAAAACTGCGTGACCTGAATGTGGTTCGTACGCTGACTCAAGAATACTTCTGAAATGTTGTGATTCGAACCCCTTATTATCTTTAATCTGCACGACCCAAAACAACAACCCTCGCCAGTAAAATGTTTTTTAACTTTTAAAGTGTTTTCTAATGACAAGTTTCCAATTAAGATTACTCCAGTAGTTCCAGAGTTGTAGAGTTTTTACCGACAGTATTGTTGGAGTTTAGTAGGGCTAAGGTTATCATCATTAAAATGTAATCGCTCTGTGATCTTTGACATTATAATTTTGAAGCAATATTCCTAGAATCGAGGACATTTCTTGGTGTTTAAAATATATAATGTAGTTGTTTCGTGATGAAATTCACTAAGACTTGTTGACTGTTGTTATCTGTTTAATAATGTATCCTTATTATAAGCTGTAGTAAAGTCTGTAACAATATACGAAACGTACCTACGTCATACATGATTCATCCTACCAAAGTGCCAAAATATTTTATTATAACCCATTAATCACGCGTAACCCCGGTCCTTTCTTAGATTTTTTAACTTCCGTCATCCGTAGGAAACATAATTGAGTCAATCCCCTGACAAAAAAAATGTAACCCATTATATCGGTTTTATCTATTTTTTTAAATTATAAAATATATGAAATTTGTTGATATTTGTAGTTCATTAAAATGTCTGCTAGGGGCAATATTATACGATGCCGTTGACCTTTCTCAATTCGGTCCCGGCATAACAGCCGCAAAACAGCACTCTATCCGATTCCGCGACGGTACCGTAATAATAATAATGTACCTAGGTATCTAATATTTTTATCTTTGAATCGCGAAAATCGATCCCTATTCCGGCGGCGCGCGGGTCAACAACGCACCCGCGGCCGGATGGTCCAGGGGGTGGAGTCAGTGGGTGGACAACAGCGGGGTGGTCGGGCTGCGAGGAAACGAAAATCACTTTTAAACGGAAAATTATCTGACGATTTCGCTCGCGATGACGGCCAATTAGCAGAGTACTATTGTAGCTGCTATATATTACACTGCAGTAATAGCGTCCTTTGCGTGCGTGCGCGCGTGTGTTTGACGTCGGTTTAAAAACCTTCGTCGACGTCGTCGTCGTCGTCGTGAATTTTACACCCACACATCGGCACGTATTTATACACATATCTACGTGGTTTACACACACACAGGCTCGTGCGCGCGCAGCCCGAAGCCGAACGATGCGTTAAATCCATTATATGGCCACTGCGTTATTTACACCCAACCCTTCGGCCGACGTCTGTGTGCACACAAACACACGCACATATATATATATATATGTATTATATATCGCTTTATTATTATTGTTATTATCATTACCGCCGTCGGATATTACTTACTGCGCCGGCCGATGTTTACCGACCAGCTCCGCCGCCGACGCCGTCACAACGAACCACTCGTGATGTACGCGGCGTATTTATTATTGTCCGCCGGACGAGAAAAAAAAAATCGGTCGGAAAAAATATATAATATCATAATATAATGTATAGTGTGTATGTGGAGTCGCGACACGCGCCTCGTAATTATGCGGCCACGTGACCGACGTGCACGTCGGACATATGGTGGGTGCGCGCCGTGCCGATGGCAGGCCATCATCATTAATAATAATAATAAAATAACGCGTCGTGTATTATACTACGCGAAGTACACACTACACACACACATACACGCGGGCGTGTGTATTATATTATTGTAAACGCAGAGAAAACGGCAATAATACTCGAATTTTACTTCACCTCCCCGTCGCCGAAGTCGCGACCCCCGCCAAAATAAACGCGTACGTTTACACACACACGTTCGCGGGCTCCAACGACGTATCGACGGTTGGACGTTCATTCGTGTTCCCGGCCGAATTTGTACAATGAAATCTACACACTTGAGTAGGATTTTAGCCGCTGCGTTTTATTTATTTTTTCGCACCGGTTGATTGTGCATCCTATGCGCGTCATTTGCATGCGTGCTTAAATCGCGAATAGTGAAAAAACGCATCATAATCGATTGCGATTAATGGCCCGAAAATGGTAATGATACAATATAGCAATTCGTAGTCACTACGATTAATTATGCACCTACCGTTGAGAAATCTGTTGATTTTATTTTTGAATATATTTGTAAGCTTATACCTCTCATACAATTCGTGTCCCCCGTACTGTGGAACGATTGGGGCCCTAATATATGATATATATATATATAATTTTTTTCTATTTTTAACATAACAATATGAAATAAGACAGTTTTAGAGCTTAAAATATAAACAACATTATATGATTTACTTTCTACTGAGAAATGATTAATACTTGACACTTATTTATTGCCTGATTAGAATGTTATTACGTATTATTATCCGTATTCGTCCTCACGTGTACGCTTAAATTAAGACAATCGTGTGCTAATGAATAGTATCTATGTGTAATGTGTATAATACGCACACAATAATAATCCAACAAATACAATGTATTCGCTTCTTAAAAACACCTACTAAATAGTATAATATACTGATCAATGATCATTATCTATTATAATTTGTAATGTATACAAACTTGATTTATTTTATACAAATAAAGTATATTTATTTTAATATTAAGTTTTTATGTACTATGTATGATTTTTTTTCTCGGTAGTTTGCTGTTGACTGTTTGTTTATAATTTTATGCGAGCCTTTCGACATTCCCCTCGAGGCGAGAGGGCCACTGGACCAAAGGCTACCCTGCCCGGGGGGCCCTTGGATTACTCAGTGCATGATAGTTAATTATTATTATTCGATGATAATTCATCACTGTCAAATTAATATTTTTGTGTCTATATGAATAAAATGTATCAAACCAATTTCAAAATATTGTGCTATAAAAAATCTAAAATAGGATTTTTAAAATTAATTATTTCAAAGTAGGATAACAATATTCTGGTTATAATATTGTAACTACAAGTGTATGATAATAATTATATTTTAAGTTACAACTTAAAATAATAAAATATTACAATGATTGTTTTTCGATCAAATAATAAATCAATTTTTCATCTACACATCAAATGTTTGTCGGATAATTCATTAGTGTGATTGGTCGTTTGCTGAATATTTAATGACTTGAATACTTAAAAGCCAAAGTTATAATAACTTCAGAAAATTTACCTAAGATTACCGTTTATGTTGCTTACACGATACATTGATGTGTTTACAAATATTATTATAGTATAATACTTTATAGTAATATCTTTAAAATCAAAAAGTATTGAAGATAAGATTATGCTAATAATGTAAAAGTACGATTTACCTTATATTCAAATAGCTTACAGTAATATAAAATTATATTGTTCCAAAAACAAAAATCCATGCAGCGTAAACGTACTATACCTATGCAAGAATCTAAATCAAAATATTTTGATTTCTTTGTTTGGTATTCAACGAGTTTCAGCTTTATGTTTTACGAAACTCTAAAAAACATAAAGAACTTGAACGTAGATAAAAACATTTTTAACGACACTTTTGTGTGCCGATAAAAGAATGTCACCGTAGACGTTCCAAATAATATGTCATAGCGTAGAAACGAATAACGATTGTACAGTGGTAGAACCGTAGAGCTATGATATACAAAAAAGCATATTATAAGATTATACCCCGAAAAGTAGCACGCACTTCGAATTCAATATTATGTTTTCAACGATTTCGCTCAAGTACTTTTCGGAGCTATAGGTATATGCTAACTGATTCAATTGTACTGTTCGAGGTTTATCGGACGGTGACATCGCTCAACAAAGGCCACAGTAGCATTTCTCCTTTTTTTCTATCCTTATAATAATGCGTACCTACCGTTTTTGTTGATGACTGGATATAGTTATCGAAATAATATAACCAGCCAGATAATATCTATTATCATTATTACTATTATTATTTTTTTATTACTCTTTCCTAAAAAACGGCCAATGACGACTATTGCATTGACGACGACGACGACGACAACGAAGATTTTCCGATAGTGAAATTGCAGTCTACATGATGATCTTTTGTTTTGCGCGAAGAGGAAGGGTTGTGGGAAACAAACAAAAAAATACAAAACACAAAAACTTCATTATATCTACCCTAGTGAATGGATTATATAAAAAATATCAAATATTAGCGCAGTCGGTGTTGTATAAATGCATATACAATATACATATACAAAATATAGGTACCAGTGTGCAGCTATCATACGCTAAATATAATGACGCGCACGGTTGCGGTTTTGTTGCGATAGGTATATATTATTATATACACATACGCTGTCAGATGCTGCGGGCCGATAATATGAAGGGATGAAATTAATCGTGTTTGAAAGGAGGCCCCCAGGTAAACAGGAAAATAATAATATATAATGTCTCGTTGGCCAGGTTTTTGGCGTTTTATTCCTACCGATCACCTACCGCCGAGGCCGTCTGTCGACAATGGAAACATTTTCAGGGAGGTAAAATCGAGTGTTAACCAAAGTAAAAAAAAATGTTTCTATGCACGTTTTATACACATTGTATATATGTGCATCGTATACTTGTACGCACACACGTCACAGATTGTTTGCGAAGAGGGCTTATAACCTATGCCACTATACTCGCGCCATCCACAACCCTTCTATATGCATTATCGTCCCAATACTGCAGAACAGCGTAAACTGTTAAGTATATAATATTAATGTAGCGAAGCCGAACCGAATTTCGTTGTGAATGACGTGGGCATACCATACATACTTACAATAAATTGATGTGTACGGTAGACGCGGGTAAATACATTACTCATGTCAGGACCCAATAAACAATATTATTAGCATTTGAAATCACGTTCGTCCAGTTTCGTGTACAAAAACATATTGTGTTCTAAAATAATAAACAAATTATATAGGTACGTATAGTGTACCTATATTATTTGTTCATACAGAAAAGCGCTTGGAGCTTTGTCCCAATAAAACAAAAATATGATTGAATTAAAAATTATTACAGTCAAAGTATGACAGGAGTGTCCTTGGTTTTTGACTGAGGGATGGGGGAGAATTTAAAAATATAAATATGATATGAATATGTTTTGTTTGAAACGAAATATGTATAGGTATTAGGTATCTTATATTCTTATACAGTAAAATGTTATTCAATTGTCAATGTTTAACCCTATCTTTCATACTTAGATATACATTTTAATATACATAAAATTATATTATAATTGATTAATGTTTTAATGTACAAAACAAAACACAATCTATAAAAAAAAGACTCATGAAGGTTAATCACTCCGTCATCGTTCTTTACGGCGGTTCTTTTGCATAGACATCTTTTGGCCTCAGTGAAATGATTACTGATATTGTTAGTTAGAAGACCAACCAACATATTTCTGTATTATTCGTTACATAATATGAATATAGTACTACAAAACTAACATTAAACATTTGAAAATATTTGGCTTTAAATTAACCTTAATTGTATAAATATATATAATGTATAGGTATTAAAAATATAATAATATATATTACGATTTTAAATGTAACATAATAATATTAAATTATATTAGGTAGGTAGACAAATTACATTTACTTACAAGTCATTAAAGCGAAACCCTCATAATTGGCTTTAAAATTAATTCTATTCAAAAACGTAAATTAATAATTAGGTACATAATTAACAAATATGTTCATTCATTTTTTGTGATTTATGAAGTATAATTCATCATTAAACAATTTTTAATTTGAATAGAAGGTACATAATATTATAGTTAATTGTACTAAATTTCTGTAAATGATCTCTCAAAACTCTAAAGTACACCTGTTGCCAAAATAAAAGTTTAATTAGAAACTTTATTAATACTTGGCATATCCTTAATAATTCGTATATCAAATAACAATTATTTTAAATATATAAATAACTTCTTTGTACAATGATGCATTTGATAAAATAACTGCTATTAATCTTTTAAAATTGAACATTAACAGTTAACTTATGACATTTGTTGTCAAAAATTATGAAATGTTTAAACGATTTATAAAACTAAAAAAAACGTTAAAGAATAATTTATGATCTATCAATTTATTATGTAAAACAAAAAACAAAATAGAATATATTAAAAAGCTTATGTTTATACTTTAAGATGAGGTTTTAAATTTAATAATACAACTGATTGTGAATAGCACGGTACACTTTTAGTTTTATAAATTGAAGAAGATTGAATCTGTTTTGAATTATAACACTAGAAAAAAATAATTTGTACACCAAACTTTGATGAAGGAAATGTCCTTATAGAAGCTTATCACAATACTGAGAAAATGGCATTTATGAAATAAAAAATAAGTATGCTAAATTAAGTCAATATTTTTTTAAAGAATTATCCTACCCAAACGTTTTATTTATGTAAATTTTCAGGAAAATTTAATATAAAAATATTTTCATTTAGTTCAATATTATAGTTTTTAATATCAAAATACATCAATTTAAAAAATACTTCAAAATCAAAGAATTTTAAATTTAATACTAATACAAAATTAATCACGTATGAATAATATATTATTTAGTAGATTGTTACATTGTACCTACATGATTACTTTTTACAGGACCATGAGTTCATATTGCTATTTTTTTTTAATGTATTATACCTACTAAAAAATTATGAATTTTGTCATTCATTTAATATGCAAAGTACAAATATTCAAATATTATTCAATTTTATTATCTAGGAAATGTACATGTTTGTTGATTATAATTTATAATGATATATTAGTATTAACATTATATTTACCTAATTAAAATTTAAAATATGTACATTTCAATCATTGTTATTAAATCACTTTTTTTTTTTTAATTTAGATTTATTTTTATTACCTTTTAGATCTGTTTCTACAGTTTTTTTCTTATAACATTATATTATATAGTTTATATATGGCATATCGTAAGAAAATATTTATGGTTTTTATCATTTAATTTAAAACTGAATGCATATGTATACGCTCCAGAACTTTAATAAATATTTAATAACTTAGTTACTAACTTATTACATATAATATAGCCATAAAAGACGATAGTTTTTATGTCATTTTTCATTTAATGGACCACAGAGCGTATTCAAACCACGTAGCAATATGTGCTTTCTAGGACTGTGCATTTCTCTATATGGTACCTATCATAAAAATAATAAAATTTTGCGAATTGGAATCTTTTTAGAGAAGATAGGTATGTAAATCATATTCCTTGAATAGTTTTGATATTTGATGAGTCCTTGTAGAGAAATAAATTAAATCTATTTTTGTGGTTGCATAATTTTTTTATTCCATTTGTAGTTTTTTTATTCCCGTAACAGTCATAAAATGTGTGTATGCCACAAAAGGTATTTTTTGTCAATCCTTAAATTTTACAGAATTTTTATTCTGAGTATTATAAAATATATCCATGGCCTGCAGAGTAATTTAAATTACGTATCTTTGGTAACTTAAATCAGTTAAAACCTTGTTACAGTTTTGAATATTTTATCAAGCACGAAAAAGTTAATATCACTTTTATGAAAAAATAAAATATAATTAATTGAAAAATGAACTGCCAATTTCAGATGAAAAGTATCTCGTTGGTATTTAAAAATGCAGAAAAAAGTATCTTGTTAAATATGTCAATTAATTAAAATTAACTCAACTTTGGTCTCCTATATAAATAAATATACCTAAAAATAGATATATTTTTATTTGGTTAGTTGTGTATAATATATTAATATCCTTGTAAATAAAATATAACAAGATTGTAAAATATTTTAGCGATTTTTTTCTGATGTGAAAATTTAGTTAAAAATGGAGTTGGTAAAAATAATCAAATTTACTCGTAAAATAAAAGTAAAACATCGAACACATAGTGTAGACTTTTTAATGCCATTACAACATATCTCGGTTTGGTTGTGCAATAAACCTACATTTACTAATTAGATTTTTTGGTACCCGAGTCATGAGGCATGTGTGACTTTTTCAACCGTAAAAGCCCGTCTTAATCAAATTTCCCATATAATTGTGTAAATAGTTCATCTAGTGCGTGTCTTGTGTCTTCGAAAACATTTTCACTCCATTCACGTTCACACGACGTACCTCTGAAATACGTTACTCGGAAATCCTATAGGTACGAACAGAATTTACCGCTAAAAGCATACATCGAGACATCGAGTTGCTTCTAATCATCGGCAAACAGTTATCATCGTATATAATATGGTTAGGTTCGGTGATTACTGATTCCCTTGCGCGTTTTCGTGATTTTCAATTTTCAATTACAATCATATTGGAAAATGTATAAATATTTTTGAAACAACGCAATAATAATATAAGAACAGATACCTATATCTACTAGCCTAATGAATATCGACGATTGTTCGAAATAAAAAAGCACTTTCTCTATTCGTGGACACTTTTGATCGGGACCAATATTATTAATCATTATAGAAACGAAAAGAGTAAGTATAGGTTTTTCGCATATTTGTTTGGCCGTATAGAGTGTCATCGGTCTCTCTTCTTTCCATCCCTTGTTCCCTCACCGGCAAATGATTAATTCCACTCGTAGCCGTTCTCGCGTCGTCGTTTGTATGTCATTTTAATAAAACGTATACCTAATAATACGCCGCGGCGTTATTGTTGTCGACGCTTACAAGGGGGGGTGCGTTCGGACGATAATCGGTCGGCGAGGATGACACTAATAAAAACCGGTCATCTCGCGGAGAGCGTCGCGCGATCTATTATGCACACCGGGCCCGAGCCGCCACTGGTATCTAATATTATATTATATTATTGTTGTGCCGTATGTATCGTCGTCGTATTTCGTCACGCGAATTTCGTTGAGCAACTATAATAATAATAATAATAATCATAATAATACTAACCTAACCCTACATCGGCGACGACGATGTTTTCTGCTGCCGGTAGTGGCGGCGGCAATAGCGGCAAAGGCCCAGGGGCGCAATAATATTGAACGCTTTCGAGTGCCGCTGCGGCGTGTATAATTGCTTGTTACCGCTTTTCGAGTACTATACTACCACTACTACTACCACTACTACTGCTACAACAGCCAGTAACTCTCCGTCGCGAAGTGGACCCCTGCTGCAGCAACGACCCGCGAAAAACATTCACTTCGATCCCCCTCGGAAGCCACACCGGCCCGCGTATTTGTAAATAATTCACGATAATTTCACACTTGTCACGGGGTGAGCAGCTTTTTTTTCGGTTTCGGATTTTTTTTTTTTATTATTATTATTTCGTTTTTTCTCCGTCCCATTCCATTTTATTTCATTTCCTTTTATTACATTATATCATTATATCACGTACCACCGCCGTCCCATTATTTGTCACCCGTCCTATATACATACGCGTACAACAATATACAATATATTACACACGTATATACGTGTACGCCATAAGCGTCGACTGCAACTCGAATCGGTGTTATGTGTGCGCCAGCGATTACCCGCTGAGATTTTCTGGTCAACGTCTCCGCACCGCACGCACGCGAACACGTGCACTTAGGTCCACGAAAAACGCCTTTGGCACGCCTCGTTTGGCACGCACAATGTAAACGTCGTCGCATCGCCGCAGCAGCTCTACCGCGCCGTTGCGGTCACGGGTTTAAGGAGGGTTTTTTTTTTCCGTTAAACTGTCTCAACACTCCCCCCCCCCCTCATGCGGCCTATATCCTGCTCGCACCCCGACGAGGTCCTATACGCGTTCGCCTCTCTCGTCGGCAGATTTCCCGTGTAAACCGCAATAAAATATTTGTCTCGAGCACGCTCGCCGTTCGACAACCGAATCGAACCATATAGCCATAGCTGCACTTGAGACGCGCCTCGTATGGGTACCTAACGCGCCACGACGTATTTATTGTCGGTGTACAATTGTATACTTGCGCGTCTGAGATATATGTTATTGTGCCGTACGCTTTATAATATTATGTCACGCATTTAGAAATAGTGATGGTCGTAACGATTTTCTTCGTGCTATCGATTTTATTTCAAACTTAAATTCGCACGAACATGACCGAACGAATCCATCCGCGTTCTGCGAGGTCGATGCAGCCATAATACACTCGTCGTGTACCTCTGTGACGGGGACTTTTATATTTTAAAACTGCAATACCTACTAATAAGAATATAATATGACATTGTCAAAATTTCGCAGTCTGGGAAATCGGTAACAGTCGAGGAAAATTTCAAACTAATCGATCGTGATAGATAATAACTACGTTAAATAAACATAATATATATACCTATTACCTATTATATACATTATATATAATAGTTATTATAGCGTTATTTTGGAGTGATGTTGTTGTAATATATTTACGGGTTTAAGCATTAAAAATTGTAAATTATATTATTTTCTGAAGTAATATTTGTTTATAAATAGAATTTTACAAATAAAAACAAGTTACTGTATGAAAAAATAAACTCTTATTTAAATTAAAATGGGTAACTAAACAAATGAAACATTTTAATGAATACAATTTTTATGGTTGAAACTTTAAACCCAAATACTATTTTATCTACCTATACTTAATTTCGTTCGGGTTAAAACAAAACGGTAGGTTGGGTCAAAACAGGTGAATTTAAATTAATTTCTGTTTCGTGATATGGGTTTCGTCTGAAAATGTTACCTTTATAGCGTATTAGTATCCGGATAAATGGCTTTGGTCAGTCGGTAACACCTTTCTCGTACTCTTTTTGAAAATACGAAATATATTAGCGGCTATAATATTGAACGCTTAATAACCGTAATACGTTTTAAAATGTTGTTACATAGTTATGAATAGGTATTTAAATGTGAAAAATATGTAAAAACTTAAGTACTTGTGAGTTGTCAGTTGCAAATAGCAAAAGTTAAAAGTGTTTGAAACCTATTTATACTGTGGATAAATTAATATATAAAAAGAAAATGTGATACCTAGCGTAAGTCTTCTGGAAATACGATTTATCAAACAATACCAAACGCTGCTGCTAACGTACACAGGCTATATTCCTTTATATTCTATATACAGTTACTTAACTGCGAACTAAACGGATTGCGTAGAATTCAGAAATGAAGGTAATAATATATACTCGGTATATTATAATACATATGCGTATAATATTATGCTATATACATAAACTTTCTTCGCAGCCTTAACTCACGGAATCGCAATCTCCACGATAAAGAATTCAAAGACATTACCGCGAAACGCTGGTATACACTTTGCTGTAAAAACTTCATAAGGAATTTCATCGAATATCGTTTTGTGATTTCATAAGGGTTAGAACTCTGCAGTTTTAAAGTAGGATTTATTCTATAAGTAGCCACACATAGTTAGGTAGTTTGTTTTATTTAAATTTATGTTGTATTCGTATACCTCGTAGTTTCTCAACTATAGATTGCTATTTTATAGTGTTTTTATTTAATTATAATTTCTTATAAATGAAAAACGATCATTGTATATTATATAATTTAAATTCGGTCGTTTAGATCAATTAAAAGTACTATGATAGTTTTTTCAACTTTTCAACCTTGCACATAGTATGCTATTATATTTTCTGATCGCAATAAATGCAATTTTGTATTCCAACATAAAAGTTTGTTATCATTTAAATATTTTTGTCAGCTTATACTTTATTTTGAAATGTTGTTTTGATAGTCTCTTTCTATAATATTTATAGCCAATAATAAAATACAATAAAATAAATAATTTTTATAGCATTATGTTTATATACAATACACTTAGATAGGTTACAACTAGTGTCGATCAAATTACATAATTTAATTGTAATTGTTGACTATAACGCCTACACAGTACACGCAGAGCGAATTTAATTTAAGTATATCCAATCTGAACTGATCAGCTATCGTGTCACACGCACATTTGACGTATTAACATTTGCTCCTAATATTCAAAGCATTATGTTCGCTTTGATTGTTCAGAAAATGTTCGGTCGACTAACAATTAAGTTATAATATTCTATTATTCTTGTCTGCCGTTTGGGGAAACTGTAAAATGACGTGTCGAATTACATAATTTAAATGTAATTGTTGACTTTAACGTCTACACAGTACACGCTGAGCGAATTACATGCAGCAACGGTGCGACGGATTGTATTTTTTAACAATAGGATTAATGTATTGAAACCAAGATTTTATGAAAATCCCATTTATTTATAATATTGCTTTATATACATATACTAATATCGAATATAGGTAAATAAATAATACAAATTGTGAGAAAAAAAATTAAAATTAAATATATATTATTGTGGTAGCCAGTGTACCGTATATCGTAAAAATGAGATAAAATTAGATACAATAATGTTGATGATGTTTGATGAACTCACTTTGATAGTATTGTCCTATTTATCAATCGTAAAAGTGTAACTATAAATAACTAGTTACGTAAAAATACTAATTACAATTCAATACCTAGAAAATTAAACAAATATCAAAGAAATCATCAATGTACGTAGGTACTTTTTGGTATCGTATTGCGATGAATGCAATTGAAGTTTCGACTGTAATATAATGATTTCGTTTGATCTTGATATTGAATAATATAATATTATAATATGGTAAATAACAGGACCCACAGGTCAGATATCAGATATCTGGTTATTATTGAATATGAGTATGGTTGATATTTCTTACTATATTTAAAAAATATATACATATGTACAACACATTTTTTTAACATTTATTGTAGAATTTTTATTTTTGTCTAAGACCCAATAAGCTTGGCGCCTTTATCTTCTAGTTTTAATGACAGAGGCTGACTGTGAAACCAAGCTTCATCCAAAACGGCCTCTGGATCGGTTTCCAAAGCTGGGTGCGCAGTGTTCGGCAGAGCCACGTTGTAGCCCGGGAACCAAGTGGGAGGCGTAGATCCCCTAAGCACAGCCGCCGATTGATGGGGCTCTCGAGTTTCCAACAACAAATTGCGGGGCGCCTCTTGGTCGTCGGTCGTGGACGCCTGTTTGTCGGGAAAACTCCCACCAAGCAATACCTGTAAATCGTCGACATTATCTATTGCCGTCGCTTCCGCCAAGGCCACGTTCAGTTTGGGCATAATAGTGTCCAGGCGTGAGCCTGTTTCCATTTCCGGATCCTTTACGTTTATAACGGTCGGAGGTGAATGAGGTACGACCATATCCTGCACGTAAAACAGTTATTATTGTAAATACTGGTATGCATGGTGCGTTGAATAGCGAATAAGTAATGTAAACCGCCTTACTTCGGTTGATATGGCTGCCGTAGGACCAATTCCTACGAGAGGAGCCTCGAGATTACCTTTGGAAAACAGGTGTTCGTACACTTGGATCGGATCAGTCTTCATGCTTAGTCCGTTCTCGATTGATTTCATTATATACGCTAAATACTGCGGATCTACGTTGTTTTCCTTAAATATCGGTAATGTCACCAGGTAAGTAAATATTTAATACAATGGACTAAACAATGATGATATAAATTCCTTACGGTCTCCTCTCGGTTTTCTTTGGACGTGGCGTCGTACATGTCGATTATTTTCTTTTTCGGTCTTCGTTCATCCAGTATCGTGATGCCGCCCAAAACTTCAGACAGTTCGATATCCTTGTTTTCTGCTTCGACCAATTTTTGTACAGTTTGTAAAGTTACTTTGCATTTTTCAGCGGGGCATGGACACGGACAACAAGGTGTAGGACGGGCAGCTTTGGCTTCAGCAGCCTTTTTTGATGGGTTGCCGTAGCATCGACAATCGTCAATTTTATTCCCCTGCAAAATAGAAAATTAAATCGTAAGTATTATTTATTTTCTTTTAATCAATTTATACTCACAGTTTCCATTTTAATTATTTATTTTTTGATAAAAATATATGCAAGAACAAAATATGTACTTCAATATATTTATTTAAATTAGATTTCAGATTATCTATTATAAGTATATAGTAATACTTCTGAAACTAATGAAAAGTAAAATATTATATAAATTGTCTTGTTTATTATTTTTAAATAATAAATTTTGGTGACAGATAAATACATTTGAACTCCGTTGCAACCAAATATAACTGTGTAGCAAATAACTTTTAAACCAGTGTATAAATATGACAATTTTAAGAATAAATTAAGCAATACAAAAAACTACCTTGAAACTAAAATCATTCACACAATTTATCTGTAATATTTTCAGTACAAGAATAAAAATATTATGTTTGAAATAAGACATTTGTTGTTATAAAATAAGTATTAAATGTTATATCTAGTATTATATTATAATACCATATGTACTGTACGTTTTTGTAAATAATAATAAAATATTACCTGCAGATTTATTGTCTTTATCATCAACTTGTTTATAATATGATTGTACTATTTATGATCATGTTTGTTTAATATAGATCTTGAATAAATTAATAGTTATAGAAAATATTTTTTCGACAATACAATACTATATACAATTTATACATTTTATCCGATTATACGGATGACAATGTTTGATTTAATATTTTAATATAAGTAGCAATGTAATTAAAAATTCCCTTCTTCTCGTGTTCTTAAAACTTTAAAAGGATATATTTATTTTATTGCTTTTACTTTCAGGTGCACTGGTCTAAACATTTAGTACAAACCTGTGTTCACGTGTTTGTGCTGCGATAAACTTAAATCGTGTCGGTTCCGTTTTATCGAACCGACTTACCAAGTTTTTTGTTCACATACCAGCTAAATATAAAAATACATTTCCTAGTAGGATTTTAGTCTAAATAACCGTTTTTCATGGCGTTTAAGAGTTAGGACTGTAAAGCGTGTAATTCTTAGTTCGTCGGTACCTAGACGTTTTTATGCTCTTAACATCACGCGATGTTAAAACGTCGTCATATTTCGTATTTACTTGCTGGTATTTGCGTTCCATTTGTCATCACTTGGTATTCATGGTTGTCGTTATTGATGTTATCCTCAGGCACTAGTCTAGCGAATCATAAAGAAATGCAATACGTGAGTAGGTTTTAGTAGGTGTATTTACTAAGGGCTGTCCCTAACGCAGGGCTTTCACTCAGAGTCTCGCACTCTTTTTGATATGATACAAATATAATGCAATATATTATAATCGTACAAGCTAATTTACTAAACAATAAATGAATAATGACACTGTGTATTATTTAGTAATATTTTAACCTAATTAAAATTATTCAACATGAATATAATAATTATAAATTAATAAAAATTGAATATTTAGTGTTCAAATACTATTTTGATCATCGTATTGGAAATAATGTTATTAAGAGGACGTCATACTCGCGTGCGTTATCTCCATTTTACTAATGCATATAAAATTGCATATTTTACCTTTAGAATAATCTACTTAATTCTGTTATGTTTTACTATAGAGCGAATTAACCACATAATATTATCTAAGGGGCCCTCGTAAGCTTCTTTCGACATTCTAGTTTTAAAGTAAGTTATGAGCATTTTTCAAACAATAGGTAATGATCACAATTTAAAACAGCATTTATTACTCAATCGGTTTAGCGCATGAGCAATAAACAATAAACATTTACAATTTTAAAATTGTTATAACTGTGTTCAAAATCAAAACACATAAAAAACGTATGATGGGCTTAAATTATATCTTTATTACCTTTAAATTTTATTATAAGTAAGTTCAATCAGTGGGATAATAATAAAAAGATAGTAAAATAGCATTATTAAGTACATAATTAAGTTTAATATCATATATAAAATTTAAAATGTATTAAACATATCAAAAAATGCACTAAAAGAGTTTAATTGCCTTTACGAATAATTATCTAAATTTCAATTTTTGGTCTGCTCCAAACGAATTATTTTACTATTTTGTCTGATTTAATCGATATACTTATAAACACTGTAATTTTTATTCATTCTACATATCCTAAGAACAGCCTTCAATCAAATTACATAAAATTATTATTTTTATTATTTCTATTGTAAACAAACACTGATTCAAAATTAATAGTAAAGGTTAGGTACACGTTAAATCTAACTCATTTCATTTTTTTAGTATGATATGTATCCATATTTGTGATTATAACTGGTTTTTCTATTGAAATAGTTTATAAGTATTCTTAATTGATCATATTTGGCACTTTCAACCTAGAACGTATATTTTAATCAAATCAAATATGTACTTCGAAGAACTAAATGTTACAGATTTTAGTATAATTTTTTTTTTACGGAACACACGTTTATCTAATAATTAGTAATAGCTTAATAAGTAATAAAATAAAAAAAATACAATTTTAATTAGCATCGAAACATAGTAGGTATGTGATATAATTAAAAATGCTCTAATATTTATTATTTACCAAAATGGCAAAATACAATAATAGGTAGTTGACATTAAAAATAAATTTTATATTTTACTTTTAATTATTCAAAATGAATTGTACGTCAAAAAATATACATAATTTAATCGTTGATTAAGTAGAAATAGATAATCAAGTATAAAATAAATAAACTCTACGTAATCGTGTATATATATACACGAGTATAATGTTTAAATTAAAATTTAAAATATAATGAAAAGTTTGCAAACGACTTGAGAGTCGTAGGAAATGATCGCAGAAAATAATTAATTGTGATAGTTGTCGGAATAAACTTTTTTTTATTTATAAAATCGTAAATCTTTTTGTCGATTTGAAGGTACCTAAGATTTGCGTATGTCTAAAAATAATAAATGACTGCCGGTGCTCCATCGGTTATCCTGTCACAAAAACAGTTTTTTTTAACCTGGATTTTAATGAATCTAAAAAAATTCATTGAATAAATAAAACAACGATCTGCAAAAAATAGACAATTTTATTCACAGTTCATAATGTATCATTAATATATAATGACACAGTTCTTTATAAACATAAACATTTTAATGTTTTGCAAACTCTAGTTATGAAAACGGTTTGATCATTATTTACCCTTTTTTCCTAAACAATACAATTCTTATAGATACAGCAGTTATATACCATTTCAAAGGTATCACATATTCACATACTATATTTGACATAAGTTTCTTTTTGCAGAGCAGTACAATAATTGTGATTTATTAATACTTAGTGTACTTAATCAAATTATAGTAAATATTAATGTATTCATTTTAACGATGTTGAATGGTTTGAATATGGAATTAGAATTTAAGTTATAAAATTGAATATAATATTTGTACATTAACATCTTATAAACACCAAATCATAAAATTACATTAAAAAAGATTTATTGTATGGGTTGTTTCTGATAGAAAATTTATCATGTTGGAATTTTGAGGGGTAAAAAAACGTCTCTGTATTTTTAAAATTAACTGTAAAAACAAAAAAAAAATTAAGGAAAAACGATAATTTGTACGTTAACTAGTTTTTGATAAAATCAATTTTAACTGTAGAGAAATGTATTTTTCATGAATGTAAGAATTACAAAGTTTACCATAATATTTTCAAACTCTGATTAAAAAATATCAAAAATCCATAGTCACCATTTTATATTTTAATCGTTTAAAGTTACAACATTTACGAGATTCATTAAAATCACAACAATTTGCAAATTATTTTTTTATTAAAAATGTATATCACTTTCTACTGTAACACCCAAAGTTTGAAAATGCAATTTATAATTCATCATAACCTTTTTTACTTGAAACATAGCGAGTTATGAATATTTTAAGATATATAAATAATTTACAATTTTAAAATACTGATAACTCGCTTTAAAATTAAAATATAATAAAAAACCTATGAGGTGGCATAGATAATAATCTGACCTTTAGATTTTATAAGAAGTTAATTCACTCAATTTTAAAACTAACGGAGGTACAAGTCTTCTGCTGAGCGTAAAATTTGATACGTAACGCACTTGTAAGACGCAGACAATACATGCAGGTATCACGTCCTCTTAAGCCACATAAATAGTTTAATACCGATTAATGTTCAAATTTTGACAATATTGGTACCATTCAAAAATATAATAACAACTTATCCACTAAAAGTCTAAAATATTTTTGTTATTTTGTTTTATTCAAAAACTTGAAATTTTCAAAATATTTATACTTATTTAAAGTTATTGTAAAAGTAATAATTTTGAATTCAAATTATGAGAATAAGTATTGATATTAAATTTTCGTCTCGTTCATTAAGCTTGACAACTTTATACAAGATTCCACATGAGTTAATATAGAAATTTAAAACGAAATGGGAATATTAGATGTTTATCGAAAAATAAAGACTTAAGTTAATTTGTTGTATACCAAAAAGTATTATTCGCGGGACCTACAACTTTTTGTTACTATGTATATTATTATTTACCATACAAAATGCAATTTTCCAATAACTTTAAGCTTTTAAATCACAAAACTTTTCACACTGTTAATGCGTGGTAAATCAGTATTGACTTATAAGTTAATAACTGCTAGTAATATCAAATAATATTATAATAATAATTACACAACATATAAATAGGTAACACAGATATTTCGTTTTTTGCAAAAATTATTTAACTGATTAATTATTAATAGAAAAATAAATTAGTAATAGGTAGTAATGTACTAATATCTTATTCTTCTTCTTAAGACCAATAAGTCGACCTTGTCCTGTAACTCCATGTAGATCTGTTCCTAATATCTCATTTACTTACACTTGGTAGATATTAAATTATTTTCATATCGTTTTTTATTCTATCTATCCATCTCTTTTTTTGTCTTTCTCTCTCTATCTTTCCATCAAAACGTATTTCGTTAACCACTGTCTCTGATTAACCTCTCCTCATAATATTACCTAACAATCTCAACCTATTTTCCCTCATTTTAGTAGCAATATAAATGTATAGTAAATAATAATATATCCTTAGAGATATAGTCTGACACATAGACTCCACTCAGATTCATTTTTCGTATGCAATGATTTATCATTGAATTCAAATTTAACACATCTATTACAATATGACCTATTCAATCACGAGGTACACTCGACACCAACTATACAGTAGAGTAACTTACTAGGGTTCTCTTCATTTTTATTTTAAGTTTATAATTATATAATATTATATGTTTATTTACATTTATAAAAATTCTATAAAATGTATTGAGTTTTTAAATCAATTGATGTCTTATATACGATATACCCACATCAATACATTTTATTGTTATTTTATCATATCGAATTGAATTAAATTAATAAACAAAATAAAAAATAAAATATAGATGTCTTCATTAAACAAAAACCATTACCTATTGTATATTATTTGAATGGGCTTACATAACGATTAACAAGTGTGATGGTGATTAAAAAATATAATATATAATATGTATAAAAGGTGCCATGTTCGTTATTTCTTTGATCCGTTGATTCTGTATAACATCATTTCCGTTGGTCACATTGATTAAACATAATAATATGTAGGTGCTCGTTAGTCCTTTTAATAATAGATAAGTAATGTTTGGTTTAATATATTATATATTATTATTTAATACACATTATGTACTGTATGTATTGCATTATGCCATGAGTTATAAGACTATAAGATAATATATATATTTATTTTACTTTTGTTTTAATGTGTAAAAAAATAAAATTTTAAAAGTATTTATGAAAAAAAAAAAAAAAACATGAAAATAATAAATACTTGCCGACTCTGCAGTATTTTATATGAGAATAGTATTTACAATAAAATTGTATGCAAGTCATTGATGTGGCATCCCCACATGGGTAATTAAATTAATAAAATGCATTCTAACGGTCGGTAAATGGGCACAATGCGCCTAGTTAGAGTGGTGTTGAATTTTAAATGAATAATTATTATAGTGTTCGTGTACGGGGGAAGCGGAATACGTATATATAATATAAATTCAACGAGCACCCCTAAAGTAATACGTATAAAAATTGCTTGTACAAAGAAATGTCAATTGTTAAACAACCCCAAAGAATTCAACCTATTGAAACGACGATGTTTAATTAAAACTTCGAAACGTTTAAATGCATTCGAAACGATATGGTGACGTCAACATGAAAAAAAAAATACTGTGACTAAAAGAACTGTGAAGTTGTCATTAAAAGGCTTAGGTTTGTATAATAAAGAATTTCGAACGGGATTTATTGACCGTGAAGACTGCAGCTGCAAAAAGTTATTTGTAATCGCGTGTATTGTCAATTAAAAAATATACTAGCTGTATCGGATGCTCAACTACTAATTTTCCATGTATATTCAGTATATCCTATACTCCTTCAAATATGGCTGCAATAGTAAATAAATTGAATCATATAGATGTAATAAACATATAAATCAGCTTAACATATATACTCAAAATGCTTTATGTTATGAAGAAAATAACAATATACGAGTATGTTGTTATTGTCATACCAAAGCATATGAATACATAGAATTTAGAACAAACTGAGTTTATATTTTATGATAGATACTTGTATTATGCAAAATACTACATTTATACGTGTATTGTTTTTTATTTCAATCAAAATAAATTGCCTAAATAATAAAATATATAGCTACATAATATATTAAATATCTAACTAATTGAATTTTATTACAGCTGCAAAATAATATAATGTCAGCCGGCTGAATTAGAGTACACTGTATATTATATAAAGTCATATTCCAATCACACATTTTTCTTTAAGTTCATTATTGCTTAATAATAATAGATAATATTCACCGTGATCAGAATCCTCTTTTACAAAAATCATATGTAGGTATACTGCACTGTATAAGTATTCCAAAACAATTTGCAAATGTAGAAGTAGTTGGAAGAAAAACGTACTATTCAACGTTGTTCGCTTTTCCTCGTTTGTCTATTACGTTTTAATTAATTCAATAGTGTACAATGACGAAATCATTTCACTGAATATAACTATATTAGTAAGTAATAATAATAATAATAAATAAATAATATGTGATTTTTTGTTAATATTTGGAATTTGTAGTTGAACCATTTATTACTCAAAATTACTGCTTAACAGCTGCAAGAATTCGTAATGCAGGAATTTTATATTTATCGAATTAATAATATAATATGTCAATGCTAATGAGTAGTAGAAATTAATATTATAATTTAAGAAATGTATTGTGACTATTAAAAAAAATTCATAATTTCATTCTGAATAAAAGTAGCATATATGTATATCATTTGTATAAAAAACTTAATCATTATATATTATTAACTTTCACATTATTAGTAAGTATATTTATTGATGAAAAATAAATGATAATATACTCTATTATTTTGGATCCAATTCCCATATTATCAGTTATCACTACATATTATAACCACGTCTGTGTTTCAAAGGCCAAAGCACAACATTATTATTAAATAAATGAAACAAAAATAACTGTTTTTTCCCTACACTAAAGTTTAAATTTTCCTTGCAAACCTACGGAACCCATCATCGGTAATGACTAAAGTACAGAAATTGTAATGCAGTACTAAAGACATATTATCATAATATAGTTCTGGAAATGATCATGACATTATAATATGTATGGATACTATAATACGGGTATTACGCCGAGTGCCTAATTTTATAATACACTTTAACTCTGTAAAACAAATATTACTTATATATTTATTATTATATCTCGTCGTTGTACAATCGTACGGGATGTGTTCGTGTGTTTAAGTTGAGTGAACAATGTAAATACTACTCGAACGAGCCTCGTGCACGCATATGACTTCTTATATTAGACAATTTGGAAGGTATACATATAAAACTATATATCACGCGAATATTAATATTATGTATAATTGATGTGTTACGCGATCCGTTTTTTCCTCCGTCTGTTTTTGAGTCTGCACCCTTTGGCGGTGGTGCGCGCGCGTGCGCGTGGCGATGATTTTGCAGAAATTTACATTCTCAAATTACCTCTTGATCGAACAACAATATATGGCGAGTAGCGCAGGGGGGGCACTATACAATATGCAAATTTCAAAATCAGCCTGTAACCAGCAAGCCGGCGGCGGGGTGTGTGCGGCGTGTGATGGACGCGGGCAGAGGTATATACGATGCGTAGAACGGGCAGAAATAAGCTCACGCAGGACCGCGGCGGCCGAATGAATTAGTAGATGGTATAGGAAGAGACGGAGAGACAGACACACCGCCGCCGATAAAATCGACGTCACCGTGACTCATCGCGAAATCTCGTTATAAACACACCTGCGCGCCGTGTACTCGTGTGCCCATAATATATCCGGAGGCCGATTCGCACACTTCGTTAACCGTTGAATTAAACATACGTTTATATCGTATGTGATATATATATGTTACGGTTAAAGTACGAATACCGGTTAAACCTAGAATTTACCGGTAAATCCTAGGTTTCGCCGACTACTGTTGGTAAATGTCCGAAATTCGGACATTTACCAATTGATTTCGGTAAAACCTAGGATATACAACATCGTTTGGTCAAACCCCGAATGATTTTTGTAGTTCGGACTTTTACAAACGAGATTTGGTAAATCTTAGGATAAACAATCAGTGTTAGTAAAAGTCCAAACATATTTGCCAAAGTTATTAATTATTATTATTATTTAAGTATATTATAGGTAGGTACTATATCAATGACTAATATATTAGTTAGTATATTATTTTATTATTATTATTATTAAGTACTAATGCAAAAATTGACAAATTAAATTTATTAAGTACATTTATTGCTAGTATATTATTTGTATTATAATTAAATTATTTATTTGTGCAGGCTTGACTGCTGTGACATCTCGAGTTGCATAATACATTTTTAATAAACAAACATTTTATCATACCTATGGTTAGGTTACCTATCATAAACTAAATTATATTGTATGTGCAACACAGTATAAAGTAGGAATAACTTTTATCATATATACCTAGAGTACCTTTTTGGCTAATTTATTGATTGTATTGTGATTCTATTGATAGTGATTTGATTGTATGAGTAGGTACACGTGTCAAGGTCTTCCAGTACCTATCATAATGTATATGAAAATTGAAATGAAAATTCCCAAAATTCATACTTAAATAATAATAATTATGATAGTCAAGATAAAATCCGATCGCAGTTTAGTTGTCATAATATATAATAAAAATAAAATAACTTTGGTAAAAATGTTTGTTTATTAAAAATGTATTATGCAACTCGAGATGTCACAGCAGTCAAGCCTGCACAAATAAATAATTTAATTATAATACAAATAATATACTAGCAATAAATGTACTTAATAAATTTAATTTGTCAATTTTTGCATTAGTACTTAATAATAATAATAATAAAATAATATACTAACTAATATATTAGTCATTGATATAGTACCTACCTATAATATACTTAAATAATAATAATAATTAATAACTTTGGCAAACATGTTTGGACTTTTACTAACACTGATTGTTTATCCTAAGATTTACCAAATCTCGTTTGTAAAAGTCCGAACTACAAAAATCATTCGGGGTTTGACCAAACGATGTTGTATATCCTAGGTTTTACCGAAATCAATTGGTAAATGTCCGAATTTCGGACATTTACCAACAGTAGTCGGCGAAACCTAGGATTTACCGGTAAATTCTAGGTTTAACCGGTATTCGTACTTTAACCGTAACATATATATTATATATACACACACAGTATATCTTATATCACACGTAGAACATATAAATTTGGAATCATGGCGGAAAAGCGACGTACCTGCCTACGCTCCTGCGCCGAGCACCGACTGTAAACTTTTTCCATGGCGAAGTATACAATATCGTTATGATAATAATTGTGTAATAGTGCAGTATACGAATATTGGCCGGAGGCACAATTTATCGAACAAGTTCGAATTAGCAAATGGATTGTCGCACGACACCCCCACAAAATAGTGCTTCCGTAACAACGCCTTCTACGTCGAACTATTATAATACAGAATTTACACACGTGTCGAATTAGCAATGGATTGATTTAGAGTTCTAAACGTTTCCTCACTATTCATTGAAAATACTGAGAACAAATAAATGCTCAAAATATTTTTGTAGAAAATTATTTTATGTCAGTTAATTACGAATCAGTCTTTAACAGTATAATAAGTATCTACTGAGTTAACCAAAATTTTAGGAAATCGATGAATAATTTACACAACTTTTGAGTTTTCACATTACAAAGTAGTAGGCATATTATACAGAACATATAACCTATTATAATAACACTGGTAAAATATTATTTAAGTTTAATAATTATTATTATTGTAATGACCGTTACATAAAGTGATTCAGATAAATATAAAACAAAGATGTTTCAGTACGTTCATAAATCAATGAAATCACTAAAAATATTATACCTATAACTATGAATTCGAATTGAGAAAAAGTATTTCTATCAAAAATATTGCCTCCGGGAAATGTACTTTGAAACATGAGTAAGTACTTTAATACTTATATACAAGTACACCAGTACAATCGTACATTTACACTACAACAAAGAATATTGTCATTCTTTGTAATACTTACCAGTTACTGCGTACATAACAATAACGTTAATCGACATACTGATGTATTGTACTATACATTGTTGTTACGTTATTGTAATACTGTGGTTCAAAATATTTGCAATATCATTCACTTATCGGCCGCTTGATTTTTTTCTTCCTTAACATTATAATTTATCAAGCAAACAGTTGCGATCTATGTTATATTTTATTTGATATAATACCATTAATACCCTAGTAATTTAATGGCATATATGAAAACAATGTAATAATATTTATTATTACCTATGTTAGGGTCCGACAGCGACGGAAATTTGTCTAACGTGTAATATTTATATATAGTATTTAAACAGTGTAGGGTAATAATTTTAAATTACATATTGTTTGGCAATGGATCGAGTTTATTTTTATTTCAATAAATTATATCATGCTGTCAATGAATTTTTAGTACCGTTTCAAGACAATTTGTTTGATAAATCATTTGGCAACGCAATTCTATGGGCCATTTTAATAAAGTAAACATCATAAAGAAAATATTACCCAAGAAAACTGCTTATAAATAATTCAATAAATAAATAGTGTTTCAAATAGTAATAATAATACATTTAATTTTTTGGGCAGGGGTGCTGAAAGCATTTACTATTCTTTCGATTGCAAATTAATTGGTACTTTTAGGCAATAAGTTTTTATATTTGCTTAGTAGTTTTCATAAACATATCATAGAAAAATTACAAAGAAATGTTGAATAAACGAAGAGTTAATCTTAAACAGAGCTCCACGTAGCGATAATTTCAAAATGTTATATTACAACTCAAATATAACATATCTGACCTAGAAGTTTACCCAATTCCTAGTTTTTTTTTTTTTTTGATTTGGAGATTGAAAAACTGCCATCCTCAGTTCTATATTGTAAGTTATTTAACGATGAAGTTCAATGAATATATTATAAACGGTACCTAGATCATATTTATTGGATAGTGGTAAATTTACGGGTTTTCCAAGGAATTACATATATATTTAGCTCCACGTCACTATATTTCATTATGTCTTGTATACTAGCTCCTATTTACCCACCCCCCGAGTTAGATGTATTATTAAAAACATTTTTGAACTAGACTAAACATATGTGCATAGGTCACAAATACATTTTACGTTAATATATAATAGATTATTATTTATGCTATAATTAAAAGTAATATTTTATATGATAGATTCTATTAAGCCTGCGGATTAACGAGGGTCAGGCGGGCATGGCCCCGGGCCCACAACGGATATCAAACAATAGTGGGCCCTGGAGTCAAACAAATTTTATTTAGGTTGTTTTGTACGAAATAAAGGTTGTACAGTCGTCAGTTGAAGTCATATACTCATAATATAACTGGGTTAGTGTTTTGTTTTACAAATATAAGTATTGCATGCGTATATTATTAATGTTATAATATCCATATATTTTTGTCTCTCTGAAATATATTTACTTGTGGGTCACCATTATTTTGATTATGTTTAAGGCCCATAAAACTGATTGGTCCCGGTCTCAAAATTATCTTGGATTTTATTTTAATAGAAACACCAAGCTCTAACATTCTGACAGAGTTTTGGACTGAATTTACGTTGTATGTGTTTTATACAGCAGCACAGTAATAGGCAATAGCCAATAGATCTGAATAGTTTACGACTAAACGGTGTATCGGTAATTATTAATTAATATATAGCTGGTAGTAACGATGAGGTACCTACAGAATTAGAAATATGTTATGAAAACGAATCGGGTGCGCATTTCAATTGAAAAGGCCATTAAAATGACGTGTATACAGTCATGGAAGACTAAGTAACACTTGGATACACAAACGGACTTAGGAAAAGAGCCTTTAGGATATAATAATATTATGTGCTACATGGACAAATCACGTACTTGTACAGAAGTATATAAGGACTTGTTTGATAAAGAGTACGCATACTCTTGTGCGATCACTCTGTATATTATTATAATAATAGTGAAAAGATTTCCATTGTATCGACAATTCTTTACTACTTAGATTTCTTTGAAAGACTTTGGGCCGTCACAACTATTTATTTACTATCTACACAATAATATACATTATATATATATATATTTTTTTTGTACTAAAATTTATAATTATACATTATATAGACATATATTATTCGTCTGAATAGTAGTATATTCCACACCATTATATGATTGAACGTTCAATCTTTAATAATCCTTCACACATTATATCTTAGATCATATACTAGTATAATATGATCTAAGCATTTTATACATATTATATTACCTTTTATCATTCATTGTAAATTATTTATAACTATAAATAATTGTAATTAGGGAAATTATTGGTGCTGTTCAAACGCCAAATGAAATATAATATAATATATGATTGATAAAATGAAATTTTTATTTTACTACTTTTATAAATTGAAAATAATTATTAAATATCTGATATTTTGATTTTATTCTTTTTTTTATATCAATTAGACAATATTAATTTTTTTTTAACAATAAATGTATTACCAATGTAGTAAATAAAAAACATAAAACAAATAATAGGTATAATCCATATATAATTGTTATAATACAAAATTGTTTTAAATATAATTGATAATAAATTGGTATTATATTTTAAAACAATATACCTACTACTTAGTATAAAACTGTCTTGGTTGATAATCTTATAATCAAAACCCTCTTTGGATATAACAAATTTTTGTTGATTGCTGTACCAACGCTCAGTGGCATCCAGTGAGGGTTTTGGGTGCTATATTTTATTATATATTCTATACCTTGATTCTAAATAATGTGACTTTATTAATTTTATGAAACTTGATTCAAATCTTTATTTTCCAATTTTCAATTAGTACCCATACAATACAAACAACATTAAATTGGATCCGATAAAAATAAAAATAATATTTTTTTGTTAAAATAACAAGAAATAATTTCTACTTATTACAATCATGGTCGTCCATTGTTGTTATTTGTTGAATTATTGACCTGGAATAATACTCTAGAAAATAAATGGTTTTTAATCAGTTTTATTTGGGTAATCACCATAAACAGTTATCTTTCATATGTTCCTCTACTCTATCATCTTGTGAAATGGTTACAGTTGCAATATAGTTCCATTAATATAGTTATAACTATAAACTTAAATACATTAAATTAGCTTAGCAAACTACTTTATTATAATTTTAGATGAGTACCAATACTAATTCGTTTTTGATTAAGTTCGGATAATAAAATGGTATTACAATAACTACTAACTATCTCAGAACAAAAAAATTAGGTTTTTATTGTTTTAGTCATTAAATAGGTTCAGCATTTTTACATTACAGTATCCATTAAGTTGAAATTTTTTGATTTTTAATTTGATAATAAACTTAACAAGACTTCAAAATACGTTTTTGTGCATCAATTCTCGTGCTCGTGACTAATGGGGTCACACTTAGTGCACTTTACCAGAATGTGTAAATTGCGGCAAGAATGACTCCCTCTGATGAGAGCATAAATGAGTGCAGGAGTAGTTTGGATCAATGTGTGTTAGCAATGTTACTACAGCGTTGAGGATTGTTAATTATTATTTATTTGAACCTCTTTCAAACAAAAGATGAACTAGTGATCCATCAAGCTCGAGAGTGCTTTAGTACAAATCATTCAAATATTCATATGTTCTGTCCAACTTTCCATGGGCTCACCCATCTTGAATTCCCGTTATACTTTTTCTTCTATTTGATCAACACAATATTAATTAGTTATTTACTAGTTATATAACTAGTTTTTTTCATTTTATTTTAATATCAGATTTTTTTTAACTATCCATATTAATATTTCATTTTAAATAAGTTGTGTTTTTAAAAAATGAATATGTATTTAAGTTGAAAGGATTATGTACAATATCGTACATTTAAATACTTAAAATATTTAAGTTATAGTTTATACTGATAAATTTCAAAACATAAAATATGAACGTAGGTAATTTCATTATAGTATTTTTAAAAAACGCTATTTAACACAGTTTCAAATATACGGTTCAGTTATTCCGTATTCGTAACGACGTAACGTCACAAAGTAAATTATCGATTTTCACTAACTGCGAATGGAACTTGGAATATTCAATAAATATTATAAATGTTATAAATTATACAATACATTTAGTATTAAATTATTATGCTGAGTTATTTTAAAAAATGTTGCATACAATAAGAGTAAACAAATCGAACAGATGTCGAAAATATTATGTTTAAGATGGGACTAAATTTAACTGGCAAAGTGATCAGAATGCATATTGACCTGCAGTGCCTAATTCACCTAAGAAAGATCATCCATCATAAGAATTTTAATTCATGGAGAGTATGGTTCTATTTGTTCATAAACGTCGCTAATGGATAACGCTATCTAACAATTATGGATATCGGATATAAACATTTTTTTTTTTTTTAAACGATAAAACTAAAAATGGTTAAACTGAAAATACCATTATATACACTTTATAGACTTTGATAAATCTTAGTTTATTAGAATTAGGTGGTTATCTAATATTGTTAGATTTAACAGTATGATAGACGCATGTACCTTCCCAGTATTAATTAATAAAATATGGAACACTGCTGTACTGTTTGTTTTACAGCAAACCCCATACAAATATAAATCGTTTACCGTATGTGCCTCATTAAACTGCTCACGTATTGTTGACATGTTGTTGTAAACGTACCGGAAACAACTAACAAGAATACTGAACAACGGCAACAAGACAAAAGCAATAATAATCTGACATAAGTGCCGTGCGACAAGCCACTTAAAAATCCGGGGACACTGCTATTTTCAGGTGAAACTTGTGAGTTATGACGTATGTGACTCAAATGCAGTTAATTTTTTTGTGTTTTAAAAATAGCATCAGAAATATTGAGAGCAAAATAAAATAAAACCCAACTTATTAATCTCTTACCACTCTTATACGCCTTTTTGTGTCCATATATTATTGGAAAAGTCATCACCTTTATCATTTAGTTAGTTATGAGTATGACCCATACTTGTTTCCTTAATTGTATGTATGTTATTTTTATAAAAACTATACACTATACAATACATCAAAATATATTTTTTGCATCGTTATGTGTACACTATTTAGGCATATAAAATTATACAGTGTTTCCAACCTCTGGGTTCCTGTCGTAAACTAATAACAATAGGAAAATTAAAAAATAATCCCTATATTTTAGCAGAATTGAGTATTCATTATTCAGTATTGCAATATATTAATACAATTAAATGGCTTATAATAAAAATTATTATTACTATATTATGAAAATAGCATAATGTTTTTATTCTTTTTTTTTTGTTGGGGATTCCCTACCATAGCACACTATTCAATATTTTTCCTTTACCAGGGAAAATTTTAAATGAACTTCGATATTGCCTTGGTGACCTTTTACTTATTCAGAACTTTCACATCCAGGTACCTACTATTGTATTTGACCCTCCCAACCACCTTATAAATACATTTCAACATTTCACCAACAAGAAACATGGTTAACAGCACTCGGGATATCATTAACGGTTCCATGATTTGTAGGTAGTAGGTACGTAGAAGCGAGACGAATAAATAAAGAGTTTTCCAAGAAAATTTCAATATTTAAAAAAATAAAATAAATTATAAACGCAAATATGACGAAAGCAAAATACTCGTTTCTACGAGATGTTGTTGCACCGCACAACTCTTTATGAACTCACGAAAACTGTTATTTCTCAACGTCCGTCGGCCCTTTTGGACCTTTTGTTGCGGCCGGTATGCCTCACGGGGTTTATATTTTATAGTACAGACTAGTGACTACCGATAGTATTAAACGATGCATCGATGTGATTGTATGAAGTCGTTCAGTAGTTGTCAGTTACTGCAATACAAAATAAAATAATATTCAGAACGGCTTAAAATATTGAACGTAATTTGGTACCAAAATATATCTATTTCAAACGATGCTCCAATGATGCAAAAAACTTATACCTATAGTTCATTCTTCCTACACTAGCGGTGGTAAGGTTTTCGTGCTTCGTGCTGTGGATGTATTATTTATTTTAATTCTGTACGACCGCTTTCAAATTATCTGTTGAATTCTCTGAGCCATATCCGTCCGTCCAATCAAGCTGGATTCCCTCGTTTCACCGAGCCACGTAGATATGAATAATATATCAAATTTGTATAGGTAACTTGTTATGCCAATATTTTGTGATCTACGTGTATACATGGAACTTGGCTCGATGTAGTATAGTGTGAAACAAGTTTTAATGTTGAAAACAAATGATAAATAATAGTTAATAATTTATATAATACCTATGATACGAATAAAAATTAATATCTAATGGGAATTAAACTATTGTAGACTATTTTTGACAAGAAAAGGAAATCCTCTCCTAGTTGTACTCCTGTATGACTTACGGTCACTACTTTGTCTTATTAGACTAAATTTTTACGATAATTATGAAAACCCTCGCTTGAATACGATAGTAAGTTTTGAGTTTCAGTATTTCTATTTAATTTTTACCTAGTGATGTTTGTTTCAAATTGTTACAACTGTAATTATTGTATCATGTAACTTAAGATATATTCTTAATTATTCCTGTTAAAAATATCTGTTGTTGGTACAATCGAGTGAACAGGTAAACCAAATACTTATCTTGATTTCTCATTTGTATAATATATATATATAAATGTTATTATAATGTGCAGAAATGTGATATTCTGCTATATAATGGACTAATAACGAACCTTGATAGTTGATGAGACTCCGACATCATTTCTTCATGGCGTTCTATTAATGTAACCTTGAAATTTTCACCACCATAACTTCTGTATATGATGTATTTATGTATACTTGGCTACATTTTAACACTTGTGTATCATGGTCTACTTTTTAAATTTATAGGGTTATTAAAAACAGTTACATAATGTTAATATACGTAAACTATCGATGACACACTTACTTTGAAAATGTGAGCTATTAATGAGATTTTTCGATGCAATTATGAATATAATATCGAGTGGTTATAGCTATTTATTTAATTATCTACGCTTATTTTTAATATCACACAAGAGTTTGTTTGATATTTTCACAAACGATATTTAACGAGTACCTAGGTACCTATTTGTTTGTTAGATTTATATTCAAATGAACTGTAAAAATGTTAAGTTATACGGGTTTTTTTTCAACAGAGGCTTTTATTCATTGCCCTTTAGGTGTAAAGTATCTTTATTTACATTACGTGGACTTGCTATAAAATTTATATTTTGACATCGTTGACAAAGTATGGTAGTAGGCCAGTAGGGGTATAAGACTAGATGGATCGTGACCAGGTGCGTGCTTGGGTTAAGTGCTATAGAAAAATAAAAACAAGTCATTTTCAAGGTGCAAAACGTTCGTGCAGAATTCCTATTTGAAATCGGAAAACAGTAATTTTACTCCGGTGACACGGTGACATTTGCTATAAGTACTCGTATTAATTCGGTAAAGGGTTTAAATAATTGGAAAGCAGCTGGTAAATAAATTCGAGACTCATTAAGCAATGCGCTGCGAAGCAAACACACGCAAACACTACAGGCGAATGATTTTCATATTGATCCTCAGAGTTATTGTAGAGGACAATTTTTAGGGTTATGAAAGAAAAACTAAAACAGCCATAAAAGTAGGCGTACTTATAATATCCTCTTTAAAAAAAAAACCATCTGCTACACCAAAAGTATTAATATAATTGATTTCAATACATGTTTTTGATGTAATATAACGTTTCGATGCACTCCATTGAGTCAGTTGTGTCTATAGAATTGATTTTGTCTCTTTAATTCACTTACAAAATGATTTATCTTTCTATATACTGACATTTTACAGTAATTTTCCGAATATTATTGTCATGGACATAATTATATTGTATTCGATTTAAAATTTCTGTTAACTAACTCAGACGTTCTAGTAGGTATCTTAAAGTTTTTACATCGAGTAATACAAAATACATTGCTAATTAGATAAAATATGATTATCAACTAACATAATATTTTTGAAATACAAATATTTAAATATTAAACACATTTTATTATGTTAAACATAAATTAACTTTTTACTCAACAATTTATATTGATTAATTTTAGCAAACAATGATATGGACAGATTTTTTTTGGAAAAATAGTCATCATAAAGTTACATAATACCTATATGAATATGTATCTATTATTTTTAATTCATTTATGTTCATTGTTCAACATTATAAATTTATAACTAATTGATTGTTTGATAAACTGAATTTCTGTTTTTACACAGTTGTTTGTATGTGCATTTACATACATATAATACCTATATTATATCTGTTATTAAATTATGCATTTTTTTAAACACAATGGTATAGCTTATGGAAAAACGTTGCTTTAAAACTATTTTTGTTGTACATTTCAGCAAAGAAATGATCCCATGAAGTATTATTATTGACAATAAACATTAGATCAATACCCATTTGCATTATTTATTAATGCAAATATAAAACACTTTTAAAGTTTTATATCAGAGTAAATCTTGAATACGAAAGTTGTGCCACTACCGGTATAGGTACCCAACCCACATTTCATTTACGAATAATATTAAAAATATATAAAAGTAATATGAATATTTATTTTCGTTAAAATATAATATCATAGTTTTTATAATTTTTATAATAATTATATAGTTTACAATATTTTTACAGCGAACACACGGTATGCATATAGTTGATGCTGTACAAAGGCAGATTATACAAAGAATAAGTTTGTGTGCTTCAACTAATGATGTCACGATAAATAACAGTAAATTTTGACCTAAAACCATGTATAACTATTATACAACAACGACGTATCTATTAATTTTTTTTTTCATGGTAGAGACTTGAATTTTATATGATGTGTTGTAAAACTTGAGTTTATGGGGTAATATTTATAGTTTATGATTGGTATTTGTTATTTTTATCATTTTCTTTTAATTTTCAATGATTTTTTAGATGCTGTAAATATTTTTATATTGCAATCTAGATAGTATATTGCTATACTTTGTTACCTATATTTAATTGAATAATAATAATTCATATTTAATTTATGTAATAATAATTATACAAAATATGATAATATAATTATGTATTATTAACTATAATCAATATTCCGACATTTTACGCTGCCAATGACCTGACCTTCAGTCGTTTCAACGAAAATAAAATAACCACACACTGTTAAATCATAGAATATAAACAATTGCATGTGATTTTATTTTTATGAATTGTATTTATAATTATTATAAGTTTAAAGAGAAATAAGAGTATACTAATAAAAAAAATGTTTTAAATTTAAAATTGTCCAAACTTTCTAAAACTAAAATTTGTCGAACGTCGATTAAAAAACAAATCGAAGTCACAAAGCTAGAACACTTAGAAAACTGCTGTAGAATATATCCTATTAGACTTAATAAAATATAAATTAGTATTTTTTTAACGTAATTGAAGTAGATATTTTTTATTTTGAATTTCATTTCTATACCAACCTGATTTAAACACAGTTTAGTTTGTATTAGTAAGCTCTTTTAAAGCTCTTCAGTCTTATAGTAAATCTAATTTTTTTCACGTACATGTTTACACATTCTCCTCAAGCTTTTTTATATAATCCTCTACTATTTTTACTGTTTACTTATACTTTATTCGTTTTTCAAAACATTTCTAACATTTTATTTAAGACATATTATAATAGCGCTATTTTTATGGTACAGCACATAATAATATATTGATTAAATATTATAAGATTTTATTACCCATCAAATTAAATAGATTTACTATTGTTAATTTGATCATCTAAGATGGTAATTACGTCATCCAACTTTGGAAATAATTATTTTTTATGCAGTTATTAAATATTTTATATTTTCCAATAACATTATTTTGAGTATAATATATTATGTTTAATACTTTAATGAAAGTAGAATTTGTTTCTTTTCGAAGTCATCCTATTTCTTTAATTACTTTAAACAGTTATTTTAGATTCTGAATGGAATTTGCGTTTTTTTTATTTATGTACAGACATACACGAAAATTAGTATAAGAAATGCTTAGGTATTCAACATAGAGGTTGGTTACTGATAGAAAGTTGGATCTAGTTTGTGGTAAGAATGGGGTCAAGTGGATGTCGCTCTGCTGTACAGTAGGTTACAAGTAAATCACTGTATAATGGATGGTATTATATTTATATTTGAATTCAATGATATAATATCATTATATACGATAAACGATTCTGAGCGGAGACGGTTTGTCAGTCTAGGATATTTTAAATTATATTGATATTGTTATTTTACGGTAGATGCTAAGTTGAATTAATATTTTTCATATTATTTAATTATTAGCCTAAAATTATCAGTGATGCTAGAAAAATATTATAATATATACTTTTATTCGTTACAATTGATTTTAATATGTAATTTCGTCCAAATTTGAACTTAAAATGTCTGTAAAAAATAACTGTGTTTATATATTTTTTAGATTTTTTGTTTACAATATGTACTATTTATTAGAATCTTTATTTTAAATTTTCAATCCTTAGTTATAAGAACTGAACATTTTATAATTTTTTAATTACAATGATTGATAATTTTCGAGATTTTGATGAATTTTGTCAAAATTCAAACTTTAAATGCTTATAAAAAAATGTATGCCTATGTATTTTTAATACTTTTCAATTGCTATTATAACAATATATCAGGAGCTTTTTATTAAATTTTCATAATTTTTTGCCCAAAAAGTAAAAATGAATTGGTATTAATATAAAAAACTAAAAAAATTGAAGATTGAAATGATCCGTAAAAAGCTCAAAAACAGTCAAAACATATTCAAAATTAGATGGTGTATAGAAAATGCTTATATAAACATTCAGTGAAATTTCATGCATCTACATTTATTAGTTATTGAATTGCAACAAAATAAGAAAATCGCTACATGAGAAATCGAATGAATATCTAATCTTGTAAAAATTGAACTTAAAATGCTCATAAAAATTTATTTTGACTTGCTTATAAACATTTTTTTATTGATAAAATTAGGCAAACTTATGAGGAATCTTGTATTATATTTTCAAACCTTAGATTTAAAAAGAAAAATTTTTATGAATTTCTAACTCAAAATAAATTGCACATTTTCGTCATTTTTACGTATTTTGTCAAAATTTGAACTTTGATTACCTATAAAAAAAAATTGTGACTACGGATTTTTAATATTTTTCATCTGCCTTTGAAATTATTATTAGAAGCCTACTATTAAATTTTCAAGATTTTTACCCAACAAATAAAATTTTATTGACATTTATAGAGAAAAAAAACAATAATATACACTTTTATAATAATTATAAATTAATTAATGTGACTAGGTGTGTCGCGATGGTTGCATTCAGTCACGTGTTCTGAATGAAAGCACCATTTGGTGTTACTAGTTCCCGGATGGGTCACTAAACTGGTTTTTAGTGACAAACCTTTGCCCTACACACACACACATACACGCGCGCGCGCGCGCGTGAGTTCCAATCCAACCGTACCTTTAGGTTAGGCTCATTGCTGACAGACTTGGATCAATACAAAATCAATTTAAAACATCCATTACAGTGACCCACCCGACACATACCTGTACTAAATTTCCCACTTTTATTTTCATAAAATATAATTTTTTAAGACAGTATAAATAATAGCATTATAACATTATTGAAAGTTTAAAAAATATGGCAATACAATATTATGAAATAGGTACCATTGTTATTAAAATGGACATATTGCATTGTTTATTGAAATATAAAATCTAACAAACAAAAAATGTGTATAGTAATTAGTAAGTATAAGATACGTAATGGTGAAAAATGTTGAGTCCCGAAGAATAATATTTTTGAATTACGCAAGAATAACTGAAATCGTTATTTTTTGTTTAAGTATCCAATTTAATCAAAAATTAAAAAAAAAATCCTTCGAGGGACCTTGTTCTGCTGTATTGACGTCAATAGATTAATGATATAATATTTTCTAACCTAAGATGTTGAAATAAAAAATATAGGTAATACATTTTTAACTACATAATGATTTGTTAGTTTACATGTTTGTGATGAATTTTGTTAACAATTGAACTTTAATTAAAAAAAAAAAAAAGAATCGTGTCTAAGTATATTCCATATTTTAATCACTGTAAAAATATAATGTTATAAAAAATCTTGTATCACATTTTCAAAAATTTTCATACACAAAATCAAAATACACTAAAAGATGTTGAAAATTAAAAATATTTATGTCAAGAAAAAAATCTCTTTAAAAATAAATTGTAACAGTGTAAGCATAGTATTATACTATGCGCCCATTGTAATTTTTTCATAAGTAGTTATTCACCTTCAGATGGTGTTTATCAATTTTAATAATATTATGTTTTTACATGTACACTATCTTAAATTTTAATTGAATGAAAACAATTTGATTTATTGACGATAATATATTTTGAACATGATATTATATTATGTACCTATTGATCCGAATGGACGATGGGTACATTTGGAATTAAAATTAGGATACATGCTGTGCAATGTGCATTGTGCACACAGCTATAATATCATGACGATGACAACTCTGTTAACGAGATTAATTTGTTTCTGATCGTCCCAAATAATGGTTAATGGCTTAAGTCAATTAATGTAACAACTGCAGTATACGGGTTAAAATACTGGTGTGATAAAAAAAAAAATGGTGAAAATATCAATAAAAATAATAACAGTTAAAGCTACAGATTAAAGCATAAATGAAAACAAGGTCATGTATATTCCTTAATGTAATTTCAAAATGTATTATAATATTTTTTGTTACAAGATATTACATTAATAGCAATTAACTATCTATCTCATTTTTACACATCTTAAGTTATTATACATAGGTAACTTTAAATACAAAATTTTAACCAGATACATGAATTTTACAAATACTTTTGTTCTGTACAGTTTTTCTAAAAAGCTATTTAACCCCTTGGTGTATATGGTCACCTAAGGGTTTACCATGGATATACATTTCCTAGAAATATTATTCTGGGGATAAGATCTCCCTTTTTCCATAGTAACATTTTGGTTCAAAGTTTTTAAAAATATATATATTTTTATTTTACATGACTATGTTATTTTTAATCATAGTTATTATTTATAACTGACAAACTTACGGACTAGAGTACGATAAATTACGTAATGATATAGCTTCAATACGAGAGTTAAAATAGACATGTGTATATTATCCATATCTGTGCTCTAAATTAAAATAAATAAATGTATTAATACAATATGTTTAAAGAATACTTTGTTAAAATTAATTTAAAAAAAAATCAATTTTACATTTATGTAAATTAATTGACATAATAAATAAAACAATAAACTAAGTTTTACATTTTAAATGTTAATTTATTAGACCACAATTTATATACATATACAATCAATTTAAGTAGGAGTATAATGTCTAGGTTTTCTTCATTTACCTAACTTTAAGTACACATTATTCAACACCGTAGTAACACGTAGTTCGGTCTGAATGTATGTTGTGTAATTTATATGAATTGCTTTAGTGATTCTCTATATATTAATGACTTATAATATGGTCATAAATAAGTATTTCATTGTAGAGTTGCGTTTCCAATTATACTAAATATATCAGCACAAATTCATTTTGTTAAATGTTTGCACTGATGAACAGGTTTTAAAGTAGATTTCCTATAAAAAACATAATATTATATTAAATTCACTATACGAGAGGGAAAAATTTCCACAAAATAAAAAAAATGTAATAGTAGGTATAATATTACATTCCACTTCTTACACGTCATAATTTAATGAATATACTTACTCTGAAGTTTGATGGACTGGTCGTTGATTTCGATCTTATTTTATATTATTCGACGTATAAATGTATAGGTAGTAATAGTATGACGTGGTCTTAATTATATGAAACAAAAATAAAATGATTAGTTCAATAAAAATAATCTCAGAATAGCATAGACTATAGAGTAAAGTTATGAATAAGTTGAGGCTAGATATTATATTATTTTCTATTCATTATTTAAATCAATAACTAATAAGTATTTAACTAAAATAAACTGAAGGTATATAACCATATAAAGTTGTATAGTATATGCAATACACACGTATCGTAAGTACACCACTATCCATATAAATTATTTATAAAATTAATGTATTAGATACCTAATAACTATAATAAATTAATCGCTGCGGTCTCCGAGATAATATTATGAAGCGTTCACTTTCACGATATTTATAAATATGCCTATGATTAAAATAAATTGATAAACATAAAATATTAAAAAATATTATTATTTTGTTATGACTGACGTTTCAAACATATACGCCGTACCTATATGTTTAAAATATTATACGGTGTTAGGTGAATCAACCGTATATTATGTTATCGTTGTCCATGCAATATTAATAAGAAAACGTCATTGCATGTTGTACAGTTTTTATTTAATCGGATATTTATAAAAAATATAGTTATTTTGTTAAGATTCAAAAATTTTTAACCAAACAATATTGGAACATTCTACATTAACTTAAATTATCATATTTTTTTTTTTTTTTTTATGAAGGAAAAGACCCTCGCATCTTGGCCATTGGGATATGATACATTTTTTTTTTACAAATAGGTATTACATAATAATATAAAATAAAAGTTTATTAACAACAAATGTCAAAACTAAATTATATGAACGCTTCAATTTTGAGGTTGTGTTATTAAATTATTTAATCAACCGAACAAATTATCATATTTCTATTTTCTATATTATTAATATTTAATCGTAATTTTCTTGGTGAAAAAATCTTGAAAAATGTACAGTTTAAATTCAAACAAACCAAGATATTTAAACGTAGTAGGTACAACGTTTTAAGGTTTTTGTGAAAATTCAAAAATATGTATTGTGGTTATTTGGAACTCGTATAATGCTATATAGGTATTATGATATACATATATTGTTAGAATTTATATAGGTCAAAACGGGTCAAAATGACTTTTTAATAACATTTAGATTAATTATATACTATATTTCCTATTGGCTACCTATTTATATTACGAACTTATTCACACCGTTATACGGTAAGTGAGTATTGTCGTATTGACTTATGAGTTAATAATAATAATATATATGATGCTTATAGTTATAAACATATATATAACATAATATTATAACAGTTACATATCAATAATTTAATAAATGCAATGTTCTTGGCAAAAATTAATTCAACCTACCTTTATTAAATTATTACTAATAGTAAAATAAAAAACTATAATAATGATATTATAAATATATCATAGAACATACTTATAGTATAAAATATAAATAGGGTGACGGACCTTTTTCACTCAGAATCGTTTTCCGTATGCAATGATTTATCATAATATTTAAATTTCACACATACTTACATTATAACGAAATACACTCGATACTGTACAGCAGAGTGTTTACCTGCTTACCGCCTTTTTTTATTTTTATCATTATTTTTAAGGTAATTATTTTTTTTTCATTTTTAAAAAACATTTACCTCAGAGTGCTTTCTACCAAATGTATTTAATGACTACCCTTAAGTTCCAACCCTTAATTAACTTGACATTTTCTAATTAAGTTTTATAAAAATTGGAAATTTAAAATGATATACATAAAAAGTAGTAATAATTTTACATAATAGTATTGAAATGTTAAGTCCGTTATATTTACGAGCGCTAACATTTTTTTTCTGTATTTAATCTAATAGTATAAAGTATTGAAATGTTTATTGAAACTTGAAAGTTTGTTTTGTATTCCTTGATTCATAATAAGAAGCTACTAATTAGAAATTGCTATTTAAGATTTTGTTTGCTATCGCCTCACTTATGTGCTCACTTGATTGTCCGTTGCACTCCGATATTTCTTATACAAAGTAATGCAAATTTTAAACAAAATATACGCTAACAATATATCACGTATAATAAATATTAGCACAGTAATTTATATTAATTAACCTAAATAAGCACAAAAAATGTGGACAAGTCGTTATGCTGTACAGTAGTTGTCAAGTATGTAATTTTAACGGATGTGATAGATTTGAATTCAATGATAAATCATTGCATACGAAAAACGAGCATTTTTACTACCCCAAATGTTGATGACAGAAAAAACCACACATAATTGTAAATTCAATACATTCATTTTCTACGCTCATAATATATATTATTATAAAATAAGACGATTATTGTAATAATATTTTGTAAGATTGTTATTTTTTTTGAATTGTATATGCTATAAGTTTATATTTTTATATTATACAGACTTAAATTAGGTATCACATTTTTGTTTTTCAAGAGTTCATATTCCTCGTCGAGGGACATCAATGACTGTGTAATTATTATTTTCAACCAACCTTGTCCCGAGAGACGACGACGAAACCGTTTTTCTAAGACGATTTACAACGCAGGATCGTTCTGGGAATTGCCGTACAAAGATCCATTTGCTCGGATATCTTAACATGTCTTGTATTTGACAGTGATCAATTATAAAGTAAAATAAAATTTATTCTAAACAAAAATAATTGAAGGATAATACAAATTTTTACTGTTAGAAAAATGTATGATACAGATCTGATACACGTCAATATGTTATTTATAAGTTGATTTTAGTAGGTAACTCGATTTTCACCATTTCCTGGAAAATCAATGAGCAGTTTAAAAATTAAACAACATTTACATTCCATTTGTGTTGAATTTTTCATACAAAGAGATACTATGTTTGAATATCTACAGTTCTCTTTTAAATAATTAATTTAGAAACCTTTGAATTAACAAAATTGACTGAGTATAATACAATATTATTTTTAACAATAATATTTTAACCATTTATAATCCTTTGCAACTTTATGTATATTATACACTTTACACTACAGAATAGATTATATTAACTAAATCCCATATTAATATTTGTTTTGGGTTAGAAATGTTTGTTAAATTTTAAGTCTTATTACGTCAGCTTATGAATGTTTGTGATTTGTTGTGACTTGAACTAGTTATATTATATTATCATTGTTTGTGTTTCAGATAAAATGAAAGTTATATTTTATAGTAAACCATTAAATATATATATATCATGTCATATTATTATTATAGTCTTATACTCTTATATATATAACAATATAGTGAAATTATGATATTTTAAATTACAAATCATATTTCAGCATGATGTCAACTTAGTTGAACTTACTGTCAAGTAAATATTATATAATACCATATATAACACCGTTGTAGTTTAATTTTCCATAATCAATTATTTGTCACTCATAATTTCAATATTTAATATTTCTAAAATATTCATAAATTAAAAAAAAGTCAATTTACAACTTTCAAATTACACATGTTTTATTACTCCTAAGAATTATATAATTATTTTATTCTTCGTGAGCTAAACTATAATGGATATTAAGATGGGCCTAACCTGCATCGTATAGGCGCCCACAGAAATTTGTCTATGAGGAGGGGGAGGAGTTGAAAGTTGTGTTCTTACATAATAATTATAAATAAAATATAATATTAATTGTTAACTTGGTTGAATAGTATTTTTTATAATGATGACTTTTTTTCGTATAAACACGTTCAATTTCATAATAGACTTAATTTAAAATTTTCAAAAAATCAGGGTAGATAAATGCATTGCCCAGATACCGCAGTCCTCCCCCCGTCGAAGTGCCTATGCTTAGCGTATTGACATACGCATTTGACTGCGGGTAGATAAGTAAGATGATTTCATTTAATTAAACATTGACTTGCAACTTCGCGGTAAGATTACGACAATATGGTTTTTCATACATAGACATAAGGTTATTAATTCTCTCCTTAATTTTAAATTACGAAAACAGTATGGACATTTAAGCTTACAATTTGTTTATTTAAATAGTATTCAGTGTAATTAATTATTTTATAACGATTTATACTATTTCATATATATATTTTCAATATTATTATTTTCTAATGTTTAAAAGACTTATATGCTATTATAATATTTTACTCAAGTTTCCCTGAACGTAAATTTTAATTTAAAAAACGTTTCATTTATTTATTTGCATGAATTATTGTGATTCGTTTATCAAAATATTTTACTGAATTAAATACATTATAATTATTATAAAATATGTTCCTAATTCTTATTATTATATGAAATCTTGATTCATTTTTAACTGTTAATTTTGTGAATTTTACTGCACGTTATATTTTATTCATAAACCAACCGATCACACATAATATAGTATAATATTATTATGTAATTTAAAATATTTATACAGGCACAAACACTAGGTACCTATATCATATTATTATTATATTAAGTATTCTGTATTACACACACAATACATTAAGCCATAATATTTATCATATAATCGTGTTCAGTAACAATCTTGAATTTAATAAATATTATGTTTTTCATAAAATCGTATCTATTAATTAAATCTGTAGGTACCTACTTAATAATATAAGTTATTAGTATAAATATTGTATTTATTTAAGTATAAAACTAAACTGGAAATAGTGTAAACAAATTATTTCAATACAATAATTTATCAGACATTAATACACTTAAACTTAACACAATATAATCATTTCTGTAAAAGTTAAATAAAATTCAATAGACAATAATAGCACAAGATCAAGATAAAGTAATATATATGTATGAAATAATACATTAATAAAAAATAAAAAAGGGGAAGTCGGTATAGTTTGTTTTGAGTGTAGGTTTTTTATTGAGTATTGTTTTCAATTTAAATTGAATGATAAATAATTGCATTTATATGCATTTTGCATACGAAAGACGATTCTGGAAATAATATATTGTATGTGATGTGTCTGCCTTTATTTATGAGGATATTTTCAGTTATTTTCATCCGAATCATCTATCAAATCATCGAAAAATTGAAACTAGACCATACTTTTGGATGGTCAAAAACTACTAGAAATTTAAACTTCTTATGTCTTTAAAAATAATAATTTTATGGATTTTCAATATTTTAAAAATTTCTTATGTTTATATAAATAGTCCCAAAAGAGACAAAATATTTTGAAACTTGTATCATATCCAGAAAATGTTTATATAAAATATGGTAAAAATGTAAAATTACAAAATCAGTTTTGCCAAAGTATTGTGTATTTCAGTTTAACGTATTTATTTTTAACGGGATTTTTTCCTGATTATTTTTTTGAAGAAAACTAGTACCAAAAATCTAAATTATGACCAGAAATTACCCTCAAAGTTAAAATTGAAACATTTTTAGTGCTTTAAAAGTTGATGACAGACAACAACACTCGCATGCAACACGTGACGTATAAAATAAACTATTTATTGGTCCACTATCACATTCTAAAATTGTTTTGAATAAATTTGAGTCAAAGTTCAATCCATCGGATGTAATGTATAGTTATAACGATTTTAAACTAATCTAAATTATAATGATATAATGCTCAGTTGTATTGATTTAAATTGTAGCTCACCGCATACACGGTACCTAATCATTTTACTTGAAACGTTATTATTTTCGTGGTAACAAATATGTCGTCGGTGTTTGGACGTATGGTAATTTTAACGAGCAACCATAGCAAAGCGACCCATACTGAAAATAATTTTGTGAGTAATCTAATATTCAGACGAGACGAGTTGACATTCTCGGGTTGACCATCGTGGCCCTAGGGACGTATGGTATTTTAGGGTAGGTACCTATCTCATTCGATTTCCAAGCTCTAACAAATCCTAATTCGATTAAAGGCATGGATTTTGATGGCGTTTGAACGGAAACGAGAAAACTCCAAACAAACGACGGTTGTACATGATAATAACAATATACCTAATAACATAATATTATTATAAGATTGAAAACACTTTGTCGTAATACACTTGCGTGCAAATAATTACCATTTTGATTTCGGATGGAAATTAAAATTTGAGTTATACAATATTACAAATACTATAAAAAATTTTGTTGATGATTTATTACTATATTATAAATAATGTTTTACCTACGATATAATTATAATATTACGTACGAGTACGACTGACAGTTTGATTGGTCGTTTGAGCATTAACTTTGATGCGTTCATATCAAACGTCTTGTTGTAAATCATGTGTAATTTTTTTAATGATAATAATCATTATTATTAATTGTAACCACCAAAGTGCCAACGTATAACATAAAGCTAATGCTTGTATTTCCGTACACCATAGTGTCATAGGTACAATAATATAAGTACCTACCTAATATTATGACATAGGCATGTAGGTACCTATAATATAGGCTATATTACACGTTAACCGGCGGAAGGAAAAATATAAAATCGAAGAGGTCGATGGGGGGTGAAATAAATAAACAGAAACTATGGGCATAAATATTTATTACGTGACCGGCGTACGGGGTCGGGTGCAATAAAACAACAAAACCTGGCGGTGGGCGATTTTCGAGTGTACGGCATCCGTGTACATAATAATAGTATAAAGCCGCGGACGGACGGGAAAATCCCCACAGAAAATGGACAAGGTTTAACGAAGAATCACATAAATCAAACGTCCTTTATACGTTTGTACATCGGTATATGTATATTTTATATAATATATATATATATATATATATATATATGTATATAGCATATAGTATGCGTATATAGTGTATAAAATAACCTTTGTGGCCGGTTTACGCGGACTACCGCCGTCGTCTACCACCATTCACCACCGACGTACCCTAAAAAAACGACAGCGTCGATAATAATATTATCAATATAATATTATATTTTATTATACAACAGTCAAGTCGGTCGGACTGTGTCGTGCGGGTTGGCATATTGGATAGCGACTGCTACAGCGGATGCGTATGTACCTACCAGCTATTATTTCTATACGTGATTCCTGCGACCTGCCGCACCGTGTCTAGAAACGTCCTTTTTACCGAAAAGGGTATCTAAACTTTATTATTGTTTACCCCATTCGCATCAAACAAAACCCTCTACGACGTTTTTATTGGTTTTCAGAAAAGACCACAGGGTTACCCGTACATAATATTATTAGAAATATATATATATATACTATGTGGCCTCAGCGAGTCTAAGTTTTTCTACTCTCAACAATAAGTTTTTATTATAGTTACACACTATATAACCTAATATTATTAATTAACACACTGCGAATATAAAACTGTCATTTAACAATGTGTCAGAAGTAATCGCTAATCAAAGCGTCTACAAAATCGTATTAGAAAGTAGGCACTCAAATTAACTGTAATGAAATTTAATAATTATATACACTTAGTATATAAATGAAACCGTGAAATCGCTCTGCTATAAAAATATAGTTATATAATAATGTGTAGTCTGTCAAGTGGTCCTCGGCATTGACTAGTGACAAATGAAAGCCAATCAGACCCTTGGGGGTTTCCACACCCCCTTTATTACCTAGGTACCTATACCTTTGATACATTAACACTTTTTACTCCATTTTTTTTTTAATAAACTGTCAATATTACTCAGGTCTTTTCCAACAGTGGGTGTAAGTGGGTGTCACCCTAATTTGCACATATTCGTGATTATGACGATTTTTCTCATAATTAGAGCTTAAAAGACTTAAAAATAGTGAATATGTATTTTATTATTTTTGAACAGTTACAATTTGTAAGATTAACTTATGTAGTTATGTGAGATATTGTATTATATTTCAAGCTATTTGTCCAAGCATAAAAAATGTATCAACACTTAAAAAAAATGTGCGTAGGTATACTTATAAATATTAGTCCAAGTATATTATTGAACATTTCTTTGTATATAGAAATAATATTTTAAGTAATAGTAGAATTATTCAAGCATCTATAATTGTTTATTACCTCATGATTTATTTTTTTAATATATATAAATATTAAATAAAACTATAAAGTATAAACGTTCTTCGATCGCGGAATAGCAGAAAGATGTTCATTGACCGAGATTGGACTATCTTTAAAGCGTTCACTTTACTGTACCAACATCCATCGATCCACTCGGAATTTAAAAAAACATGTAACGGGAGACAGAAACCGGAGTTTTGCACTCATTTAACTAATATATAATAAGACAGTTTATTAAAATTATATACTTTGATTTAAAATTTAAAACCAAAGAACAAGTTGAGAAAATATATAATGATGATGATAAATACATTTTTAAGTTTTAATCCATGGTTTTGTAAAATGTAGCAACTTAATGTTTATTTTTTTTTGTGAAAAAGCTTATATTCTTATTTTTCATTTGGATATTTTTATCTAGTAGGTAGGTACTTGGATGTGTATAAGATAATAAATTATTTCACTCAATTTTTCAGGAAGAATCAACAATGACAAATTTATTTACAACTCTGATTAAAATATTAAAAAATTAATATACAATAAAAAAAAAAAAAAAAACAATTACAATTATAAATATATTTTAATCATGATGATTTAGTAAACGTAATATTTATTTAACTATATAATAATATATTTTGTTCAAGTCACGCGTATCAGTTGCGTCTTATTTCATTCAAACCGTCAAAGCCATTGCCGACGATTACTGGTTTAGGACGACCGCGACGTGCAGTACACGGAAAACTCTGTCATTACTTCACCAACTAATTAATGACTTAGTTATTTCGCTTTTACCACGAACGGTTTAAAAAGAAATTCGTATTACAGGGTTTGATCGACGGCATTCGACCACCACTCTTCATCACAGCCATTGCTCTTAAGATAATGTTTGTACTTGCCAAGGACGAAATATTACAGCTTGTTCGCCAACACTAGTCGAACCGACCACAACGTTCATCACTATCGCCGCCCTCGGTATCATTTTGTCGACAACCGGACGTGCTTCCGACCGCCGTGGACGACTGATGACACGCTTTCGGACAATTGCAGCATGGTGTGCCTGGCTTGATCGAGGACGTGGGTCCGTCTTCTTTTTTGTGCTTAACCCGTCTGTTCTGGAACCAAATTTTCACCTGCTTCTCGGACAACCGCAGACAGTTGGCGATCTCTATGCGCCTCAATCGCGACAAATACATGTTGCTGGAGAATTCTCGTTCCAACTCCAATAGCTGGTTACTGGTAAACGCTGTCCGTATCCTTTTCGAACTTCCGGAATCCGTGTCGCTCTCGCCATTTTCTCGTAGCGGGTCTTCAGCTACAACACAGTCTGTTCGAAAAAAAAAAAACAGTAACGTAAGATAAAATTTTTTTAAATGTCTTCTCCACGAATTACACCCGAATTAATAGACAATAATTATGTATGATCACATATAAAACTACAATATTTCATATACAGAATTTAAAAATAATATACAAATTTAAAGACGTATTTGCAAACATTATAAAAAAAGATATTTACTACATAATATTTATAAATGCTGTCTGGAATTAAATAAAGAAAAATAAAAGTATAATTATATTTGTGTAATGGAGACAGGGATGAACTGAAAGGAGAACGAGGGTGAGTGACACGCTGACACCCTCTCCTCCCACCGCTATGCAACAATATTAAACTTTCAGTTGACAGTTCGACATTTAAACATTTAGCAATTAAAACTATATTATATTCCCCTCAATGAACTTTGTTAAAATTGACCTTGAAAAAAAATTATTTCGTGTTATATATAAAATCCTCTTTAAATAACATAATATATTAATTTAGTGATTGGAAAGAAATAACTTTTATAATCTACAATCATTGGCTATTAATAAATAATAATTAATAAAGTACCTAATGTAAAGTAATGAAAACTTTCTCTTCTTTACGAACATTTTAAATAATGTAGTTAAAACTTATATTATTAGATATTGTAATAAAAATTCAGTGTTTAAAATATTTCCAAACCTACGCCGTAGCAATTAAAGTTACATCATGTACCGACTAAACAACTAATTAAATAACAAATGTATGAAAAACAATTTGATTGAAAATTTATTTTAAAAATTTGAAATTAATATCGAACTTAATTAAATAATATATATTATACGTCTCTTACAATCATACAATATGTTTGATGTGGGATAAGCGCAAAAATAAATCAGTCGTTTTGAATTTCTTTAATAGAACTTTTAATACAACACCGTTTGTATAATATTAATTGATAACTAATGATATTGGTAATGAAATTTGAAAATAACAAGCAAGCTTCTCGTTTATAGTAAATACGTGTTTATCATGTTATACAACTTACCCGCATCATAAGCCATCATTTCATTTACGGCTCTCTTTTTTGCAGTAGTTTTGGAATTGTGTAGTTTATTCCTCTGACCCGCGTTGGTGGCTACAACGGGGACGGGTTTTACGACCGCCGGCGATACCTGCTTCTGGTGGTGGTGGTGTTGGTGATTGTGGTGTTGCTGTTGGTGGTCTTTGCCAAATGCACCACCGCTACCTACACTGCTACTGCCACCGACCGGATAACCGAAAAACCGTGGATTAGTAGCCGATGGGAACCCAACAGGCGTCGACGATTGGTACCCATAGACGGCCGCCGCCGCTGCAGTCCTGTTCAAGAATTGAATGTACTCGTTGAGTTGTGGGTGATAAGGAACGGAGGCCGCGGATACGGTGGCTGCAGCGGCTGCAGCAGCCACGGCGGCGGTGGTGGAAGGACGTTTGACGCTGCCTATGAGCGTGTCGATCAGAAATGACCGGGACATGGTCTTCTTGGTCGAGGTCATCGTCACGGGCCAACGAGGACCGTCCATATCGTGGTGGCGAAAACGACTTGGAATTAATAGTAACCCGATCACACGCACGTGACACAACGTCGAGACTTTTATAAACGGGGTAGACGGCAGTATAATTTTTTAACACGGTCACGATAGTAAAATCTACAGTTAAAATAATAACTACGAGATAAATGTTTACGGGTTTTACGCACAAACAAGGTGACGACCAGCGTTGAGGTCTTCGGCAGCGGGGTCGAGTGGTGACTGACTGTCTGCCAGAGGTCTACGTCGCACCAACCCCACCGATCAGCCCCCGGGGGTCGTCCCCACCACCAAACCATGGTCCATCTAGCACCGCCTACCCATGTCTTGTACGGCACGACCCTTTTTTTCATCCCTCGAGGGTGCTTCGAGTGCAGCGTATCTCTGTGTGCGTGCGTGTCGCCTCTACTGCTGTATACAATGGTGTGTTTGTTGACTGTTTTTAAAAACCCATCCCGCTAATTGTCCGTCTGTATACAATTATATATCTGTCCAGTGACCAAAAATCAATCCACTCAACCAAACCCCTCCCCCTCCAAACGGCGCAGACCGAATTTCCTCGTGATCAAATATCGCACCAGTCCCCGTTTTATTAATAATGGCCTAATAACTTCCGCAGCAACCACTCCGTGTTCTTCTACCGCCCCGTGTATATCATTATTGTAATCCATTATTAGACGCGGAAACGTTATTCTTCGCTGACCACCGCTCGTGACAAACGACCATACGACCTTTATTCTGTTCGTAAATACGAGGACGAAAATCTATGAGACAACATTCGTATGGGCTTTAACGCGTTTGGCGTAAAAATATAAAATCCTTCGTATTATATGATATATTGATATGCATTTTATACATTACTACATGGCACATGCGATTAATATCGACAGTATGAACACTGGCCATTTTAAGCTCTCCCGAATTTAATCACCTTTAAACTCTCTCGGGTCTACTTCAGTGCTACCTAACGAATACATGCAAATTCTCCCGAGTCTGTATATTAACTTCGTTTATACATTGTAATTATATCATTATAATTTAATCTATAATAACATGAACTACCATTTTTTTTAAATATGATATACATTTGAATTTAATTTATAAAAGTAAATTTACCTATATAAACTAAAGTACCTAATTTGTAAATAATACAAATAATAATATAAATTTATAAATCAAACTAAATTAATATTTAAATTTAATTTTTATAATAATATGAGCTATAAACATATTTAAAAAAATTTAAGGTGTCTATTTTTTTGTAGTCTATAATTTTACAACGACACGGGCATAGCTTACAAATTTCCTTCAGGAAAATATAATGTTGACCCGGGAGAACGTTCATATTTCCTTCAGGAAAACATAATGTTGACCCAGAAGAGTTTATCATCGGGGATCGGGATAGTTTACTAGTTTTAAAAATCGGGAGAGTTTACCACCGATCATGAACACATGCTGTTATTAGTTACTAGTTAGGTTGTATTTTGAGTTTAGTCATATTTTACGTTCAATGATAATAGATACACAATAATATTATATACTGTGTCATACTTGTTATGGGGAAAAATATATAGATACAATACCCCGCACTGTCTGTAAGTCATGTCGTCAACTTTCCTCAAATACTTTTATTTATGTATATTAAGCAAATTATAAGTGTCTATATTAGTGTAGACTATACACTGTATAGTGTATAGTATACTAACCTAACCTAACTGTATAGTATACAGTATACAGTCGTTATTTTGAAAAGCTTTAATTTTTTTAAATTACAAAATCATTTTTAATTACAAAATATTTTTTGCAGTATTAAGAATGAATAGTTTTGTTTGGTTATAATTGTAAATGTATTTAAAGTTTAGATGAGCTGCGAAGATCAGTAATGAACCTCGCAAAATGTTATTCCACTATTCATCTAACCTTTAAATACATATAACTAATTCATTTATATACAAAATTTGACTTTATGTATCAATTAAAACTAATATTTAAAAAAAAAAGTTTTCAAAGTAATTAGTGTAGACATTTAAATGGATATATACAGTGTATAGTGTATACCTATTTATACATTGTGATGTGTTCATTAAACACATTATATTAAGTGTCATCACCATCAAGGGATTATTAGATTTAGTACTGTGGATGCCATTAATAATAATGCAATTTAATGGATTAAATATTAAAATAAAAATTCAACAAGAAAATCACATTTTTTATTTTTTCATTGCACGACATCATTGACAGCGCCCATATAATGATATTATTTAACTATTTCAGTGCTTAACTGACGTTCCATTAATTAGAACTGATTTTCTGAGAATTCTAAAATTAATAAAAACAATATTACTTATGAATTATTAATTCTAGATGAACAAAACATGAAAATATAAAACAAGTAAACTTAAAAACTGAATTATATATTTACCAATAAAAAAAAAATGTTTATTTCATTAAAATGTAGTGATTTATTGCGCTATTGGATATTATATATTTTATATCTGAGTATTATTATGTAAAAATGAATATTTCTTATTTATTTATTTATCCGCAATAGACCCAACAACATCTAGACTGTTTTAAATAAGAGTTATATCAATAAATATTATAGTTTAGGGTTATGGGTGCCAGGCGATCAAAAAAGGTGTTTCTACTTTTCTAGGCTGACGTATAATTATATTGTATTAGAAACGAAAGTTGAATTTTAAAGCGTCGATAAGGGTAGAGGGCGGTTTCCTCCACTATCGTCTATCATACATGATTCGGAAAATATTACAACTGGCTTAATTCGTTGGCGCTGTATTAAATGTATTTATTCAATAAAGATATACACGACGACTGATGGAATGATAACGAGTGCACTAAATTCCATTCAACATGGTCACAAACCATCAAATGAAAACGAAATTAATAGACAAATATTGTAAATACAGCGTGTAAACGTAAGGCCACAGAGGATGCCCAAACTTATCCAAAAATAATAATACTTAAAGAGGTAACACAAAATAGTTCTTTTATAGATAATTTCACCAATGACGATATAAATAAAATTAGAAATGTTATATATGACAGCCGTAGAAAAGTTCTTCCTGTAATTCTTAAACTATTATTGAAGCTCATTTAACTTTAGAAAATGCAGATGTAATAACTTGTAAAGGCGAACAATTTTTAGTTCATAATGATCAAATAAAAAATATTGTTATTTTTTCGTGCGATAAAAAATTAAAAATGTTATGTGAGGTCTATTCAATCTACGTTGACCCAAAATTTAAATGCAGTGCTCGTTTTTGGACTCAAAAGTCTACTATACGTGGCTCTAAAAATGGAAATTATATTCCATTTGTTATTTGTTTGTTGCCCGATAAAATAACTGAAATTAATGCTTATGTGTTTAATCAAATTATCAATAAATGTAATCGAATCGGACAACATTTTTTATATGTTTTTATGCTTTATGAATTAAATGTTTTACTATAGATCTATAGACACATATTCAATAAAAAAAAATATAGTGGTAACCAAAATATTTTTTCGTTTACTATAAATAATATTTCTTTGGCCGAAAACCAAATCACTCTTTGTATGTATGTTTGGGTAAACAAGCTCATTTGGGCGAAAACCAAAAGGTCGATTTTGGGCGAAAACATGTACGGCCAATTAGTTATATTTACAAAAACTATAATACAATTATATTATTGAGTATCTAATAAGCAAAACGATATTATGATGAGAATTTATTATAATATGATGATAGCAGCATACTGTCTACAGTTATAATAATACAGTAATAACCCACTACATAATAATAGCTTCGTAGTGCCAATTACATTTTACTTTAGTTAATAGCCCAGCTTGCTTAATATGACATTGTAAGTACCTGTTTTTATTTTAACTGTTATTTATCTTTATGTTTATTACTGTTGTACCTATTATTTTATTTATGTTAATAATAAAACAATAGTACATTTTATGTAATAAAATAATAAATAATACAATTAATACATTAACTCTCAAGTTTAGAAGGTATGAGTCGCGGGCACTACTGAGTGCTCTCCCAATCTGCCAGTCTCGCTATGTATACATTGTAACCTAAATCAAAATTACTTATTGTACTTAATTTTTGTATAAATTGTAATTATATTTTAATAAAAAAAAATGTATTAAGTTATCTAAAAAAAAAAATAATACCTATTATTATTTATTGCGGAGTAAATTTTTCGTCAAATTACGCTACAGTTCTGTGAACATAAGGTTTAAAACTATATAATTCTTTATAAGTATTGGTAAATTAAAAAATAAGTTTATATTTTCTAAATTATTATTATTAGGTGAGTATTTATATAGTAACAAAATAAAAACTTATATTTTACAGAAAAGTAATCTACTGCAAAAAAAAGAACAATGTGCTTTCACCGTGACCGATTTAAGGAGGATTTTGTATAATTGTGGAACTTGAGCCGCATCGAAGCGCATCGAAATACGTTTATAAACATTTCGATTATTTAATCCGTCTGGTTTAATGAATTGAGTCTGAGCGTATTCGAATAATAATTATATTCGACGTTTAGAACGATTAACGCACGCCTGGAAATAATAACAATAATATTAACAGGTGAAATACCTATCCGGAACTGGTGGCACAACTATTAATTTATTTCTCACTGAGGTACCATCGCCCAGGACTTGTGAGTTTCGTCCAACGCGTCGAATATGCCGACCTTGTGCAATTAACCACTATATTTTCTAAATAATCACACAGATAAAAATATAGATCATGATGGATAGTGCATTACTGCCATCGTAGCTCTAGCGAGTTGCTATATTTCAAGAAAGAAACCTATGGCATACGACTATAAGAGTTAAAGTTCAATACAAGCACACACGGAATCGTTAACTGTACGTATTTATGTTGAATCGACAAGATTATGATATTTTTGAAAACTACCGTTGTCAATATACTTCTAAATTCTAAATAGTTTTGATAGTATTAATCCTACTTTGTGTCAAATTATTTCTTTGTCAAAGCTGCTACCTGAAACCGTCGTGTTTCTTTGGATATAATATTTATTATAGTTTCTAAGTATTTATTGTTATTACAAAAATTTCGAGGATGATGGTCGTCTGGAATCGAGTTCTTCCTGATACCATCTCCATTCACTACTCCCCTCACCAACCGAACGAAAAAAAATACGATGACATGGTCGGTCGACCCGGCCGTTATTACGATTACCATTTCGATGGGTCACTGTAGTACGCACTATAATATAATAAGTAATAACTAATGTGTAATGATAATTTTATATAATTTTACACATCCAAATAAGAATATAAAATCGTTTACACTATTACAACTGTTAACCCTTAGCGGCATTACTGGTTATTATTACTATCTATTTCTTTTCATTGAGCGTGTGTTTTTATTGGACGAAACCGTCTGTGCAAGGGCGGAGTAACCGGCACTGGGGATGGTAATATTGCCACTGCGGGAAATAAAAAAAGGGTAACAAACGGCCGTGGTGGGACGAAGGGATAGACGATAACAATACAAATCGTTTAATTGTCTGTCATATCCGGTTCTAAACAGTGACGATAATATAATATTGTACGAGTGGATAGTTGTTGCGACGTGGATGACAATAATTATTATATTGAGCGGTGTTCCGGACGAAATAAGTGAATTCTGATCCAAATGATAAAAATAAAAATTTAATCGGAAGATGAATCAAACACAGTCAATATAAATTTCTTCTAACAAACTGAAAAATCATAATCTTTAATTTAACGGCACCGTGGATTCAGTCAACTAATCAATTCAAGCACAATTTTCTACATTATGAAATTAATTCAAACACAGACAATTTACATTGTTTTATACGCATTAATCTGTTACTGTTGAAGGCCTAAGCCCTGAAACAGTGAAGTTTCAACCACATGTATGCATGTGATATTATTGATTTGGTGGTAGGTACGTAATATTAGGTACAACTGTAGAAGGGTGTATCTTATTAGTTATTAATACATAAAACAATTAGGATGAGCACTAAAGGTACATTAAAAATATTAATAGAGGATATTCATTAATATTATAATTTATAATTCATAAGACACAATAAAGCTGTCAATTATGCAATTATACGCATTAAAAATGTTCAAATAATAATCACAAAACCATGTACGTCTAAACCATTTATTTTCCTTGAAAATTGAAATTTGTATAAATTATAATATTATAGTTTAAACTAATAAACAAATCAAAATAATGTACCCAATATTTTCAAAAGAATAAAAACTTAAACAACTATAGTAATATTATATAGTAAACAAATAATATAATTGATAATAAAAATAATCTTTTGATGTTGTTTAATCATAAGAAATCTACCTAGATCACAAAATCAAAATATATGACAAAATAATATTTGTACTACTAGAACGAATTTTAAAACACATTAAGAGACTCTATTATTATTATATTTCTATACCAGATTATTTTAATAATAATCGAAGTACATAAGCATACAAAGTAATATCAAAAATCGATACAAGTAAGTAAACTATAATAAACACTGTTTGACAAAATAGTTAATATGAATATAGAATATTATAAAATATGATAACGTTTCCTCGATGTACGTTGGTTGTCTAAATTTTTTTTCAGAGCACTGTGTTTACTCGAGTGACGAGTGGATATATTTCCCATAATGAAAAAGCAACATTATTTTCTGGGCTTATAGAACATTGTATGGCAGATGAGAAAATTATGTTTGGACAACAATAACAAACGGCCGTGGTTTATCAGGTTTATGTATGTTTATTAAATTGTGTGCGGGGTGAGAACACGACCCATACGTGTACAAATGGTTTGAGTATCGCGGGTTTGGGCCGAAAAGAATTCAATGATAATAGTATTATATGTTTTACATATACGAATCACTATTTCGTTCAACGAAAGGAAAAAAATAGCACGGGGGTTATCGAATTGCGGATAAAACATTTTAAATTGATGTTGTGGAAAAAGGATGATGCCGTCGTATATAAGAATAGAAAATGCAAAAATAATCGAAATACGATGTGAAAATATGTCCTGTGCAGTATTGTAGGTGGTGGAAATAGATTACTTGCGGAGGAACATCACTTGAAAACTAACATGAAAAAATGTATCAAATGTGCTGGACAGGAGGATGTAACATATCGCATTCATGTTTTATGTATCAAATAACTTTTGTCTAGACGTTTCTCTGTATATTTGGTTAACAATATTGTACCTTTTTCTTTTCCCTTGTTTTTTCGTACTTTTAGGTGGTTTACGGATGCCCGAATCTAATGGCTTGTTCGAAATCACGTAAACATCGCAATGAAGTAAATATATATATATAGTTTAGACATAATATTTGTATTATTGTGACGATTGATGATACAGATAATACTATTATATTGTCTATTGCTTAAATTGTTCATACTATGTACTACCTTAATAATATGGGGAAATCAATATTTTATATTTTAGTCAATTTATGTTTCTTCATAGTTCATATTATTTGTATATAATCTTTAACTGCCTTACTGGGCTCATTTTCTTTGAAAAATGTTGATAAAAATTATGTTGGCAATGGACTTATGACGATGTGATGTAGCTGCGTTAATATATTATAAAATATAAATTATTATTGTTTCACTACGTTTCATCACACTAGTCACTATAATCATCAAAGTCCAAAATGGTATACAATTCATATTAAGTATAAACTACTATAATATTAGTAGGACCAGTAAGTTTTCTGTATAACAGTGTAAAAAATAATCATGTATCAATTTAAATTTTATGTTAAGTAAAATTATCAACATAATTATTTAAACTACATCATTGACGGAAACATAACATCGACGTCCCCAGTTCAAAACTGCACCAACTCAAAAAATTGGTGTATTGGGTATCATGTGTTATATACATTGTTTCTTTATGTAACGTAATGTAACTAATAAATTATAATATTAAAAATGCTCTCTCGTGATCAATAATTGAATTATATTTTATTGCGTTCTTTAACTGAAATTTTTATAAGAGTCTATAGACTAGTCAATCTTATAAGATGGTGTACTTAACTCGGATTTGTTATAACTCGAGTTGTTGCAGCTTTGAACTGGGGCGTTGATAAATACATTTCACAAATAAGTAAGTGCAAAAAAACAATAAGAAGTTTAAAAAAACTTTACATTTTCACATTTTCACATTTCCATATTTATTTTAATATTATTGTATTTGATTATTTTAAATTATTCAATATTAAATAATATTATAATATACATATGAAATTGTATATTCTACAATTTGGTTTCTGTTGCCCGAGTACGGCGGCACGTCTGCGTTTGCTCTGCCAAGGTGGCCTACCAATCGTATATGGTACTGCTTGTTGTACGTACACCGTAGCCACTGACCAGACAGTACTCGTCACTGGTCGATGCCACGAAAAATGCATTATTTCTGCCAAATCAATTTCTTCCTAAATAAATTATCGTTTGAGAGACATTGGTTGTAATTCTGACAAAAAACTATCGGTCGATGACGTATAATCTATTTGGTATTGTAACGAAATATAAATACATTCATCGCTCTGCTCAGAATCTAAAATAACAATACGTTATAATAACAATACGTCTAACAGTGTTGGGCGTGTACAGGTGGTGACAACTGACAACGCATGATGCTTATTTGTGTAAATTAAACTATAGTAAATGTATATATATTATAATATATTTTAATGACATTTGTAACTAATAAACATGGAATAGTAATGATGATTTTCACTGATGGATGGGTTTAAATTGAATTATGCGTACAAAACTTGTACAGAAACTATTCATGTAGATGACAAAAATAATATTTAAATAGTATAACAAGTATGGTAATTATTTGCGTTTAATATTTTACAATTAATTTGTAGATTTTAGTATATTAAATATTTTACCATAGAACTTTTTAATTAATTATAAAAACCGAATTACAACGAGAATTACCTCCTCGCAGTGCCCCCTGTGTAATTCTAATTTCTAAATATCTGTCAAATTTTAATTTAGAAATAACTAGTTACCTCATCAGAACGAACGTAAACACTTGTGTGGCCCCGCGCCCGCACTACCATATACGTCACGTACGTTTCACCAGCCACCCACATAATATGACTTTCCGCAAATTTTTTTGTCAATATTTATACGTATGTAATTAGTTTGAACTAGTTTGACCTGATTTATAATTTGTCCGACATCGGGTGCCCTGGAAAATATGTAGGGCTGGGGAATCGTACGTAAGTACGTCACGGACTTCACTGTTACATGCATCGAAGGCGTATTTCGATAAAGGCTCGCAAACAGGTTTTTATGAGCGTGCCGATTCTGCGTCGTCAGTCATGCAAATGGCTTCAATTTAAAAAACAATCATTAACAGTCCTGAACATAATATACAATATGATTTTGCTCTTATAGCCCTTAATCCTTATACAGTTATACTTACGTTTTCTTTGTCGTCTAACGTCTTACATTTATTAATTAGGTATATATTATTATTACCTATATTAGTTATATTGTCATGCTCCTATACAGGTATCATATTGTATTTTATAATATTAACTATCATAAGTTTAGGGTTTATAACTCTAATCTCCAAGATTAATTTTGGTGTATTAAATAGGCCATCTTTAGTCAGCGATATTATTAAAATATTGAATCAGCTCTATTAGCCAACAGTGTGGTATGAATGTATAATATTGGTACAAATTTTAGAAACTACTAATCGCACGTAATTATTGTATCATTTTAATGTTTTGTTAGTTAGATATTCATAAGTACCTACGTCCTACAAAGCGGTAGGTAACAGAAAATAAATATGTCCAGGAAGCGAAAATTAAAAAAATATAGTTAGCGATTGCTAAGCCCTATATTTTAGTTTATATTATATGAACTATTATATTATGCTTTTATCAAAAAAAAAATAGCTTATATAATATACATATATATAGCTATTAATGTATTGTAGTAGGTACAGTTGTTTCATTTAGTATGAAAAAATGTTATTGTATATTATAGGTTGTCGTTGTCCAAACCGTTTCACAAAGTAAATAATCAATATTGCGCGCGTTCGATCTCTCCAGTCTCCACGAGGGAAAATTATACAAAAATATTTTTGACGAACGAACGGGCCACGGCAGCTAAACACGCGGACGAATTATTTTCTCCGTTCACCTTCCCTACCTCACCCGGTATTGTGAAACACATACCTACGTACAAAAATACATAGGTATTATAGTGTTATCATAATAGGAACCTCTTTCGGTCGATCGTCGCGGCTCGACCGCCATTTCGAGTGCCTTTGACATTCACCGCACAGCCGCCGCGAGTGTACACACTGGGTGTCAGGTATTTAGCGCCCCTTAAATTGGGATCGCACACACACACACACACACACACACATTTATATGTACAATGGAAGTATACACGTATTTCGTATATATTATATATATTATATTATAATAGCAGCTACCGTTGGCGGTGTCGGCACTCGTTTGTATGAACATAATGCTCGCATTGAGAAAATATAATATAATAATATGTAGCTGTGCGTGTAATACACGACGGTGCGGCGATGACGTACGTACGAATGGACACGATACTGTTTGTTGCCGCGAGAAAATATAATATAATATATTTATATATATATATATATATATATATATAAATCGTTTCAGGGTACGTCGGAGGTGCGAAAAAAAAAATCAAATCAAATCCATCTGTTCCAGTTTTGGCGGCGGCGGCTGCGGTTTCCATCCGTCCGTCCGCACAAAAGTGTTGTTAAGTCATTTTCTCGTACGTCTTTTGCCGCGATGAATGGCCGCCAATTGAACACCACAGCAGTCGCCGACGACGCCACCACATTTCTCAATGGGATATCACTCTCGAGTGTCAGAACGACGAGTGGTATACAATTTATACATATACCATTTATTATTTAAACATATATGTTATATTTGTATGCATATATGTTTTATTGTGTGTACGTTTCAACGAGTCGTATTTTGCTTCTCTCGCCTAGACCCTTACCATTCGATTCCACATGTGAGTAATATCTCGCTCTAGACTGCCGGCAGAAGCGCAGAGTCCTGAAACAGTTTTCATTTTAAAATTCAATTTTTATGGTTGGTGCTATATAAATAATATTATAAACATACATAATGTATAGGTACGTACTTACAGTGATTCATTTTTGAAGTAAAATGCCCATTTTTCAGTTAGTTTTCATTTCTAAAACTATATTATTTTTGGTTACTAAATTTTTCAGTAAAATTTTAAGATTTCTAACTTTTTTCTGTTCATATACATGAATATTATAAACATCTTATTATACTAAACCAGACACTATTTGTGAAAATGGTAATGGTTATTGAAGAAAAAGTTTTTTTTATACATACCATTTAATATTTATACAGCTTAGATGAACACATAAATGCCATACGCCTGTCTTATAAAGTGTCATTTAATTTTGAACATTCAATTTTGGAGATGTACATAATCGCACCCATTCTTTAAGGTTTAAAATTTAGATTAAAGTTCATTCAAGTATATACTCCATGTCAGACTTGCACAAAGTTGTTCATAGTACGAGTGACATTAATCTATAAACTAGGGAACTGGGCACACATTTTGACTCCAAAAGCTTATCCATTGACAGCTTTTCATAATTTCTAGAAACGTCAAAAATAAATGGTCGCAATCTTCTTTCACCATAGTTAACGACATTTTCAATGAATACATCGGGAAATCCCTGGACCACAACAAGCCTACAATATTATTTCAAAATTCTTTGTTCAAATTAGAACTGACTCCGTCGTATCCTTTGACATTATGAGGATCACCACTCACCATACTGGCTTCGATATGTAAAATGTAAACAGCACAATAGTAGCATTAAACGGTTGGTAATAAAGACGCATACCTATAATAAAATATAATACCTTTAAAAACTGCTCTTGTGACATCAAAAGGAGCTTGTAATAATCGCATTAATCAATGGGCTGTACAAAAAGATATAAATAATAAAATAAACATAATACATTTATCTGGGAATTAAGATTTTCTATGCGTTACCGATGACGTACTTTAGTACTTAATGATTTCTACTACCTATATAATTTTCCTAAAACGTATTTGCCCATTTGGTTAAATTTAAATAATTATCTTGTGACCTACGCTATAAATCAGTGAACTAAGAAAATGTTTGCGAGAAATCAATAGGTTAATGCGCAAATATACTTATATATAAGTACAATGTATCTTCAAAATACCAAATAAAATGGTAATTTCCATAATATATACAAATACATAAAACCATACGATGTTAAAATACTATAAAACATTAGCCTACAGGAATTTACACGAAGAAACAAAAGTCGGAGATGAATAGTAGTTCAAATTTATAATTACTAATAAGTAGATAGGTAATAACCGAAATTGGCAGAACTCGTATTGTTTTGTAACGCAAAAAATTTTTTTTATTATACGTCAAGATGTTGAACATTAAAAATTACTTTTTTTTAATTTTAAATATTCAATCGGTTTTTTTTAAAAAAAAAAACAATAAATCATAATGATAACAAGAACATTATACAAAACCATGAATACACTAAGAGCGACCCATTCATTAACAGAACCTCAAAATTTTAAAATTGAATAAATATTGGATATAAATAAAAAAATTACCTACGTACAATATAATATGTCTAGAGTAGGTACGTATAATATTTTGTAGAAAATAATAAATTATGTGCCTATATCAGATTTATGTTTTTATAAACACTGGGATTGGCTGGTAAATTTGTATATATATTTTAAAATCCAGAAAACTATTAATCCAATAAGATTTATTTGATATTGTTATTAAAATATGTATTTTTACATTTATTTTTTTTTAATATGTTGCTTATTAATTAAACACAAATTAATGTAAGTTTTTTCAGTGGTATCGTAATATTTAATGACAGGTTTTCATTATTAAGTTTAGATTTAGTTTGAAAAATATTTAATGATTTTCGATCAAAGCTTAGGATTAAGTTACTAATATTATTCAACCTATATATAATGAGCCGTTTTTCAACTAAACTAATTATTCAAATTAATTTTGAGTTCTGATAAATCAAGGAATCTATTGATTTTACAATCATGTTATTATTATTTTTCCAGGAATAGAAGTAATTCTCAAAAACTTTCATGTTTTGAAAATCCATATATTATCTGAAAATCGAGTTTAATATTGCCATTTTGGTACCTACTTAGTATTTACATTATTTTAGAGTAGCCATTCTTAATAGAATCGAATATCAAACTGAATTACATATGGGTAGTATATTATATTGATACATATTTTAATTTTTTTTTATAAAAAAATATCAATCAGTCGTAATTAAAAAAAAATATTTAAATTGTATGGTATTGTTAGATATAAATAACTATGATACCTACCCATTAATCATTATAAAACATTTTAGTTTTGTTTCTATTTGACTTAGTATGAAATAGTTCAACTGTGGTGTCTCCTAACGGTGATAATTGGAAATTAATTTGGATATTTGTATGTTGATCTTGATAAAACGTCAATAGACAATAGATTATATTATTATTATTTTATTGAATCGTATATGTATAACCACAATTGTTACAATTTTTTTAAAATTATTCAAGCTATTAAAACTTGTACTTATGAGCGTAAGCAATGGACAATTTAAGCTTATCTATTTGATGAATTATTGGTTATCATTTAACGGATCACTATCCTCGAATGTTGTTTGAAATTGTATGTTGTATAACTCATAAGACTCCAATTTAGAGAATGCGATTTAAAAAATCCCTCATATCGTATCAAAACAATTGCATGAATACCACAATGAAAATTTCTATTTGTTAAAGGTATAATATCATGAATCATAAAATATGCTTTTATTAGTAAATATATGTAAAATTCAGTTTTCATAGTCTGATGTTGTGTATTTTATCTAAATATAATGTCACAAGCTATTTATATACATAACAATTAAATGAATAATATTTATTTTGGGATAATAATATAATATTATAACTTATATAATTAACACCAGATTGTCCTTTGTCTGTAGATGTTAATAAAGTTTGTATTTTAAAATATTAAAAACAGTTCATTTTATGCGCACGAGGTACATAACAATGTAATATACATTATAAAGAACACAAACATAAAAAAGTAATACTGTTAAGAGTCAGACGGTCATCGTAAAATAAAATGTTTTTTTTTGAATGGTATTGAATTTTTTCATTTTCTTGGAATTAATCCCAAGTTGAATGAATTTGTATTTATTGTTGTAGTCTTGAAAAATATTCAGTATATTTGTATTAAAATCTATTTTGATTACATTTTTATGAGACTTCTTTCTGTAAATTAAAAAATAAATTTGCGTGAAATGAACTAAGAACATATTTTTAAATTATTAAAATATAAACTTTGCTTTAAAAGTAATCAACGGCATAATGTATAATTTAAAATATTTTCATAACTATTCAAGCATTTAAACTTCAGTTGTTTGTATACCACGAAAATTATGGCCATTTATATAAAATCGTAAAAATATGTAAGTATCAATATGATATAAAATTGTAATTGTTTCAAAATTATACTGAATACATGATATCCATTTGAATTACTTATAATAATAACAACTTACGAATCGGTTAATATACGAATAGTTATTGTACTACATACGTCTATAGTACAGTAATATTATGTTTTTATCAAACTATTCTAGATTTTAAGGATTAATCATTTAAAACGAGTTTAATATTATATTAGTAATTTTATATAGGGTGTACCAAGAAGACCTGACAAAAATGTTGAACATTATATGGTTAGTAAATTTAAGAAATATACTCATGTCAAAGAATTTTCAAAAATAATATTTTGGAAAAAAATTATTACAATCTAAATTGATTTACTCACAAAAAATTGATATTTTAAAAATTCTAAAAAATAAGCTTCTCGACTTACATAAATGTTTTTACTATGCAATTTGTTCTTATAATCCGATTTACAAATTGACTATATTGCATTTTTCAAATCAAATTTTTCATTTTCAGTATTAATAAAATAAAAAAAATATTTTTTTTATTATACGTGACTATAAATTTTATATACAAATGAATTTTAAATACTTATTAGAACAAAAGTTATTTCATAGGTCATTCCTGTGACACTCTGTATTTGAGGAATTTGATGTGGAAGCACCTCCTCATATACAACAATCCCGCACAAAAAAATAATTTTAGTTTTAATTTATTTATTGTGCACTTGTGCCTACCAGTTATTTCAATTCAGTCATATTGTTTTAGACTTAATAATTCTTATTTAAATATTTGTCTGTACTTTATATGAATTATATTATATTATATTATATTGATAAATACTAAGATTCTATACTTTACCTACCTTATATAATAAATCTATTCTTATTCATGAATATTTCTTTGCAAGAGTTTACATACCTAGGCTAGTGGTATTAATATTGCCATAAAAAATAAGTTCGTTTTTCTTATATATTCGGATGAAATATTAGTACAGGTACAAGGAAAAAAGTTTATTTATACATAATATTGCATTGTAATATCTGTTATACATGAATTACATACCTAACTGAAATGAAATTTCTTACTGAAAATATAAATTACTATGAAAATTTCAAAATATATTATGTATCTCACTTGAATAACACCGTAATTTTTAAATTGAATAGAAATTAAACAATAGAGATTGCTTCACAAAACTGTAGACTATCCGATGTGTAAAAATAAATTCAAGTTCCATTTAAAACCCACTCGCAATGGAAAATATTATGATTACATATTTTAGTGTTTCTAGTCGATAAAACACGGTAGGTAGTATTGACATTGTGTTCATTCTATGCCCTTTTATGGTTCTTTAACGTCGATCGTGTTCGTTAATCGCATGATATAGCCAGATGCAACGTTGCTTTTTAGATAAGGGAAACTTCACGGTAATCTTCACATACAATATTGACACAACTATGAACTGCTGAAGACGTTTATTGGACAAACACTATTCCCATGCTGTTTGTTTAAAATAATGGATAAACAATAACGTTTGTACATCATAATATCCACACGTCGTTTGTTCCAAACTGGGAGACTACCGTTTACATAATTCAATAAACATTGTCTGTATATTTATTGCCTTCAATCTTCGAATTTTTAATTTTACTCTTAAGATAATAATGATAATTTAATAATAATTTAATAATAAATGCACTGTTAAGTACCTACCATGCTATAGTTTATATGAATAATGAGTAGAACACGGATTTATATGCACTAAAAATGCTGAAATGTACATAAATGTATGCACTAAAAAGATAAAAAAATTTGAAAAAAAATATACAGTTAAAAATTATAATTATAAAATAATAATTTCTTTGTAAATCATAACCATAAATGTTTAATAAATAAATTATATCAATGGACCGATTCTCTGAGATCTAAATCGATACGTTTTTAAAATAGTACCGATAGATATCATCTTAACTATAAGACATACCTGGGGAATCCTTATAAACCTTTACCAAATAATTACTAACCGAAAAATGTTAAACTAAAATTCAAATTATTTTTTAAAGTGACATAAATTATTTTTGAAGCTCTTTAAAAATTTCTAGAAAACAAATAAAATAGGTCCATATAACATTAAGATTACTTAATTACAAAAAAATTTCACTTTTTCAAAACACACGTTTTATGCTCACTTAGCTTATCATACCAACTAGAATAAAATGCAATTCCATACAAATCCGCGTTTTAGTAATAAGTAGTTACTTATAACTTTTATTAAATCAAAAAATAAAATAAATTTAAATACAATTTATAATTTTCAATAATTTGTGTTTATTAACACTTCGTTTGTAGGTATGTAAGTGTTATTTTCCATTTTTTATTTGGTTTTTTTTAATAAGTAACACTTTTGTCTATTATTCCCGGTTAAAAAGTGTTAACTACCTATATCTAAGTGTTGTTAAATATATTAATTTATATTTAAGTTTGATTAGGGAAGGTATAACGTCTTATTTTAAGTGTTTTATTCTAATGCATTTTAAGTTTTAACACTGTATATAAAGGTTTTGTTAATGGACAAAACAATAAGAATTCCAATTTTATTGTCTTTTATATTACACGTTTATATTCAAATACAGACGATTAAAAGTTTAAAAAAAATCTTGCATTGTTTCAAGTTGTCTTCGTTATTATTTTATAAATGTATCTAATATTACATTATATTTTGTTGGTTTGAAAGTTACAATTAATTTTGGTTTATACAAATAAAATGTTCATTTCATAAGCATAATAAAGTTTAAAATTTTGAATTTCCATGCATATCTTGTGAGCAAAGAAATTAATTTATTGTTGAAATTTGCTTGTAAGTTTTCGGTCGATCCAAGACCAGACAATCTACACACCGATATAGTTTAGGTATGCATCACTTAGACAGGCGTACAACATTAAAATCATTCACAAATCGAATAGTTCAATAAAACTTATAAAAGACCACCGGAGAAGTATATAGGCATATTTTCAAGGCATGCAAAACGTGAATTATTATAAGAACACTAAGACCCTTAGCAATTCGTCAATTTAACACGGTAAAATACCATAAGGATCAGAGTGACTGCAACGCGCTCGTACACACAAACGCACGCGTACACACACACTATACGGTGCATCACAGAATACACGTGTTTATCACGGTTCACGGTCCACTGGTAGTATTATGAATGAGCCAGCTATATTAGGTATATTCTGTATAGGTACTCGGAGACTGCCAAGTCAAAATACAATAATAATAATAAAAAAAAAAAAAAAAGCCCCTGCATTATAATAAATCCAGCCGAATTCGATGGCAATTTTTCAGAATGGTTAATGTCGGTGATCGATTGAGTATCGGATCCGCCCACTCTCCGTACAGCTGCTCGGTACATTACCGCAATCTTGTTAACGACAATCATTAACACGGTCCGATGATTTTTTTGTAAATTTTTTTTTTTTTACATTACCCCTCTGTATGTATAGCTGATAATGTGATATTGTTAAGCACACCCTCAATGAGGAAAATTCGTAAGTGCGGGGACGACCGTTGGCACGCACTCCGGAGAAATCATTATAATAATATCTATAGCTACTTCTACAACAATATAATGGTTACAAACTCATCAATCTTAAATATACCAAGACACTTGAGGTATTTTTTTTTTTTTAACAATTTAACAAAACATTTGTTGGGATTTAAGTATTTACTGGAGTCTGGATTCATTGAAGCGTGTAAGTATTCGAAAATATAGAAAACTAATAAAAGATATATTTATTAACAATACTCATATTGAATTCGTAAAATAAATTGTCGTTTACATTTTCAGTACGAATTTTTAATGTACCTATTATGTTATTCCGTATGAAGGTAGCTTGAAATAATATTAATACGTTCTGTTTTAATTATTCATAGAATATGTAAAAATGCCAAATTACAATGTTTATATTATTAATTATTAGACCAGATAAAAGTCAAAAAATATAAATTTATATTTCTGGTCAGTTTAAATACTTGAAAATTTAATACAGGGTTCCTCATAAAAATATTAGTAGAATTAATAAAAAAAAGTTTATGAATTTAATGAATATTCGTCAAATCCATAAAAATGTTCATTGAATTTGTATTATTCATTCTTAAGATTTGAAAATGTAAAACATTAGGTTCCTTATAAGTTTTCACTACTTACTGAAATTTAAAAAAATGTTGTGTAATTCTACACAATTGTTTTACGAGCGTCTAAAGTATAAATTTGTATGACTAGGAATTTAGATATTAACTCGAAAAATAACGATTTATCGTTAAACAATTTTTTTATTCTGTTATAGTTTTAAAAAAAGACGTAAATACTTGAAATCTTCACTAAATGTTTATCCTGTCATTTTGTACTCTTGATATAATTTTCAAAATATTTTTACTCTTCTTCAGCTATTTGTAGAATGGTAAATACTTTATATTTTGTTGTCTTTCAGAAATTTGTTTTGTGGTGATTTGAAACTTTTACGTATATTATTCTGCAATTTTAATACACAACGACTTTAAAAACATTTAGATTTTAGAAAATTTTAGACCCCATATATTTGTATAGTTGGTCCTATGTCCCAAAGGATGTTACCTAGTTATTTATTATTAATTTTGATTGTCGTGTGCAGTTGGTCACAAACAAAATATAAAATGTAGGTATACAATAATAAAAACGTTATAAATTATAATTCGTATTATATATTATAAAATAAATAGTATTATATGCTGGCTGAACAATATGTTAATTTTCTTTTAATATAAAAAACTAACCATATAGTAGGTATTGTAACTGTTTATTTCTTATTAATGTTATTAATGTTTTAATTTGTTCAAAGTACATTTAATAATATACTACAGTTTTAGTTGTTATGAATAGTATTTATATTTTTCCAATAACTATCCTAATGTATAATATCTAAAAGTTTTCTAATATTCTTATTAACTTTTCTTAGTTTCTTTATGTTCATGAATAATGTTCTTTTTAATTTCAATATTAAACCATTACACAGTTTTAGATTCATATGGAAACACACATCAACAATGTATGCGATTAACCATATTAATCAAGAATTTAATTTCTCAAAACACAGATCTGAAAATTGAAATAGTTTAATACACCTATTACACCTCAACATCTCTATACTAACAAGCTTTATAGAAAAATTATTATTGAGTCCAAGTTATAGTGAGAAATTATTTTGATATATTCTTGGTCAGCAAAACTAGATGCCTTAACCAAGTAAAATAATTTAATGCATTTAGACTTATTAAGATATTATTAAGTATTTTTATTATAATTTGTAGTAGTAGTGTACACATAATATATTATAATATTATATAAGTAATATAGCTTTAAACTTATTTCATAGGCTAACGATTAGAGGACTACCTGTAATAGTGGTCGATGAGATAATTCATGTCTATAGATGATTTAGTAGATGGGAATGAAAATAGCCCCCGTTATATTTGTGTATCTCTTATAATAATAATAATAATAATAATAATAATAATAATTTTATTTTATAACGTCACCCCCTCACTCGTCTTCATTTCAAATACATTATCCATAACCAACATATCTTCCCACTAAAGTCGGCCGGCATCACACATATGTCATACACACACAAACACATCTTTCCAGGACCGTATAAACATGTTTGTGAAGGTGTTATGCGACGTTTTAGACATGTTGAATAGAGAGATCGGATCCTATCAAAGTGAGTGGTTGGAGACTTAGAATTAGGACTTTGGCTGATCACTAAAGGATAATAAATAAAATAAAATACGATAAATATAATAATAATATAGGTAGTTATAGTATTAGGACAGTGTTGAATTTAAACAAGTATTAAGGGAAGAGCTATATATATTAACCCATTTTTACTACTATTCAAATATAAGTGTGTAATAAATACAAATCCCTCAACGCCTGCTCCTTGCTTGTGTTTTTTCCAGAGGCTGAAACCCACCAAAATTCAACACTGTTTAGTTAGCTGGAATTGGGCGAATGCCGTGCTGCGACAAAAAATAAAAATAATAAATTAAAGCCAATTAAAGCCAATTAAAACCTATTAAATGTATAATTCGATATTTATTAATTTATATTCTATTATGTTATTTCAAAGACGCATGTTATACGCAAGAATTATGTTTTCGTTGTACCAATCTACGTAAATTATAATTGTGGTTGATCGGTGTTCGCGCGTTCTCGCTTACGATGTGGATTAGGCCTACCGGGGACACCACAATAAAAAAAACGCGCCACGTGTGTACCTCATACTTTTAAACAACATGGACTATGTAATATCATGTCGTTTAACAAAGGAAGGTGGTGAGGAAACTTACACAACATCACGTAGGTACTTAAAGTTGCTATATATAGTACCATTACAGTGACTAACTCGATGACGATGTACGCTCAGTGGCGAACTATGCATCGGCCTTTTCCCTTTGGGCCGTGGCTGGTAGTTAATATACAAATGATAATGATTAGGTAGACCCGTAGAGGCCATCCCGTTTATGGCTGCAGATAAAAATATATTGAATATAATAAATTGATGATGATGACATTATTGTCACTGTTAAAAATAAAAGTGATTTATTAGATAAAAAATTATAAAAAAAATTATGTACCTACATTTTTTATGAATATAATATAATATATTGTTTTGATTAAGTGCAAAATATGAGTTAATTTGTTTAATAATTACTAGTTAGGGGGTAAAATATTCTATAAAACTCCGAAATAGTCATCCATTTCTACCTTTAAAAATCATAAAATATTTCCAAGACAAAACCAATTTGAAGCCCTGAAAACAGTTTTCCCGGGCTGAATTTGTCCAAAGTCCACCACTTGATACACTAAACTATCCTTCTGAACACTGTATAGTAAAGCGGTTACCTACTTTCCACCTATTTTTTAAATGCGAGTTACACAATATACTATATACATTTGAGGCAAGTTATATTATATCATATGTCTTTGTGTTAATACCGGTGTTATATATTTTACAGAATTATAATTTTATTTTAAAATTGGAAAATAAAATCTTATGACATAACATAGAATTATTATAACTTTCAAGTACCTAGATATTATAGATAACATTTTTTGGCTAGGCTGGTGTTTTATTATTTTGATTTATTTACAACATAATATTAATGTATGAAGACAACAATGTCTTTAAACTGCATTAATTGAACATCGTTGTTTTTATTACTTTTGAATAGTTCCTTAAATAAATGTATATAATATCTAATAATAATATTGTTATTCAAAAGCTAACTGGCATTATCTAATCCTCAATTAAAAACAAATACAAACGCCAAAACGGATCGTATTCTATTAGATCCGATTCGGATATCATCATTAACGATTTTGGAGGATTTCAAAATCGTCATTCCATTAATCACAACTATCCTCGCTTTATTTCAAATATTATATTCGTTTCGAGATTACAATAGTTTAAATTAGTAGAACCACCCCTAATAATTTCATAGTATAATATAAATTGCTTTCTTATCTCGCTTTCATTTATACTTATATAATAATTAGTTTTAATTTTTTTTATATCAACTGAATTGTTGTGCTAAATAATATTATTTGTTCAAATAAAATCATTTATAAAATATTTTATAATATTATGTTAATTAATATTTATTTGAGTGTATTATTAATATTACTGATTATTGATTATTAGTTGTTACTATTATTTTTACAAACCTAAAAATTATTTTTGAAATTTAAGTTAAAATTAAAGTAAAATAGGTATGAATTTTTACAGTGTAAAAGTTCGGGTTTCTCTTAGATTAAACGTATACTCTTTGGGTAGATAACAATAAAACAATATATTGTCGGCATATGCCAACATTAAGGTCAGGGACAAATAATGAATTGAAAGATCTTTTGTTATATTATTGCTATTCAACTAAGTTATAATGGCATCATTATTCTTAATTTTAATCCACGTAGAAGACAGGTACATTTTTTAAGATCATATTTGTGTTTTGTGTTGACTGTTGAACTGTGTAAATCGTTTGACAAGACTTGACATAAATAATCATTTATAGCAGTCCAACATAATTTTCTATACCTACAATTTGCATGTTTATAATATAATATTATTATATTATATAATAATACTAAATTTTATTCATTTGAGCTTGTGAATTACTTATGTATTTTATTTTGTTTACAGAATATGTAAATTTATTGATGTAAGGTAAAAAGCTAAAAAATGTTATCCGCAATAAATAAAAGAATGATCTTATTGGAGTTTGTTGTAATTATTATTTTTAGTTTTAATAATGATTATAGGAAAGGATTATATTAAAGCATGTATATGTGTATTGTGTTTATTATATTTATTCGTCTGGATAGTGCCGTGATCCCAATTGTCAGTATCTCTCTGAACATTTATTTATGTCAGTTACATCCAAGTACATACTTTTTAGGTCAACATTTTAAGACGACTTTATCAAATTATCTTGAATATATATATATATATATTACCTACTATTAATCAAGCGATCGTTTAATGTCGAATGTGGTGTTGTATGCCATCAATAATTTGTATTTTATATTATTATAGGTACTAAAGGTCGCTCCCGACCACATCGATGCATCGTTTCAAAATTTTAATTTTTAACATTTTGACACCACGAATCACATATCAGTCAAGTGTTGGGACGCATCATAAGCAGAACAAAATATATTAGTGTACCTGCAATTTAATTGTGTCAACATTTAACATTGTTTGTATATTTCATCCAGGCCAAGACGTGGTATCGGTCCAAAAGGCCCATTATTCTGTTATGAATTTGTATAGAAATTGATAAGTAGGTACTTGACTCGTCGGTGCATATACAATACCTTTAATAATAATGTTCCAGGAATTATTGGGTAGGTAATATTTATTTTTCTAATAAATGCGCACATTTTTATAAAACTAAATATTATATATCCATACTTTGCATTTTAAAAAATATGAGTGCGATAAAATCGGAAGCATGAGTATATATATTATATTTGTAGCCTATCAAACAGTGTACCTACTGTAGTTCCGGCACTATATCTGATTGGTTAACGTTGTAAAGTGGGTAACTGACGTTAGACTGCAAAGATATAGGTAATTCGTTTTGAAAACATATTTTAATATATGATTAGTTCATAGTTGAAACATATTATAATATTAAGGTTCTAATGTGATTTATATATAAAAAAAGTACACAAATGTGTCGTTTCAGGGACTTAATTCGTTTAACCACAAAACAGCAATGTTACCAAAATGTTACCACGTTCTTTGAAAAAATCAACGTAACAAAAAAACTAAATCCACAAACTGTCAACATTATAGGCGAAGCACGGCCTATGTATACCCCAGGCAAGTAATGTACCAAAATAAGTAAAACCGACCAAAGGGGTGGTACATAGAGTAAAAAAATAGCGTTATTATTATTTTTATTTTTTATAGTAACTTTTTTTTTCGTTTTAACACCCAGCACGTGCAAACCCAATAGGGTATATAATATATAGTTTTTTTTTTCAATAATAAAGAAAAAAAAATGTATTATTATTTCATATAATATAATATAATATATACCTATACTAGTATTCGTGTATACAATGAGGTAGACTGTACCGTATTTTTCCGCTCGTTCTTCGATAATAATAAAATAATAATATATTGTCGTGGGCAAAAACGACGAAGGGCTACTGGCCGTGGTGGCAGGGTGTACTTATACCTCTAGGCATGTTGTCCGGTGTAGTCGTTTGGTATGCCGTTTGGGGTTAAATAGCCGTGAAATGACGCGTCCCCGGTAGATGCATTATCCTCCACCACTACCACCTCACCATACATCAGTCTCTTCGCGCGAAGCCCCGATGTCCCGTCATGGCCGAGGGGGGGGGGGTGCACTCGAGTGCGACAAATACACAACAGTATAGATTAAATAACACAATAGTATACACAATAGGTACCTACACACGTTCGCAGTATACACCGACTTATTATTATAATACACACGATAAACGAATGCCTTCGGAAATTTTGTATTCGCGACAGATGCGCCAGCTCGCGCGCGCACACTCACACACACAAACAGAAGCGTTTACGTACGCGTTAAGTGTGGCTAATGATCAAGCCAAGACACGTGTGTTTGTTTGTGTGTGTGTGTGTGTGTGTGATATTTAAGGTATCTCGAAGTCGACGGCGGTGTGATTGTCCGTGTGAAGTCAAACACTGCGATTTACCATCCATAGGCGTACCTTATACATATAGCTGGCAGTAGAGAATTGCGAATGTGGGTAATAAAAGAAATAAATAAAGGTCGGCGGCGGATACTTCTTTTGGCCGTCCCCTGCGTGACTTATTGCGTGGAAAATTTCTCGTATATATTATAATATGCTTTCTTCTACCCATCCGTATTATATTATTGTACCGGCTACCTATATATAATAATATCTACCTGCCGGCCGTCCTGCACTCACGATGAATGAACGCGACGACGACGGTATTGATAATGATAATAATAATAATTCATTTCGATATAGTGCACGTAAATGGTGGCGGTAGCTCTCGAAACGGGCACAATGCCCACTCGATCGGGACGATCCGAGATTGGATCCGTGTCTTACACGTGTCTTGCAAACTTATAAAAGACTGTTGTACGACACGCGTAAATTCGGTTCCAACATCATCGTGTCGAATTTTTAATAATTAATAAATAATTTTCATACAATTATTGTGGAATCGATCATAACACTGTGACGACGAGTTGTTAATATAGGAACTCGTTAATCGCCAAGATAATATTTTACTAGTTATGTATTATTAACTAAAAATATTAGTGTCATAGACAATTATGTTTTTGCCATTTGTTTTTAATGTAATATATTACAATATAGATGTAATAATATTTTGAAAATACTTTCAATATTTTCGGTTTGAGCACTAATTTTTTTTTTGAACTTGTAGTTTTTCTTTTTCTTATAATACAATTTTTAATTATTTATAATTTCATAAACTTAAAATTAAATAAGTCAGGTATTTCAAACCATAATATGTAATATTGAATTTAGATTAAATATCATCACTCAACATAATTGACTATAAGGATTTAAATTGACAAACAATGATGATGGTTTTTTCATACGTAATTTATCATCTTATAACACTAGGTATACAAAACGTAATACTAATCATTTCAAATTGGTCAAAGTTGCCTGTTGTCCTTCCTTGTACCTGCTCTAACTGCGGTGGTGCTTTTTATTTCCTCTACTTGACCCAATTTGAAAACACTATGTTCCTCTTTCGGGTCAGACTTATTTTATATATTAAAAGAAGGTTTAAAATTTTTATTAAAAAAAGAGGCATTGTAATTAAAGCCATTCTATTAATTCCTTCTTCTACACAGGTTTTAAAATTAAAACTATAAAATTGTGGGCTTTATATTTACCTATTCTATATTTTTCCGAATAATAGTCAAGATATAATAATTTATTTAGTATCTTTTTTAAACAAAATAACTAATCATTTCAAAATTGGTTTTTGAATGTTCGCTGAAGTAAATGCCATTAGCAAGGAGACGATTTTCTTTATAGGATTATAAATATTAGATAATTTAAGACTCATCATAATTATTATGAATTACAATAAAAGGTATAGAGTTTTTCTAATTCATAGTGATCTACCAAAATTACATATCATAAATAATATTATGATTAAATGTACAAATATACAATTATCATCATAATTATGGTTGTTTTTTGTTCCTTATAATAATTAGATTCTAATAGTAAAAAGTTTTACAATATGTAATCTAAAAATGATCAAAAAAATTCAAAAAAATGTGTAGGAACAGCAGTGTTTGATGAATCTACTCTTTTGTTCTTAACCAACGGTCTTGAAACAGTTAATGAATACACCATGTTTGTTTATATCAGAGCTTGGAACCAAAAATATAAATACCGATGCTTGAAATTGAACCATTTGGAAATATTGAAACTTGAACCACATTTTCGATTTTCTTAGGAATCTAAACCGGAATTAGAACCAAAATTTGTTGGTACAGAATTTTTCGGTTTTTTTTTAGTTTAACTCCCAATATTATTTAGTTATATTATTTTTTTGGGTAATAATATTGGTTCTTTGAATTTTGTTATAAATATATGAATTTATAATTTTTTCTATTTATAATCTGTAAAAGTTCCATAAATGAAATGATCCATCATTAACATTTTAATAGGTAGGCTTATAAATTATTATAATATACACGTCCGTTAGTCAATGACTCATTGTTGTGATTATTTCCCTATAGTTAATTTATAGTTTTGGACGATGACGTCTAGTGACGTTGAGGATTAATAAAACGAATATAAAACTATTTATTTATATGTACATAATACATATCACATTATAATATGTATATGATTTATAATTAATGAATAGTTTTTATAAAAATAAAAACAATTCGTACTATTTTGTCATTTCAATGTATAATAGAGAAACATCGGATAAGTATTTAATTTAATTTATATTAATAAAAAATGTCATAATCTCAGTAAAATGTATTCTACGGTTTTATCTATTTAGATATTCAACCAAAGAACATCATAATTACGTATTTGTCTGTTCATATATTTTGAACTTAAAATTAAACTTGTAGAAATATGTAGATTTATTTTAAAACATTTTTTTTTTAGAACATTTTCTCAATAATTCAAGAAAAACCTTGGTTTTCCATGGATTTTTCTAAATTGTTGATCCCTATAATGTTATAACTGTGGCAACTGGCCACCATGTATAAATGTATTTTTAAATATTTTTTTAATCATGTAAAAATATACATTTTAACACGGTTTTATCCATCAAATTCCCAATAGTGAGGCCGTTTTGAGGGGAGGAGGCAATCCCCCATGTCAAGGTACATAATGTATACGCAACTACTAAGAGTTAATCCTGACATATTTTGTTGATGGTTTAAGGTTCTAAAATCATACCTAGTTTACTCTCTTTGATATTTCATTAACAAGTCTAGTATATTATATACAAATATATACCCTATTAAACCTATTGAATGTTTTTAATTCAAATACCTATAAAAATGTAAAATAAGTAATAAATAATAAAATGTGGACATTGCTTTAATACTTTTAATACTTCAATATCCATATTTAATGTAAAACTCAATTTAAATGTGTAAAACATTTAAACATATTTACATATTTTACATAATTTTTTTGTATTTGGTATTGATAAATTGTTAGTAAAAAATTTAATATTATATTACGTAGTAAATTTCAACGTATTTTTCTTCTTATTATAACTATTAGTTGAAATGCAAATGTTTATTGAATCGTCAGTTTTAATAATAAACAGTAAATCCTACAATACATTTACTAATACGAAATATTACAATTCAATTGGTATTTGTAAAAAAACATATATATTATAATATATTACGTAATAAAAATGTAGAATATTTATGAGCTACTCAGTATTCACACAGTATTAATATTATATGGCTATTATAACTATCGCAGTTTGCCTTTGATATCTTACTAGTGTGTGACAAACAAAAGCGCTGATATCGTATTAACAATAACGTATATAATGCCATTATAATAGCACCCGGGGGAGTATAATAGGCCTATATCCGATTAACAGTGTGCCCGGCTTTTGTGCTAAATGGCGGATTTGTGTCAAATTTCCGAAAACCGCCCAAAATATACGTTTTTATTATTATTTTGTTGTTGTTGGGGGGTGAAATGTCCAAAAATAGTATTAGGGCTTTACGGAGAGGTTGTCAATATTTTTTTGGAAATCGAACAAAGGTCCGGTTAGCCTATGCCTGCATTAAATATACCAGCCTTAAATATAATATCATTATATATACTATTTTTTTTTGTATGTACGGAAAGGGTCTTGCAAAATAAACAAGGTTTATTGCAAAGGATAAAAGAGAAAATCGTTAGTTAAACCAATACGTTTCAATCGTAAAAGTTACCTTATTAGTATGCACGATAGTATTCACGACCGTTTTCTAAGTGATATGAACTGCTATACCTAGTGTGTATCATATATTTTTACTATCTTTATTTATAGATTAATATTGAAAACAAAAATGAATATTAAAATAAATATATATTTAAATATTTTAAAAATAACCTAACCGTTAACAACAATTAAAAAAAAAAACCAACAAATTTTGGGGAGATATAAAAATGTTTATCGAAACAAAAATTTACCTAAGACCTCATATACCTCCTGTATCCTGTATACACATTACTACATATAATCAATAACTATCTCAAAATTTATATTCTATTAGGTAAAATACTAAAATACATATTATAATCTATCCAAAATAATATTTAATCTTATAATAATTTATATAGGACACGCATAGATTAATGTAGGATTATTGTATATAATATTATAATCACTATAAATTATAGAGGCTTTGTATTGCAGCATTAACGTGGAAACAATAACGTATTGAACACAGGCACTGGGAAATGAATTTCAATTAAATATTGAGGAAGTATAACAATGTACAAACTGTTGACTTCAAAAATGGTAACTTTGTTTCTCCATTGAGTCAAAGGAATGAGAGTTATATTATTTTTAGATTTTATCTCTCTGTGTTATGTAATATAAAATAAAATTATAATTAGTATTATATAAAGAATGTATTAATGCTGGAAATTATAAAAAATATTTTCAAAAAGTTACAGAGAATTATTATACATTTACAATATTACGATTTTTTTTTTAAATTTTTATAAATCTAACATATTTTTTAATTTTGTAGAAACTTAATATTATCCAACTTATACATGACTAGAAATGTTTTAATTGAAACCACCTACTTCAAAAAGTTCCTCAAATGTTCGTTGAAATAAATACATTATTTTACAACTAAATAATTGAAAATAAATTAATTTCATTGTCAGTTAAATAATAGAATTTAATTGTATATCAAATACATGTATACACAAAACAATGATTAAATTAATGTATTATAAGTTTGAATATTATAATAAATAATGAATATTTTAAAAGATAACGAAACTTTTTCGAATATAGTTAATAAAATCTACAAATCAATTGATCAAAACTTTCAATGCATTTTATTATTTTAATGCCTATTTTTATTTAAATTTTAAAAATAATAACTTTTTTGACTTTTTGAACTTAAAAACAAAAATGTAATTCATTTTTTTTTTTTCTGATGTCATATCATAATTAGTATTAGTATCCGTGAACAGTTTTGTCAATAGTGGTTCAATAACGGATGACAATATGGTTTCGCTAAAATGACATTTGAGTTAAAAATAATTTTACAATAAAAATTATAAAATTGAATGTATAGATATGCATTTACTGAAATCCAAGAATATGATTAAATTTATATAATCAGCATATTATAAAATAATTAGAAGTTTTATTATTTTACATTTACAGTATATATCTGTGTATGGAATACATTTTAATAATTTAAAATGTTGTACCTATAATGGTATTAAATACATAATATTGTACACAAGTTATTAACTAAGACACGTGTATGTAAACATGGCAATGATAAATTTGGCTTTAATTCAATAATTAAAAATAAATTATTTAATCGCATTGCATATTAAATTGTAGACGCTCGACAGTTGTTAGACTAGTTGAGTCAATAATGTACAATAGTACAATAATAATTATCATAATTCATGAGCAAACGATGCAGTGCAAACTCATCAAAAAGTAATTAATTTTAACAATAATGTATTAGTCGTAACTTATTATTTCGATACACAATTGCTTAAACGTCAGAAACATTTCAACGGCTTCTCTTTTGTCTGAAACTCGCCCTTTGCTACGTTTAAAATATGGCCATGGGTATATAATATATAATAATACATTTTACTATCGTGTTTGCACAAAATATTAAATATATAGCATAATACCGTTTATATATACACCTATTGCAATATTTTCATCGAACAGTCAACATTTTTCCTAAATACTGTAGGTAGGTGCCATGTCTATACCAGACACCGAAGCCGTTGTGATAAATGTGTGTGAAACATAGTTTTTATTGTTTAATATATATGGGCATGTACGGTGAAACGATTTCCGATCCTAATACAAATAGGATTAAACGGGAGGAATGAAAGAAAAATGAAAAGAAAACGTCTATGACCAGGTACAATAAAAATATGATTCTACATCACATTTCACAATAAACGACGTATCTTCGGGCCCGAGATATATTTATTAAAAAGGGATTTCATGCGCGGGACAATGAATGCCTGATTTATGGCTGCGTAAACATCGCACGAATTTAATAATATACTTAAATACCATTGCAGAGGGCACGGGCAAAGTTTGTTCTGTTCTTTCGGACCGTCACGCTCATCCGCGCGTTGTTGCCTGCGAACGATCACGGTTTTGTTTGCCCAGGACTCGCTGAATCGAAAATAAATGTTTTTTTTACTCGTTCGATCAATTTGCGTTCATAGACAGTATATGTGTACAAGATATACCGTACACTAGGTACCACACAAAACAGTGATTATGTTCTCAATACACCAACACCGACATAAAAATGGTCATTCTAATGAACCATATCCTATATGTTATTTAACGTCACACACAGGACGCGAACACAAATGGGTTTTTAACGATCGAATACATGAATATATACGAGTAAATATACATAAATGAAATATACCTTTGTTACCCGGGTTTGATGTTGCGGGATTTTTTTTTCACTAAAAACGTTTGGGTACAAAAAATAAAATGCGGATTTGATGCTATGACTATAGGTATTGAGCACACATTTTACTTCGTTCGCTCAGAACATGTAATAGCACTGAACAATTATTATTTTTTTATTGAGAACAATGCTAAATTTGCATATTTTTGAGAAATTCTGAGTGGAGCTCAAACTTTTACCAGATGTTCAAGTACGAACCTTTCACACTTGGGCACAAAAACTATCACGTTGGGTAATAGTAACGTTTAAAATTAAATTAAAATTTTGTTAATTTTTATTATTTTTTAATTTTAATTACATAATCACGTACTTGAAGTAAATCTTACTTAAATATTAAGTGAACGAAAGAATAATTTTATGTTGTTTTAAGTAAAGACATAGAATGTAGAGCCTAAAATTATTAACTATTAAATATCTCAATATTTATAATATGCTTTAAAATAGTACCCAACACTAGTGACTATAGTAAGTAGTAGGTATAGTTCTAATTACTACTAATCAAATTAACATAGTATCGTGGTACCTACCAATAAAAAATTACTATATATAATCCGTACAACCATTGTAAAAAAACATAAAAGTGATTTATTAAACAAATAACAGTATAATAAATTATAGTAACTAATTTTATTATGAAGAAAAAAAATAATATAAGAAATTTGTTCTTAAATACCTCCACTTATACTAACAGTCAGAAAGCTATAATAAATATAAAATATATCAATTTAATTTGTCGTTAATATAATACGAATAATATTATCGTCATAAATTATTAACGTTTGATTAATACATTTCGTTACGTTAATACAAAATCACCAACAATATTGTGTAACATTGAACAAATATTTTACTTAAACACAAATTATAACTTAGATAACTATTTTGTACAACAAAATAATATAAAAAGTATAAAAATATAAACGATAATATTCTAGAATCCAATTCTATAGAATTTTCTAATTATTATATAATATTGCAGATAAATATATAAAGATTATAGCAACTATACATTTGATTTACGAATCAAAGATTCCAAATATAACATTTATATATTTTTTGCATATTTTAAGAATTTTTGATAGTATTAAGTGTAATTATTTTCCCAGTTTTTATTTTTTTTTTCGTTTCTATTTTGCGTTTAAAATCAGATTTATTTTATATTTTTCTTAAATAATTGTAGTTTCATAAAGGGAAATACGTAGAAAAAAAGTGTGCTCATAACAATCACATGCAATTTGTGTAACAATTTAAACCTAAAATAATATTATACCTAAACCTAATAATTAGCTATAAATTGTATAAATAAAAAAAATGGTTTTTGTTTTTCCTCATATTTTTAAGGCATATAATTACTATAGTTCTTTGTAGTACTATAAAATCCGAATGTATGAATGAGTAATGAGTAATGACGATTACAAAGAAAACGTCAATCTTGGAAAATATTAAAATACAGTTGTACCTGAAATCGTTATTTACACATATTATTTATACAAAACGCACTCGTATATACTTTTGTCCGCGTACGTCTTTCGTGATTGGCACACTAATAATATATAGTTACCAGACAAACATACATCTAGCTGTGGGTAATCATTGTCAAGGACAGCGCAAAAATTACAATCTAGTCATTTTACGGACGAACGATTGGGTTTTTATGATGTGTACTCGACACGAATATTGAATATTTATTTTGTGTATTTAGGAAAAACAGACAGGTACCCCAATGCACATACCACGTATATACCTACCTGCCGAGATAATAAATTGATCAATGCTCCTCTTTTAAGATTGCTATTTTTTTTAATTCACTGAAATTTAATTTTACTTTTTGAGTAGGTTATACCTATATTGCTTGTTTGCTTACACATTCTTTCGGGAAATGCAGCCAAGTCAATAATTGTTTAATGTCCGTCGATTTCCAACTCGGGCACGCGATGAAAATAAATGCAATTATACACGATAACATTTTGCAACAATAGGTCATTACTGATTCGTAAATAACAGTGACCTTTTAAGCAGATTTCTTGAAAAAAAAAACCCAATGTTTGACACACCCAACAACAATAATGGTAAAATTATATATCAGAAACAATGAAGCTATTTTATTAAAAAAGGTATTTCTTTTTTAACATTATGCTAACCAAACGGAAACGCAATTATGACAATAAATTGCTAATAATATTATTAAGTGCACGAAATAAGAAGATCCTTACCAAATCCAAGATCTTAATAGCAAAACCATAGCAAATGTTCACGAAAAACAAAAAAGAAACTTAATTATTATATAAAATATAGTTATATAGTTGCATTCATTAAACTATTAATATTTAATTATTATACCTAATAGTATATTATATTTATAGTATTTATTATAATTCATTTGAGTCAATACCGAATTACCGTAAAATGGTATGGATAAGTTCGTGGTATAAAATAGACAATAACATACAATGAATCTTGAAAATTACACTGGTAATAATATAAGTATGATAATATACGTACAAGCTCTAAGTCTCCACGAATAAACATTTTTAAATTAAAACAAAATAAAGTCGTTATTCTTCGTTTAAATATTTAATTTCATTCAAATTTGAATTTAAAATATCTATAAAATAAATGTATATATTTGTATATTTTTTAGATTGTTTGGTTCTAATATGAACAACGTATGAGAGACCTTTTATAATATTTTCAATCCTTAGCTATAACAATTGAATATTTCATACATTTTTACTACATAATAATTTACAAATGTTCGTAAATATGACGAATTTTGTCAAAGTTTGTACTTCAAATACTTTAAATAAAATATCACGGTTAACATGTATCTTTAATATTTTTAAATGGCTAACGTAACAACTTATGAGTAAATTTGTATACAATTGTCAAGTTTTTTGACCTGGCGAACTATTTGTATCGACATTTACAGAAAAAAACGCTAATACGCTACTCGATATTTTTCCTCTACAGTATATTATGATGAATCATAAATGTATTTTTTAACAAGTTAACATGACAACGAAAACCTTACAAAAATCGGCTGGAAATAAAAGACGTGTAACCAAGCCAAAAACATATATGTCAAAAAAAATTAGAAAATTTAAAATGTCTATAATACTCAAAAAGCGTCAAAATAGTTTTTAAATTATACCGTTTATCTATAGAAAATACTAATACAACCATTTTGTCAACATTTATAAGTAGGTTATTTGTTTTTGAACAAATAGTATGACCAAATAATAAAACTAATTTCGTCAAAAACTGAATTTTCGTTAAAATTCTTGTTTTTTTTTTCTCTTCAATTATTAAGAAAAGTGCTGGACATTTTTTACTTTTCACCCCCCCCCCCCTTAACTTCTGGACTAGTATCAACTAAAGATTCACTTTCCAATTAGAAGAAATATTGAAGTTGAAAATCAAAGCATTTTTTAAACTATAAAAAGTGCCAGACATAAAAAAAAAACAAGTTCACACGCCATTGTAAAATCAATACATTCTTCGCTCCGCTCAAAATCTAAATTTATACTCTAACCTAACTTTTAATGTTGTTTCAAATAAATCAATATTATTAACAATCAAATCACTACCATTTCAATAACAATCAAATGCATAGGCGGAAATCGGGGGGGGCTAGAGGGGACTAAGCCCCCTCAGAATTTTAAAGTACAGGTCTTAGCCCCCCCTGGCCCTCACAATTTTAATGTGACTAAATATATAAAAATATATAATAATTAGTATAATTAAAAAATGCATTTTTAATATCTGAATTACAAAATAAATTATAAAAAATATTCTATGATAATAATTAAATTTAATTCGTAAAATTTGACGAACTTAATGTCATAGCTTGGAACGATCGTAATTAATGTAATATTTTAACGGATTTTATGTATTTTTGTTTTTCGCCGCACATCTCAATATCGCATTGATTTGTCATTTGAGTGGTTAACAGCTTACAACTTACAAGTTAAATTTATTTAATTATTATCAATATGTCTAAGAAATTATTTGCGATCTTTAATGTGAATAAACCGTCTTCGTCACCTTCTGTGGTCTCGGTTTGTACTAATGTCATAGACGATACTGACCCAGACGACACTTTAAGTAGTAGTCAAGGGAGTATTGCTACAGTTGAATCTATAAAAGTACCTGAACCTGAGACTTGTGATCTAGGAATAATTGCGAGCGACTCTAGTACAGTAGTGCCTATATAAGTACAATGAGAAATATAATGCTCAGCCCCCCCAGTAATTTCACCAAATTTCCGCCTATGATCAAATGTCAATATTATTATTATTTAGTTTTAATAACCCATCTTAAGAGGACGCTACACAGACATTTGTTGTCTCCGTCTTACAAGTGAGTAACATAGTAAGCTTTATGCTCAGCAGATCACATTTAGCTCGGTTAGTTTAAAAACTATAGTAAAACATCTTGTAAAACTTATAGATAAAATTATTATCCATGTCATCTCATAGGTTTTTGTTATATTTTAATTTTAAGCGAGCTATGACTATTTTAAGATGTACAAACAATTTACAATTTTAAAATACTCTTAACTTGCTTTAAAATTAAAATACAATAAAAAGCCTATGCGATGCCATAGATAATAATTTCACCTTTAAATTTTATGGGAGATCATTCTAATTTTTAAAGTAACGGAGCTCAACGTGATCTGATGTTCGTAAATTTGCTATGTTATGCACTTGTAAGACGGATACAACAAAAGCATGTGTGGCGTCCTCTTAATATTATACAATTTATATTTTATGATGTCTATTAATTTAAATGCAATAAGTAAAATATATTTTATCTTTCATGAAATTTGTATGAAGTATCTATTTAAGAAATCTAAGCAAAGTTGTTGTAGATACGTCTACAACAGAATATTAAAATAATCTAGTAACCTTCACAAAAATTCAAATACTATCGTTTTATTAGATCGATACGTTAGAAGTATAAAACATCTAAATCTCCATGTAGGTAATGAGCAGTATTAGATAAAGACATAAAATCACGGCTTTAAATTCTGCCTAATAGGCGTCCGAACTAGACTTTACGCCACACGAAAAAAAAACTAGCTTTCAACCAATATAATAAATTAATTTAAAGTAGGCATTATCTACTATGCATCTATATCTAGTGTTACCCGTGTCCCTATCTACTTATTTAAATATGTTATTTTACATCAATTTTTCTTTTTTCATTTATTTAATGGTTTTTATACTACTTTATTGTGTTTGTATTTAGTGTTCGCTTTTTTGTATTTCTTATATTCTAAGATAGCATTTTAGTCAAATTAACCATTGTGGACTAAACCAGAAAATAAATCTTTGCCGCATTGAAAGTCGTACCTTACGAAAAAAAATTGATAAATTTTCCACTGCACTGAAACAACATTGAATCATATGGTATATTATATTATGTTTTTGGTGGTCACATTTGTATGATTCAATGTTTTCCCGTGCATACGGTTTACCACGTAACGCAAAAAGGGTTACCAAAATTATATTTATTTATTTGTGAATATTTGATTTCCATTGAAACTGTATTGCGGCGAAATATGCTATGCAAAATTGTTAACAAAATATTCGATATAATCTATATAACTAAAACTAATTATAACTAAATAAACGATATAAACATAATTTTAACTTTGTTATTGTCTGATTACCGTGGCAACTGTAACCGTCAGAAAATAAAATGTTTATATCCAGCCCAAAAATATATTTATGCTGAAATGTATAATATACCAGTGGAATACTGAGCGTAGTTTTTACACTTCCCACACGCGTTAATCGTATCAAATCTATACGACGAATACCTATTCGATTCTATTACTATACGCAGTTCCTTAAATGTTTAATTAATATTAGATCATGTTTGCATAATGTTATACGACGTGTAGAGGAGAATATAAAATATTTATTAGGCCGGAACTAAAAGTTTTTTTTTTCAGTTTATATTCTCCATTACGAATTCGATAATAATAATAATAATATGCAAATGTGCTCTGATATAATATTAACTATAAATTATGTGTAGTAAGAACCCGGCACGTATATATTTGATGTGTCATGCGTGGCAGGGACAATACGATATTGTGTGGATTTGACGTCTTCTTAGTTCATATACAGTTATTCTGTATGACGCGTTGACGCCTTTGAATGTATATAATCAATCATCAATGGACAACATATTATTATTTAATATTTAGTAATCAGTAAATGGTTGATCGATAAAATATGTAGCGCACTCTGGTGAACTGGTATCGATCACACACAGTAGGTACTGGTTTTGCCACGAAGAAACGCTCTGCGTGCTAGATCACAATAATATTATTTATAATAATATACATCTTATAACATTCTTACTGTAAGCATTTCCATTCCTAAAGCTGATGTGTTATGTACTTAGACAGCCGTTTTAATTTTCATACCGATATTGGTATCAGAATTGACGATTGCGTATATTTTTATAAGGCGTCGAAATAATGTAGACATTTTGAATGTTAGCTATTGATTGTCCGTTTAAATAAAACTTCCTATTGTTTTCTGTGTGACGGAGTGATCAGTGGTCAGCTGCAGAGTTTTCTGTTATACATAGGTAAAAGTTCTCTTGTCAATACTTGTTTTCATATAATGAGATTCATCGGTTTTTAAACATTATATTATAATATTATACTTACGTATCTTTATACATCTGTTTGTTTACTGTAGGCTTAATCAATAGTCAATACTTAAGCAATAATGTAATGTCACTTATTTTACGTGGACGTTGACATATAAGTGCTTCAAAGATAAAAATAATAATAGGACCTCAAAAAGATAAATAATGAAAAAAAAATCGAAGATTACGAACGATATTATGATAAACAAAAATATCTCACTTCTCAACCATATGTCACTATCAAAATATGAATTATAATCAAAAACAAAGACTTATTTTATAAAACAAACTTGGAAACATATCATAATATGATGTTATTCAATATTCAATACAAATGAGCTGTCAATAAGAAGAAAACTCTAGAACTAGAAAGCTGGAAAGAAAAAATTGTACTCACGGTCTGCTGGGAGTTGTAACTTTAAACAGATAAAATGTAATTTATAACTTATTCCAACTTTCTTAGTGTAGCCAGTGTAGGTGGTGTACATATGCCATGTCAGAGTTCATATATTAATATAATATGGGGGTTGCCTTTACTTTTTGCCTAGTTATGTTAAGCTATGTAAATTTGTATAGTATTATAATTTATTATAGTCGTATTATCATTTAATGGTTAATTATTAATAATAGTTACCACTTTAAAAAATTAAATTTAAATACTACCATTGCACTTTTGAAGTAGATATAATGCCTAAAATACAATTTATTGATCGGACAAGATTATATTGTTATAAACTATTCATTCTTTATTTAAAGTTTAAAAAAATTATACTGATCTGATGTCTTTAAAAATCTACATTTTTTACAAAAACGTATGACTAATGTTTATACATCATTGTTTTATTTGTTTCCAAACAAAAACAATCAATAACATTAGTAAAACCAAATACAACAAAATATATCACTTTCACCGTCACAAATCGATGAATGAACAAAAAAATATAGTTTCGGCACTATATAACAATATTATCTTATATAACAGTATAATATAATAAGTATAATATGGTATAATACCTATAATGTGGTATAATACTATTAATTATATTATAAGATAACATTGTTAAACTTAGCTGAAACAACATTTTTTGTTAATGCATGTAATATTATTAATCCCTTATTTGCATTGAATACAATTTAAGTTAAATTAAAAAAATGTACTATATTAGCTCAAAACTGAACATTATTTGATTAAATATATTGACTATAAGAAAAATAAGGCTATATTATACTAGATATTGTATATCATGATGTATACGTTTTTCACTCAAATCTCATAAATGTAAAACATTTACCAATTTACAGCAGGTTTTAAATTTCATGTGTTTAGTACTTAAATTATTTTAACGAATTTATTAAATTTTCAAAAATTATTAGAATCATTGTTTTTTCATCCTATCTTAATTTAATTGTCTTTAAATTTATCTACAGTACATTAATATTTGATAAATACAATTGCTGGGTATGTACCACTTTTCTATTCGAAAGTGAGTGACATATTCTTTATTAAATTTATATTTTTGTTAAAATTATTATATAAATTAAACTATATACGTCTATATTATATCTTATCCTTTTGCAACTTTTAGGAATGTACTGTAGAAATATTATGTTACACAAATCACCTGTTTTATTCCAATATCGACAAATGTAACAATAAAGTTGTAAAACCTAGTTATTTTCTTACAATATGTAAACCATTTTTTTATGATGCATTTTAATTTTATGAACTATAACATTTTTATAGATATAGCTTCATATTACGGCGGTAGTTTACTATATATAATACCAGATTTTTTCGCCAACAAATAGGTATTTTAAGTTTTACAACATTTTAGATCGTTGAAACTATATCACGGAAGGTATTAGGAATATAAGGTTACTTACAAAGGGGGATACCTATCTGGCTATCAACTATTACTAGGTATAATATAATACCTATTTAAAAATAATTGTTTTCATGAGTTAAATACAATTAAACATACGGTATTAACTTTCTCCTATCAGCTCATTAGTATTAGTCTCATAATTAAATTGCCAATTATAATTACATTAGCTATTATGATATACAAATATATACATAATATTATGCTTAGTAAATACAAATTATATAAAATACTAGACATTACATAATATAAGTGAATTAATTTTGAATAAAAAATTGTACTATTGTACCGATGTCTATTCACAAAAAAAACCTAAATCACATTACATCCGTCGTAAAACAAAAAACAACTCAATCCTTACATTAGCGGAAGGACGAAGAATATAAGAATTCCTAATTATATTACTTTTAAGAGGAACGAAGCGTATACGAATTTTGGTCGGGCTTTCATGCAAGTATCTTTTTGACCTAATTTACTAGAAGACTAAAGGGTAATGGTGCCATTTACCGTGATAAAGACGATAGAGTATCCCGAGAAACAAAAAATATTTCAAGTTCACCAAAACGATATTTGACGATTATTTTTTCTATAAAATTTTTGCATTATACCTATTAAAGTTTATTATTATTTACTATATGATTTGATGTGATTTAAGTATTAATATTTATGTACCTACTTTGTTACTACTGTAATTTAGACTAAGACTATTACTCATAACTTATCACTACATATTTAATGTATAATATTATATAATATAGGGATATATTATATATCCTACAGACTTATAGTATTGTTAAAGTATTTTTTAATGATAAATGTTATTTTGTATAGTCAAACCGAAGAAACTTATCCATTTAATTATATTAAAAAGCGTATGGACACGATAATTATTATTATTACCATTGGAAACAAAAATGTACTTACCTATTCCTATATTAGAAACGATGTAGAAGTTTCAACACTTAGCTTTGAGCTAAGTTCGTGTTTATGTTAGAATGCACCTCAACATATTAATTTTATTTTCAAATGATATGGACAGATATGACGCATAATATGTTATTTTCATTTATGAGTTGGAAATCAGTTGTAGATTATTGGTAATTTTTATTGTATATGAGATTATGGCAACATCTTATAAACTGATGACGAATTAAAACGTTGTGTAAGTAATTAATCAAGCATGTATTATCTTGATTTTCATTGTTTGTATATGCTTGTATAATAATTATATAATTATGTACTCATCTATAATCTAAAAATAAACGGTTTAATCACTACACGTATCAACAAAGCACCGTGGCAGTAATTGTTTATAGCATTATTACCTATATATACCTATAGCCTATAGGTACTCGTTAAAAATGTAAAATGCAAATTTGATACTTTTTTATATCCATAAAACGTGTACTCGGTATATCAATATAGTGTTCGCTATATGTTGTGTTCATCATGTACATTTTAATCCTTTCACAATAGTTTGAAAAAAATATTGATTTTATTTTGATATCATTGAATTATCATAATAATAATAAACATAACTATGTGTATTGTGAACTAGTGTGTGTTATAATTGTGTAACTTTATAACTTATACCTAAATATACTACAGTCTACAAAACAACGAGATTGTAAAATGGAATTAAAAAAAAATAATAATTTATTTAAATATATAATTAAATCATTGGTAAACTCCAAAATCATGTTCAAATAATTTTTCGAAATTAATGTGTGTATAATTTATAATTTAATTAATACTCATGTAAAAAAAAGGTTAGTAATAATTTTATAATACCTATATTGGATTATTCTGAGCGGAGTGATTTGTTTTAACAATGTTGTGTGTTTTATTTATTTAACTTTTTTAGTCTGTGAACACGTTTTAGAGCAGAAAAAAGGCTTCAATCTATGGCTTTGATGATGGTTTCTGGAAGAAAATATAATCTAGTTGTTAGGGTAATAGGGTGAGGGGTCAAAAGTAAAAAAAAACTCTTTTCAAAACAATCAGAAAAATTACTTAATACCGGTTTTCTATAAAATCAATTTTGTTATTTTAATATTGTAATTGACAAATTGAAAACCGTAGATACTAGTTTCTCAATAAATATTTTTATTAGCAATTTCCAAGCATAATATAATTTTCAAAATATTTTGGCTCTTTTGAACTGTTTATACTTTATAGATAGGTAAATAAATAAGTTTATTTTCCATTTTGTTAAATTCCACTTTGTTAAATTTTTAGTTAAAAAGCTTGAAAACTAAATACAAAATTATATATGTATTTTTGTTATTTTTATATTTTTGAATAAACAACTTACGAAGAAACTTGCATATAGTTTTCAAGCTTTTTACCTAACAATTTAACAAAGTAAGTAAAAAGTGATTTCAACATACTGTATCACTACTAGAAAAATAAATTACTAATACATCATAGTTCGAAGTAGTACAATTATACAAACTATCGAATTATAGTAATACCGAAGTATAAAGATAAAATTAAATACCATAGCTACTCAGAATTATTTTATCATTGAATTCAAGAAGAATCCTCCTACACTATTATAGTGATCTACATAATTGTAATATGATAGGTAAACTCGAAAGTCTGATATACAGCAGAGTATAACTTCTTCGGTTTTTAATTTTTAACTTTTATTGAAAATTAAATAATTATTACACTTGATTCAATATAGTATTCTATTCTTACATTTAATGTCAAGGATCTATACGTACATGACTACATGAGTACTTAATACAAAATTATTTATTTTATTTGAAGAATAAATTATTTATCAAACCTTAAAAAAATGTATATATCTGTTTTGAAATATTTTTTGACACTAACAAAATAACTCATTTTACAAAACTTGATTTTATTATTTATGAATCTATTTATTTAATTAAGTTTCTTTAGCAGTAACTGAGAAATAATAGTGGTTAATTACTTTATTTTTCTACAATTTAACCTTGGAAGCTGTAGAGAACTTATTTGAAATTCAAAACAAATTTGGCTAAATACAACACAAAATAAACAGCACTTGACATTACTTACTAATTTTAACGATGTTGTTGGAACTAATGACTGTTATTAAATTCTAAAAACGCTTCTAAATTAATTTACCATTATTTATTTTAGGTGAAATATTAAAATATGGCAAATAATTGAATCACGATTTAGATGAAATTAAATGTGTTTTCAAAAATCATCTTGTATAATAAAATATTAATACTTTTGTAACATTATTAATTAATTAGTTAATTAGTTTAAAGTAGCAATAAAATTGTAATAAGTTATTATTGAAAATTAGAATGATAATGTCCTGAATGCATAGCTGATTCGCATAGGTAATGAATTAAATAATATTGAAAAAAAAAGGTTTGGCCGTGTTTACTAATAATTCTTATTTTTATGGAATAAGTAAATATTGGAACATAAATTTGTAAAACCAATTTTTTATAAAATAAGTACTTATACTGTTGGAATTGTATTTAAATGTGTATGTATACGGGGTTATCATAAAATTTACTTAAAATCTTAAGTGTTCATTTTTAGTTGCATCAAAAACTACTGAGTACTATGGTAAATGGTAATACAATTAAATCACCTTATTAGTAAATATTAAATGATAAATCACAAGAATATTTTAGAAGTGAAAAAAGAAAAAAATCAACATACTATTGTGTAAAACTAAAACCTCTTTTATTCCAATCATAATTTTTTAAAAAAATGTCTTAAACTCTACAAACAAAAATTGCAAATATTAAGATTTTTTATTCAAATGAAACATAGAATGATAAAAAAAGTTTAAAAAGTAATATTCATCAATCAGTAATATTTAAAATATTTTAACGATTATTTAGGTTAAATAAATATAGGTATATAAGGTAAATATAGGGCTATCAGCTGAATTGATTTATTATTCTTATAAAAAGTGTATTAAATAATTGAATATAGAATAATAATATATAGAATAGGTTACTTTGAATAATTACTTTTCCGAGTATTTTCTTGGGTAAATGTCCGATTTATTTAAACAAAGTTATCAATTTTTTGTTTAATCGTGGGGAGAAAACTGAATACAAAATTTAAATAATTTGAAATAATTATTAGGTAACAATAATAATACTTAACAAGGTGAATTTTTACATAATCATAAATTATATATTTTTGTATTACATTTAGATTATATTATGTTAGGTTATCAATAATTCCATCAAGCACTAGGACTGTATACACGCACATTGATTTTACACCATTATTGTAAGAATATTTTCTGAAAAAATAACACAATAACTATTAAAAAAAAACTTTATTTTAATGAATAATTATAACTCACAATTCACATCTTTACAAATAGTCAATAAAATAGGTAATATTTTTTCATTTCATCGTTGATTTAATAACTAGAATGCACTCAATTTAATTGTATGGTTTGATGTCTACAATTTAATATAATAATGATAAATAGTTTTTTTTAAATAAATTATTTAGTCCTTCATATTTGCATTGAAACTTGGTTATAATAACTTTAAACCTAAGTTAATTATTATGATTAAACATAGTTAATATCATATTAATGCATAAAAATAACAGTTAAATAAAATTATAAGTTGTTCAAAGATCATAAGAGCTTGCCTCTTCAGTATGACGTTTCAACACAAAAGTGTGGACGGTTCCTCCAAGTATGCCACCGACAATAGGACCGACCCAGTAAATCTAAAATGTTCATAATATCTCATTATAATAATTTTCAATATTATTGTAATTAATAATGTATCTATTTACCCAATGGTTTGACCATGCACCAAGAGCAACGGCTGGGCCCAAAGATCTTGCTGGATTCATGCTAGCTCCTGTGTATTTAATCTGCAATAGGACAAAGTCATCAAGTATTAATATATTAAACTTCATAATATTTTTATACAAGACGTGGTAAAATAGATCGTAGTTTCAAATGTGAAAGTCATTAATTGTATATTTATAAATCACTTTGTAACCATCTGATATTATTATCTACTCTTGAATGTTTCTTAAAAGACATTTTTTATGAATTTTATAACTTTAAATTGTTTTAAAATAAATATTATGTATATATATTTTATAGATTTATTTAATTTTTAATCAGTTCAAATATATTAATCCAGATAATAATTTATTATGCCCTATGTAATGTTATACCTACAGTATAATAATACATTTCCAAATATTATTCGATTAACGAATTAACAAAAACCATATCTAAGCCAATACCTACACTATATTATTCTAATACAATGGAATATTTGAATGGATTCAAACGTGCGTGTTCAATTATTCAGTGATGACAAGTTTTGACAAATTACACTGGTACACTATAATGCTAACTATTTTTCTCTGATTGTTTAATCATTATGTATATATTTAGAACTTTATATATCATTATTCATTATATTATTTAATGATACAGTGACGTTTTTATTTTATAATATAATATATACCTAATATCAATAATTTATTTATCAACAATAGTGATATTGGTAACCGGGGCCACAACATTTTAATAAAAAAAAATATCCAACAACATTTTATGCAAAATTAAATTATTCAGTTTTTAGTTAGACATGAAGTATTAAAAACTGGAATTTATAATCTAAAATTATTTAAATGATACTTCTGTTCTGTGTCTATATTAGTAAAATTACGCAAAGTTCCCTTCGCCAAATCGTAATGAAATTCGACATCGTCAAGCTACATTTTCAAAGGATACAGATGATGGGATATAATGTTGGCAAAGAGTTTATTTTCACTTTCATACTATTGCCAAAATGTATCTAGAAAATTTTTTTTATAAGCATACGCCATACAGTATATATACATATTGCACATAAAACCGACAAATATAAAAATAATATTTTAATTATTAGAGAAGTTGTTGACCGAGAGTGTAGGCCTAATTTAGATGCTTAATGGCAACATTCTCAGAGGCACCAGATAGGTTTCTCCCGTGTAACGGGGGATGTCGATCTCTACTAGAGAGACCACTCGCACCGGTTTCGACCGGAGACTTCAAGATTAAAATACCTATTATATAATTATTAAATACATTATTAGATAGGTATATGAATAATATTTTCTCCTAAAGTATTTGATATTACTCATACTATACATAACTAGCTGTATAATTCGACTTCAGCCGGGAAAAATGAACAAATATAAAATAAACCGCTAGATAGGTGTAATTTGGTATTAGAGTATTTACATCGGTTGACGGTAAAATCGGCGATGTGTACCTCGATTTGTGAAATATTTAGATGGGAAACTGAAATTCACTGATTAGATTTACCATGTGATTTAGCAAGTGTCAACATTTATAAACAAAAAAAGTTTTGATTATCATCGTAAAACGTTCCTTTTTCAATTCTATGTGACTCAAATCCTTGTAAGAGCACCTTTTCAAAAGGCAAATTTTGGAAAATACTTTCTTAGTGAACCTCTACATAGTAGTACAAATGTATCATGACAATTTCAAGCCTCTACCTATCATAGTTTAGGCTCTACGTTAATCAGTCAATCAGTCAATATTGACACGTTCGATTATATATTTACATATTATATAGATAGCTTTTTCTAAATGCCAAGCAGGACAAAATTCACTTTTTATTTCAATACTACAACCATTGGCTGTCAGGTAATTATTGTTATAACAATTAAAAATCATAACACCAATAACCGTTTAATTCCGTTTCAATTATTAACATTGAGTGTCATAAGATATATTTTTATAATATAGTTTTGATATTTAGTGTTGAAAATAAATTTTTGTTATAATGTTAACCGTTAGGTATATTCCTGCTTACATTATTATTAATATCATTCCAAATGTTATTCTTATTAGGAAACATATAGAACTAAAACTTTTTTTTTAAATTGCCTATATTGTTTGAAATTAACTGAAATCATTATTTTTATTCTTAATTTGGTAAAAATAAATCTCTTAATCGACGAGCTAATATTAAACTCATGGAATATTATGAAATAAAGATATTTAAATATATTGGCATATCGTATGTGGCCGTGCTAGGTATATTTTAATTCATTATTACTTTTTTATTGTGACATATTTCGTATAACTTTGAACATCAGTGGGTGCGGCTATACTAGGTACCCATGTTATCAATTATCATATTTTAAAGCGTATAACCAGAAAATAAATGTAACACCAAATTTCAATTAACCATGATTAATTATAATACATTATTTTAAAAGCGAGTAACAATGACTGGATTCATGAATACGCATTGTAGAAATTATTTTAATTTTAATAATTTTCAAATATATTCTCATGCACATTAGGCACAAAAAATCATTACTATCTACGTGTCATGTAATTTTATTTAATAAATTTCCAAATGTTTTTTTTTTTTTTTTATAGTCAAGTATTTTTTTTAAAAATTCTGGCGTGATGGTTGATATACCCATAATAATAATACTTAAAGCGATAAATTAAGAACGTGCGTTCCATAATAATTTTTATTTAATTATTTTTTGGTAAAACGATAGTAACTCGACGATAAACCTATATGAAACATAAATATAAGTCGAGCATATTCGTGTCATTCCTTCCCTTGTCGACTCGGCAACAACAACAATAATAATAGCACGGGAAACCGTCATCTGTAGTACATCATACATAACCGTATTATATTAAAACATTGGACCACGTGAAATCCAATCAGTGTCTTGTGTACGCGATTGAACGATAATATATTCGATGACGACGACGAGAGCTCTACACAGAACAATCTCCGCGCTCATTCGCATCACGACGACCACTGCCACCATCTCGCCCTTACCCGCGACACCCGTCAGCGTCATCGATCGATCAACCACCGGGCAGAGAGGACGTACGTACGGGGTTTTATCACATTATCTATATAATAATATACGCGTTAACGTCCGACCGGAGTATATGATAATGACACGGAGCTATACCTGCTGTACTGGGCCGCGACCGTCACCACTGCAGTATAGTATGGGTTTGCGCATAAAATCTCGAAAACATTAACGGTCACCGGGCAGCGAGATAAAAATATAAAATACGAAAGCTCGTTTATAAATTATCGATATGTTGGTATACTTGTTAGGTACTTTGAAAAAATCATCTAACCGCATCCGTATAAGTCGGACTCGAGTTACAACTAAAAAAAAAAAAAACGTAATCAATATTGAACAAATGAGATACAAATTGAAAGTCATCAGGCAGTTGTCCAACTCGGGTAAAATATACAGTGTGTTTGAATCACTATAATAAGATAAAAATATAATAAATTATATTTTTATTACAAGAAAAAAACTTTTCCAAAAGTTATATCAAAATGGTTATTGCAGGTTTTGTGTAGATATAGAACTATACACGGAGCAAAATAAAATCAAAATTTTTCTAGTTCTACGAATAAATATCAGTGCTGAGAAAATACATTTAGAACGAAGAAAGACGAGTGACTGTCATAATAGAGTATCTCTAGTCCGACTTTATTTTTTTTTTACTTAATCGTGTTGCGTTTAATATCAATATTATTATTATACCTATACCTACTGTACCTATTGAGTATTATTAATAATATCTTAGATAGATAATAATATATGCGCACGTCGTACATACTACATAATATAATTAACTATACATCGCTATTGACATATTATTATTATAATGGGCACATAATAACAATTTGTACAAGACTTTTTATTTTACAGATCCATTTGTATTCATAATATCTACAACTGCTGTCTGCTACTATGTTGAGTGTACACCTTAGTCTATACAGGCTTTATCTATCTCTGTGCTCAGACCTTGATGATCACAATGTTGTCGGTTTTCATACACGGTTAATGAGTAATTTGACTCTACTTGAACGGGGAGGTGGAGGACCCATCCAACCCACCTGCTCACCATCACGGCTCACGAAACTAATACGCAATGGTACTGTATTATGATACAGTTTTCGATGACGCCGCCGCACAATTTTTCCGCACGAACGTCACTGCTCACGCCATCCGTCGACTATATCGTGACAACAGTATTATTATATCATAGAGCCAAGCGTGTGCGATACTGAATGGTTCTATTTATACCACAAGGTCCAGGGTTTAGAACTTAAATTTATGTTTTGAATAAATAATTTTTTAAATTATACAAAATGCAAGTATATTATATAATATTATAGCACATGGATGTAATAAAATTGTACTGCAGGACGCAGGTTAGGTTATATTTACCCAAATATTAACGCTGCGGATAAAATTTTAGTAATAACTGAAAAATTATAAAATGTGCAATAAAAATACGAAATACCTAAATTAATATTTAAAATTATGTGATTTTGGAATCCTTAAAATATGTATAGGTTATCAAAATGTTTCATAGCCATTAATAATACAAATTTCTCAAGAAAAAATATTTTGTCAATAAATTTATAATTTATAATTTAATTTTGAGAAATAATTACATATGAAAAACAACTCTGAGAGGCGGTATGTCATCTTAGATCACTAAGTGTACCTATTTGATAATAACACTATTAAACTAATTAATTTTACTATTAGTATTACGGTAAATGTATTTAATTTTTTACCGAAAATGGCGAAAACCTTGAATTTGTTCTATAGTATACTTAATATTTATAGTTATTATAATATAGCTACCTAGTATATTGTATATAATATCATTATTGTTATTAACTTTTAGGTCATTACTGATTTACCTACATTTTTTACCGACAATTATTTAAAAACAAATATGTTATAATTATTATATTAATATAAAAAGAGTTTAAAATTATACCATGAATATAAAATGCTAAAATAAGCGTTTGGTAAAAATTAAAAATATCAACGATTTATTGGGTTTTGGTCTTTTGGATTAGGTACAATAAAATAAGAAAACGGATTAAGTCAAAAACTAATTTTAAGTAAAAACTCCAATTTATCCTAATTTATTTTTTGTTTTTCCCAATAATTAAGAAAATTACTTGAGTAGTTTTTACTTTAGACTTCCGAAAATACCAACTACCTAGATTCAATTTTCTATTAGAAATTATATTACAGTTGAACATTTTGAAGCATTTATTCCCAATTCCTATACAAAGTCTTTGGACACAAATACATTGTGAAATCAATACATCCATCGTGTATTGTATTTGTAGAATCGCTTAAAAGAAAAAACACAATACTCAATTTTATATAATAAATTATTTATTGCTTACAGTGAACCTATTTGTAACGATTTGATGGTATCAAATTTTGAATTGTAATTTATCACTTCAATCAGAACTACTCGACTACCTATGCAGTTTAATATGTGGCAACAATATTATTGATAAACAATTTATCAATTATTAATAAACGTACAATATTTACATACAAACAATCACCGTGGAGGGGTTATTAAAATATGATATACCAGTAAATCACTTCCATATCAACTGTCCACAATTTCTCACAAAGTCACAAATTATAAATACATATCAATTTATACAGTTAACGCGTTACGCGTACGAAAGCCAATGTGGTCCCCCGAAAAATGGTCAAAGCCTGGGCTCGACCGGTAACCAACCGTGATTGGGGCGAACGGGATAATGTCATTTTGACCGTATTCAGATAATCTAAACCGTAATTTAAGTCTGTCAACAGTCGTACAAACTCGGTAGTCGCGAAATGGCATAACGAACAGGGTCACACGGAGCCCCGCAGCCCGCCCTAAAGACAATCCCTCGACGGCCCTCGACGACACAAGACACGACGGCGGCCACGGACGATATTCATCTGCACAATATTGGTCGTAATCTCACGTCCGGCGCGTAATCGCGTCGATGTGCCGAGGCTGAGGTCTCTTCGAAGACAAACATAATATATATAATAGCAATAATCGACGTCTTGGCACGACCCGCACGGCACGCGATGTGAGTAATCCCGGGGGCGGCGCGAGGCGGCTTGGTTCAGGTATATTGGCTCGATCGCACGACACGGTAATTATTTCGGTATCCGGTTTTTACCCTCACGGTTTTGCGCACAAAATTAAGTGCAGTGCCGGTTACCGTGGTATACTATATCATTATTGTTGTGCGTCAAAATAGTTATAATATAAACATACGGTGGGTATCGTTGAGATACGCTATCGCGGAATAAATGACGAAATGGGACGGGCTCTGGTGTACCTACTATACTACTACCTAGTCATATACGCTTAAATGCTTAAATATATTGTGTATTATTATCTACTGTCTACACGCTTATTTCTTATTTTTTAAAAGTATAGAATATAATACTATATAGACCCATACGCCTGCAATCCTATTCATACTATAAATAATTTCACCTCGTCCAAATTATCTGAGAGATTCCTACTATGCTCCGTTGAGCACTCTATATCATACCCTATTGGGTATAAAATAACTTTTATTCATTTTTCGTGTCAATGAATATTGTACTCTATTGTGTGCTTTACATTATATAAATAAAATGGTGACCGTAAATAATACGAGCTTGAGCTCGTTTTATTTTAATGAATAAACTTTGAGTATATGTATATTCTATTTCAATACATTTCAGGTGTACTGGTATTTTTTCCTAATGCTTACCCCAACATTGCAGCTATTCAGTGCAATTTTAATGATGTATTTTAAACCCACCTGTTTTTTTACCATTTAAATATATTATACAATCTCAAATTCAGATAAATGGTTTATGATAAATTAAGTATAACCACATAAAAAAATATTTATAATATAACTATAGCCTATATATAAGTAAAATGTATGAGGCAGAAGGAACCTTTTATTAAATTGTCAAGCTTTTTGATAGACCATGAATATTTTGATCAACAAAAATGAAAAATAAACTAAAATATGACAGAACATTGCTTGATATTAGTATAAATTGAACACATTGAGTATTTAATTGTATATAGGAACGATAGGTAATATAACGATAATAATATTGTAGTGGGTGGCTATAATAGTCCAGAATATAATTTTATGGTAATACCAAGTGGAATGTTTTAAATTTCTAAAGTTAGGTTTTTGAATAATAATAAAATAACTAAAACCCGTTATTTGAATATCGAATATCGTCAAAATGTCAACTTTGATGAAAACAACACAGTTAATGTATGTGGCTTTATGCTAAATTTAATTAGTTTTTAACTACAATACAATTTACATATTTTTTTAATTTTTCGCATTTTCTACAAATTATAATTGAACATTTATAAAATAAAAAATACATATAAACATTATAAACTTTACAATTAAGGTAAAGTTGTGGTTAAAACAAAATTGTGTTTAACTCAAATTCCCGTTTTTCCTAATGTAATGTTTTTTTCGTCGTTTTTCCAAATTATTTTGAAAAGTTTCAGACATTTATACTTGTGTCCCCCCAAAGTATTAACTAGATCCAATTTGCTACTATAAGCCACCATCAAAGTTTAAGATTGAAATATTTTTACCATTTCAAATAATAATGACAGACTTAATAAAAATAATAATAATATTTGTAAAACCAATACAAATCTCCACTCAGAATTTATGCCTTCAGACACGTACATACACTGGGTTTTTGGAAAATCGTCTAATATTTCAAAAATAAACATTTTAAAGCTAAATTGTGTAAAACCATACATTTTAATTGTCTACACTATATTAGTATAGTATGTATAGTAATGTATTGGTTATTTAGAGTTTAAGCTCACAAATCATGATTAAAACTTTAGAACACACTTTCAAATCGATTGAAACTCAAGTGTTTCGTATACACAGTTATCTTAAGATTTGTGATCACTTAACTATCAATATTAATAGAAGTTAAAAAAAATATACCGTTAGCAGATAGGTACATTGAATTCCTTCTTTATAAGAAAATATACCTAAAATATACACATGCATAATATATAATATATTAGCGCTAGAGTACCTATTTTAAATTCCTAGAAAAATGATGAATGCATACTATAATAGGTGTACTATTATAGTTTCACAAGGACGTATTTTTTCCTGCTGAAAGTTTTGCTAATAACATTAAAAAATGTACCCGAACGGGTTATTTAATGTGTATAATATGTGATGTATGAAAATTACTCTGTTGCAATTCTAAATATTTAAAACATATGGTAACAAACACTATAACTATGTCTATGTATTATTTAGTATTTTAAACAGAGCTTCACTTTGATTCATTTATCGAATGAGAAGATTTATCTATATATTCAAAATATGTAAAATGGTGTATTAACACCGAGATAAGTAATTATCAGGTATAGCAGGGTTGTGCCTTGTCTCAATTTTTATCATTCCTATTTAAATTCAAAAAAAAATCCGGGGAATATAGCCACTGTTATAATAATATGGTAACTGTCAAGTGTACCTCGTCATTGAACGACAATTGAACTCAATGACGAGATAAACTTGAAACCTACTATAGGTACACGTACAGCAGAGTGACTTAACTGGATTTGTTTTATTTTTATATAGTAGTATAATACCTATAATATTTAGAAAGATTAAAGCATTTTTAAAAACAATCTATAAAGTTGAAATAGTTCTAAGATCATTTTAATGTAGAGTTATTCAATTTGTTTCGTAATTCATACCTAACATCATATTGTATTTATGAAATATGGGACGAAAGTTGTTCCTGAGAGTGCCATTATGGCTGACTACGTAACCAAAAATATCAAAAATTAGCGAATATCCATTAAATTGTACATGTCTATAACATACCCAGCTAAATTAATAATATTTCTTCCTATGTTCCGAAGGGTATAAAACCCTTTATGTAGGTACCTTTTTTAGTTTTAAATTCAAACATTTTTTAGTAGGATATCACTTAATTTTTATTTAGTCATTTTACACTGGTTTAGTGAAAAGCTGATCACAGGGATTTTTTTCATTAATTTATATGTAATTAATAATTATAATAATATATAATATGTTATGAAGAAATCTGACGACTAGTGACTGTCTGTAATCTTATGTTTGTTGGTCGACTGTCAACACCACTATGATAATAATAATATATTAATAAAACAAAAAGTATTATTACTATAATATTATATAGCGTATTATGCTGTATAGTTTATTATAGATAAACGGTTGACTAGTATAGGTACTCTTCATCAAACATATTTTCATCCGGTGTGTTTGAGTTAGAAAAAACCGTGTCAAACCGCATTTGCAAAACCACACCACAATGGTATTAATAATATTGGCCTTATTACTGTAACAATGTTAATTTTCGCTCAATCTGTCACCCTTTCGACGTCACCTACTCACCTGCCACACATTACAATACTGTACATATAATATAATATTAGGTATAGGCGACGATTTGTCACAGTAGACATGGTACGTTCCTATGTGTATGTCTAATTGGTACCACACCACGCGTACCTTTACGCATTACAACTAACCGCACTCGGAAAATATTGCACTACAACGGTTATGTGAGTTTTCCATTATCATTTTTATTATTATTATTATTATTAGGTACCTTCCTCCGTACTGCCGTAGTGCGGGGCCGATACACTCGCGTGTTTACACATTCGCCGTAGAGACGTATTATTATTATTATAGGTACGCGTTGTTGTTGTCGAGATTTTGACAGTATAATAAGATTGTAATAATATATATCTATACAAATTTAAATATTTAAAAACAAACTGCCGTGCTGTGTTGTTTGATGATATATAATTGATAACAACATTCTCAGCTTAGTTTTGACGTGGATCACGATAAAGTTTTTTTACGATTACGACTATGAAATCATAGGCGCACGCCGGCACGGTGAAATAAAAAAGGTCGTCTGGCTCATCCGATGTGATTATTATAATGTTATTATTATGCGTTCCGACACGACCTTCACAGTAGCACACACACGATGAGTTGTACGTTACATAAAATCGTCATTTCCTAGGAGCCTCTCTCCGCACGGCGGCACCGAAGCCATCGCTTTTCATGAAATATTATTATCGACCTCGTTGTCCTATTGTTTCACTTTTTTTTTTTCACTCGGCAGAACAAATCGGACGAGACTATGGGAGGGTAAACAAACAAAACAACACAGTTTAACGATAATAATGTGTATTATAATGTTATTGCTGTATTATGCTATTATTCCATGACGTCACCACGCGTAACGCGTCAGTCTCAGTGCTCGGTATGGATCACGCCGTGACCGTTTTTCAGGTTGCCCATCCGACGTCAGCGTACAACGAATCGTGAGAAACCCTAACAGCGTACGTATAGCAATCGTTATAGCCGAGTGAAAAATATCCTGCCAGATTTTAGTCCTGTCGTGGTCGCGACAGACAAGAATACCGTTTGCCAACGGGCAACGGGAAACTGTTACTCGCCACTACTCGGCCGTTTGGTCGGCGAAGACTCGGCGCCTAGAAGGCTATAAACTAGGTTAGTGGGTATAGTAAATACATAATGATACCGTACGCCAGCGATCTTAAGCCAACACCATTGCGACCGTTGTCAAAGTCACGCCGGCATAATATCATGTGTGTGTATTAATCGGTATTCGGTAAGGCGTGCAATTAATTATAATCTTCAATCCGGTAAATCGGCGTGTGTGCGTTTATTGTTTTACACCGTCGTAAAACTTGTCTTGGGTGTACCCGGGGGATATTCGATTCCGAACGAGTGCGGGGATTAATTACGTTTACGACGTTAATCATACCATTTTAATATGAAATTGCAAATCTATTTTTAAACAACCGTCGCTTTGACACGCGCCATTTACGGTTTCGCTGATCCGTTTCGCATTAATCCAATGTAATGCATTTATTGCATTTAATAAAAAAAATCACCATGCGACACGACACCAATAATAGGCAATAGTAGCTCGAGCACGAGCCCCCCGCACATATTTTATGCCAACAACACAATAGTATCAGTAATACTGCAGTGATCCTTAATTATATGTAGTTAGGTAATACGCGACGTATCGATATTACATTATAGTCTTTAGGTGCATTATACATTTAGTGGAAATCTAGGTTTGAATATTTTACTCGGGTAATATTGTAAAAAAGAGATGAAATTATGATGAGTACAAGACACAATAGTCACTGCCACTCACGAACATTTATTGGAAACGACTAAAATTATTATAACCAGCTGTAAGCACATATTTTACTAATTACTGTTGCATACAACTTACTGAAACTGAAGATAGCTAAGATGATTTTAGTCACGTAGTTCCAATACCGTTCTTTACATATTGTGTTCAAATTATGCATATTATGTTTTACAATAAAATTGATTTTCCGATAAATAATGGAAAGTGCAGTCATATTGTTTATTAGAAAGGTTACATACTTACATATATGTTTTTATAATTTTACTATTATTTCAACCATTAATTACGCAGAAAAAAAATGTAATTTCAACAAATAAATGAATCACAAGATCCCCGTGGTTAAGTAATTGTTTTGTGAAGGCGTTTGATTAAAAAAGATCAGAAACAAAAGCAAAGTCAACTGTCGACACAACCTGTCTTACAATATAAATATCCTTGTGAATTTAAGGTTAAAAGAGCGAATGTCTTTTGTTATATGATTTGTTAAAGTCATTCCGCTATAGGCATAGTATAAACTATATTCATAGTGACTTAGATAAGCATTATTCTTTCATTTCTTTTTTTTTTTTTGTTTCATTTCATCTGTCACCACATAACGCTAGGTACCTACGCAAACTCTACTTGCGAAATATAACTAGCAACTTGTCCTGCAGGTATCACGGATATAAAGTTGTAAGATATTATACCTGGGAATAAGTTTTTAATTTAAAGAATGAATTTGAAACAAATGCCAGAATGAAGTCATTGTTTGCCCTCTATTAATAACGAAATATTATTCCAAAACTAATAATTAATTTTAGTTTCTGACTTTTCGAGTATTTACTTGACGTAGGTAATTGTGTTTATATGCAAAGAAAATGATAAATATAAACAGTAAATAACTAAAACTACGTAAATAAAATTAAAAATCATACAGCCAAGAAAGAGAAAAATATCAAAAATTCCGGAATCACTGACTGAATCGATTAATCAGGCTCTCAGGACTTTTACTCTATCTCTTTCACAATCAAATTCATTGTTAATACCTACCTATCTACTCAACCGTCTCATCCAAAATAATATCTCTTGGTCGTATATATAGGTACGTATTATAAGTATATTCGCATTTGTTAACAGTTATGCAATATAAAAATTGTAATGATGTAAATCTATCTCCCACTATGCCGAGGGTTAAATTTAAAATAAAAACATTTTTAATCAAGAGTAAAATAAGTATGTCAAAACGATTTCATGAACTACTGAGATATGACGTGTTTACGATCATATTTCGAGAACTAAAATTATAGAGTGTGTGCATTACTTACCGCTGCTAGATGGGCGGCAGCAATGGTCAGACCTATGGAAATGGACGGGGTAACTATGTTGCTTCGGTTGGCTTCATCGCAGACCGAGTGAATAACCAAGACTAGGATGAAGGTTATGAATGCTTCTACGACGAATCCTTGTCCCGGCTGAAGTAGCGTGTTTATGTCTGTCTTTCCTAAACCTTTAGTAACTGCGTCCGGAGTAACAAACTAGTAGACAAAAAATTAAAATTAAATAATATTTTATCACCAAATCTGAAACCGTATAATATTTAATTGTATTTTTAAAGTTAGAGCAAATTTGACATATTAATATTGCAGTAATGTCGAGGAAAATCCATGTCATTTTGAACTATTGATTTTCTTGTAGAAGTGTTTGTGTTAGTTCTTCTGAATGATAACGGTTTACATTATATTAATATAAATTTAAATTGAAATTGAAAACTTTCAAATCATTAACAAATTACATTTCATATAATATTATATGCATGCTAAAGTCAAGAACATTGCTCATTAAACATCAGATCAAAATATAATGTAGCAATAGCCAATATTAAGCATTGTATAATGTGCCCGGTGGTTTTTGTTGTTGTTATTGTATAAATACAAATATAAGTTCAATTTAAATTAATAGCACAATAGTTATTATCATCTAATATTATGCTTGAATCATTGAAATATCATACTATCATGCAACAGCATGACATACATTGATTCGTATGGAAATATGGTACACATCTTTTCTGAAAGTTATGCACCATATTTCCATACGAATCAATGTCTGTAATGTCGTTGCATATTATCATAAACATACGTACAATTAGCATTGTAAAATATTTATAATAATATCAGCTAATTATTTATAGTTTATACCTTAAATACGTCATGGGAAAAGTTATAATATTATGTAATTTTAATTTAATGGTGACATAGATCAGTTGATAGACAACTAGAAATACACATTTGTATATATATTATAAAATAAACACATGTATGTGTACATTATTTTCCCTGCGTTCTTTACTTAATTAAAGCGTAATTTTCAAAGTTAAAATTCAATAGTTTTTATACATTGAAGGTTAAAATTGAAGTATGCAAAATTTCTGTGGTGGAAAATTAACAATTGTTTAAAAAAAATAAAACAGTGGAACGGAGTTTAAAAAATATCATCGTATTATACTCAGCCACTCAGGGCCGTATTTATAATTTTGATACCCCGCGGCACTTATAAAACGCTGCCACTTTTTTAGGGAGTTTGAAATATTTTATTTTACTTAAACCAGGACAAACTTTGTTGTATATTTTGCTACTAGAAATGTTTATAAAAGATCAAATATTAGCATAATAACTAATAATTAGTGAATGTTTAATTATTTATTTTAACTCTTGGAAAATTGGCCATCCTGAAAGACGATATAATCACAACTAATGCCAGACCTAACCCAATAGTTTGGTGTCCACTGTCTAGTATTAAAAACATAAAAATTTATAATTAGAAAAGTATAAATCCTTGAATATCTTATAAATTGTACCTATATAATTAGGACAGGTATTTATATGTTTTGCACCTTTTTATTGTTTAGTGAAAATAATACCTAGTTTATATCAAAATGTGTTTTGTTACCTAGATGATTCTAAACATTTAATATTTAATTATTTTGTATTTTTAGAATTTTTTGAATATACAGTTGTACTAATGTGTTCTTTTTTAGAACTCTATAAATTGCGAAATACAAAATGAATAATAATTATTTAAGTTTTTATAAATATGAGTAGACGTGCCGTGTAGGCATGTGACCAATAGGTTATACAGGGAGGACATATTCCGAAGGTCATTTCAAAATATGTATGAAATTGTTCCATATTCCTACAAAAAAAATAAATACTTTTTAATGCATGAGCACAGAGTCGTACTGATTTATTTGAAAACAAAGCTAAGGAGTTAATGAGTACTTATGGATTTGAATTTTAAGGTATGTACACAAAAAAAAATTGAACATGTTGTTTAAAACAATAATATTTTTCTTATTATGCCAAAAATTTCAAAAATATTAATGTATACAATTTGTTTAGGGCTTATTTTGGACATTTTGGTACTTCGGTTTAACTGCATCTGCATGCACACTAAAAATATAGGTTAATAGGGCTAGTCTTTGCCTAATGACTAATAATAATAATATAATGGTACTATTCATACATGTGTTTACTTTCACACCACTTACAATAACAATAATAAATAAATTTAATTTTTAAATTTTCAACTACAAATCGAAAATAAAATACATACAAAAAATGTACATTACCATTAAATTATGTAATATATTAAAACAAAAAAACTTAATCAAATATACCACCCCTCAAGTTCTACCTGGGATCAGGAAATTGCCCACCCTGGTAATTTCTTAAACACGGCCAATCACTCACTTAATCATAATAATACTGAAATTTATTTTACGAAATTACTAAGTTATAAACAAAATATTAATTTAATATATAAGAAATGTCTTACACACTAGACATTTGTGTAGGTATATATAAAAATATTAATATAAGTATTTATACATTATGATTTATATACATATTAATGTATTATAAATACAACTAATATTATCAAAACAGAAGAGTTCACTCACTTCTAGAAGGTAGATACCGGCTATAGCCCCCAAACACTGTGCAACTATGTACAGAGCAGATTTCAAAAATGAGCATTGGCCGCTCACCAAAAAGCTAACCGTGACTGCTGGGTTGATATGACATCCACTGGTCTGACCGAATATCTAAAATAGAATTTTCAGTAAAAACAACTCCTCATGAATAAAACAAAAATAATATATTTATATAATAGATAGGTGGTAAACGCATGATTTTAATGAACGTACCTAAATAAAATGTAATACAATTGTTTACTAACTCAGTATGGATTTATTCCAATTAACAAATGTTCATACTTTCGTAGGTATGTATTACAATATTACAAATTACATTTAAGTAAGTATAATTATTAATTGAAACAATGAAGTTTGAATGCATGGTTTTTAATTTTCATCAGATAAACATAATATTATAATCCAACACAATATAATGTTGTACTCGTATTATGCGTATTATATTCCTCAACATTTTTCTTTAAATTTTCTTTATACAATAATACAATAAAAGTGTATTAGATACCTATAATATAACCGTATAGGTATTTACGTATATAATAGCATAATAATATTATAGTATATCATATTAAGAAGAAAAAAACATACGACATTTTTTTATTCGATTTGTTTTGTTCTTGTGTCCTTCAAATATGTTTCACTTTATATGAAGTACCTACCTAAATTTAAATGCGTTTATCCTTAATATCCGTAACCATAGATAAAGGTGGTATGCACAATTTTGAGGCAGTAATAAATGTACCTTATAATATTAGATTGAACGCTTATAAATCACTCATCTAGCATTACCAATAAAATGAACGTAGGTATTATTTTATGTTTATACTTTTTAACTTATAAAGAATTTAATAAGTATAATATAAATAAATTGATTTAATTGTACCGAAACGTAAAATTATAATTTCTGAATATATAATATAGCCTATAGGTACTTTGTATGTACAACCAGCAGGTAGATTTTACAACAGCTAACTTGTCTGGACATAAGACTACTGTGTTGTTATTTATTATAAGTATGAGTAAGTGTGCAATGGTTTTCAATAGTTTTCTGCACTAGGGGACAGCCTGTATTATGTATAGATTGTTACTTATAAACTGGCGTCGGTGCCTGATAGCACTGCTTTATCCCACTCGGCAACACAATTCCCGTTATTTTTTCACTATAAAGCATAGAATATGCCAAATATTTAAGGACAAATAAGAAAAATAATGAAAAATCATTTAAAATATGAATTAACTGGAGGCTAGGTACCTAATAAATACAATTTAAATTGTAAAACAATACACAATATTACAGTGTTTTAAATTATTTTATGATTATTATTATTAAACGAATAGAATGTAAAAACTAGATAAACCTAATGGTCTAAATAATCTGGTTTTTTATACATTTATTTATGATCTTGAATAATATCTTGTATTTACCAGAGTAAAGTCAATCAGTTTGTCATCAACAAAAACGTAGAGTTATACTTCGGAATGTTAAACGTATTAAGAACAATTTTTTGGTCCCCCAAAGTTTTACACTTGCATTTGCACGTGTGTAAATATTTCTGTATAGGTACGTTCATTGTTTGCACGATCTAATTTGTATGTAACATTGAACTGTAATAATTGAACTAGGTACCTACTATGTCTTCGTGATCGATTTTAATTTCAATGATCATATTACAACTTATCATATTTACCTGTACAAGTGTTGCTATTGTGAAACCAAAAGTCAGAGAAATTTGTATGATATCCGATGAATTAGTTGAACCGTTAAGCCACATAATGCTGCCACAACCAAGAAACAATAGAATAGCCGTGCCCAGAAATTCGGCAAACAGCATTCTCCATATTTTGTTATTGTCAGATACGTCGTCCATTGCTATCATACCATGTACAACTGAAACAAAATTAAACATACAGTTTTTAGAAAATAAATAGGTGCCTATATAATTATTAATATAATTTTTCATTTTTGTAACGTTACCCTTGATTTATATATAATAAATAGAAAAATTAAAATAGGTATCCAAAAGAAAAATAATATGACAGTTTAAGACTAATTTAAGTATATGCCTAAAAAGTAGCTCCTTGAAGAAAATTGTGTTTAAAATTAAGTGTGCTGTATAAAATAACAAGTTAGTAGTTACTTCTAGCAGTGAAAAAAGCAAATTGAATATCAAATATCAATTCAATAATTAAAACAGAAAATGTAATTAGTCAGTGATACCAACATGATACATACAAAAAAAAAACAAATAGGTAACTGTATTAATTTTCATTTAGTACACAAATCATAACATTATACTGATTCAATGACTAACTATTCGACCTGACCTAACGTTCTAACCTATTGAGTTTTTGTTTGAATCAGTTCACAAAACATAATATGTTATGTATGGTAACTAGCAAAACTTTAGTAACAAATGATAGGCGCAATATAATTTTTAAAAAAATGACATCAAACAAAATTAATAATTATTTTACTTCTGATATTATCCACGTGAGCATTGAGTAAAATATGTTTAGTTTGAAGATGAATTAAATATACCATGTACAAACCTTGTATTAATTAAGAATTTAATATGTTTTGACGATTTTTGTAATTAGATAAACAATTAGTTTTATTAGTTTAGTTTTTATTATTATTGTAATACATAAAAACACAGTTATTTAACGTGCAATAATTTATATAAGTTATACTTTTTAAATTAAATCATTTAATTGTTATAGTGGTTAGTTTTACCACGGCAAGTTAGAGTCGAATCTGTCAATTATTAAGATATACTTTTCAATAATTGTCAATAAGAAAACCCTATTCACCACATCACTGTCGTAACTAACCATGGATATTAAAACGTCGAATTATTTATAGTTCCAATTATGGTATAATCTAATTTGTATAAATGTATTTTTATAGCTTTAAGTGCTTCATGTATAATTAAACATTACCACTCAATTTTAATAAAAGATAACAAACAATACCAAGGAGTTTAATCCTTTGTAATACATTGATTACCTCCAATTAAATTAAGAATCCTAAATGATAACTTCAATACTACAATAAAGAAGGATGTTAATCAATCTGAAAATTATCGGAGTGAGTGAAAAAGTATCTAACAAGTAACAATAATTAAAACCAAACAAATATATTTTCTCAATCTCAAAACAATAGCCTAACTTGCTCAACAACGAGCAAACTAATACAATTTGATTCAACTGCAACTACAATCGTCATCGTACTCCACACATTGCTGAAGTACCTACTACCTACTCACTTCAACAAGCGCAACCTGAATTTCCGTAAAATTGGGAGAAACCCTCAGCGTACATAACAGACACAATCTTATAAATTTCTTCAATCTTTAAATATGTACTCAAATGTAAAACACATATTATATTATTAGAATTTACAATAGACAATTATATAATAATATTATAGACAAATATATTATTATAATAGGTGCTCAGATAAATTGGTAAGTATATAAAGTTCGTAAAAAACAACCTAACCTTACAATGTCAGAGCCTTTAATTTTTTAACAAAACGTTTTAAATTTAAACTAAAATATTTGAAATTAAATTTATATATTATGCTGAATTGTTTAAGTTCTTACCAGAAAAAATTTAATTTTAACCAGCCCGAATGTACAGTTTTTTTTGTCTATTTTAAAGGAATTTGCTACAATTCTGATATCTTTGTCCATTAAACATTTTGAAAGTGATCCAAGTTAATTTAGAAATGTGTAGAAGTTAAGACACTTGAGTATTCAAAGAAAAAATTATACAAAAGAAGCTTTAAATTTAAACAGCTTACTCTAATTGGCCATTTTTTCTAATAGGAAGATATCATCAAAAAATAATTATGAACAAAACTGCTTGGAATACCAGGTTTAGAGTATTAATGTAAGAATAACATAATATGATATTCTTATCAGAAATATACTTAACAATTTGTGAAAATGAACATAAAAACTAATACTTCACGAGTAAAAAATAAATAATTCAGCTGGATGAAAATCTAACATCAATCACTCAATTGTTATATCTACACAATCAACTAAAATAACTCCGAAATTAAAAGTTAAATAATTTAGAAAAAAAACAAATGTACCTACTAAGGTAATATAGACTAGAGTACAAATATTTAAAAAAAACCACAACTATTAAACAAGAAATTAAATTTGAAATATAATAATATTATTTTTCATGATATTTTTTAATAAATTAATCATAAAAAATCATATTCCACGCAGTGTCAAAAAATTGACAAAAGTAATTAAAACTTGATAAAAACAAAAAATTTCCTTTCAATTGTGGTAAGTAGGTTAGGTTAGTAACATATTCCAACTAAAGTATATTTATTTCAACAAACTAACGAGTAGTACCTACCTGGAACATAGCTCATTTCACAAAGTACCAACCATAAATAAATTATTCTTTACATTTGTTATATTATACTTAATACTTATATTAACACAATGGAATTCGTACACACTCCAATTCAATTTAATTTTAAGTAGGTAACTAGCTACTTTGTAATAATGTTTTTGATCATTTTGAATAAACGCAATTATTAAATTTATAAAATCTGTTTTAATACTTCCAGTTTGCAAAAATTGAGGTATATACGTAAACATTTAAATGTTATATAGGATATAACAGGTAGTCGTAATTATTTATTAGTTATTAAAAAATAACAATAAAAATGAAATTATCATAACAAAATAGTTTAACCACTTATATCATATATGCATATCAATAGTACTATAGAAAATGTTAGTTGAGATAAATACTTATAAAATATTTATAATTTATACAGGTACATAAATTAAAGAAACTACCATTTCTAATTTTAAAAAACGATTATATACGGCCTATATTGTATTCACAATACAAACAATGGTATTTTGAATCTTATTTTGTTTAATGTATTATTATTACCGTATTTTCAGATTCATTTTAACGGTATATTAGGTCCCTAAGAAATTAATTATTACTACAATTAACAATCACTCAAAAAACAAATATTTATTTTGATGGAAAATTCCTGTTTTTAAATATCTTATTGGTTTTATATGCTTCATAACGTCATATTGAATTCAAGTTTAATGTAAGTAAAACTGCTAAAGGTAAAATAATATGATAATATTACACACCGCGTTCCACGACTTAAAAAAATTATAAAATGTTTAGGTATTACTTATTGAACAGTTTCATAAACGAGATATGAGGTAGGTGCGTACATAGGAACGAAAAAAAATAATATTTTATTTGTTTTCAATTAAATGGGCTCCGTAGTCGTTGAAAACAAACCATTTTAACTTATTGTTGTACACACTTGCTATGAACGTATTATTTTGTATCATTGGATCGTTTATGTACCTACATATTGCGTTGTATAAAGGTACCAGGTGTGAAAAAACAAATGTAAGATCATTCGGGTACACATTATTAATACAATAAACGCATAGGTATTAAAAACACTACTATAATTTTATAGTAGGTACATAATATTTTATATTGTGTCTAAAATGTTTTGTTTTATGAACATCAAAATTATTGAGAAACCAATTCAGTGGAATAATAAGAAATATAGTTAAACGATTAATTAGGTAAATACAAAAAAAGGGATTCCCTTGTTAAGTGACCAAGTGAATACTTGCGGCGACTGTCTTAATACAATAAAGTAGTTGTTCTTTAAATGTTACAAGAAATAATGATGAATTATGAATCATTGAATCCCAACAGTATTATCAACAATTTTACATAGATTACCCAAGTATGATAAAAATGTAACTTAAATACGTTTAATTACTTCTCCTCATTGTTTTTTTTTTTCATGATTTTCATAAAACTGATTGTACATTTTGCATGTTTGAATATATATTTATTAACATTTTAATTTTTAAAATTATGAACTACCTACACTTTTATAAATAATAATAAGACAAATTCTCCCGGCATAATATTTTGATAATTCTAGATGGCAGGTTTGGATTTCCTACGTATTTTCTTTTTAATATTATATTTTGTGTGTGATTTTTATGAAATATGTTTTAGATTAAAGTGAATATATTATATGACTCAGCTGACTAATAAATATAAATGTATAATAAATAGTATATGAAGACATGATAATAAAAAGGGGTTATACGAAAGCTATGTTTAGACTGAAAACTTTTAAACGTAATGTTTTTGTTGGCTAGTTTATATTTAGCATGGAGTGATTATCACGGAGCTATACTATGTATGACGTGTTAAATGAAATCATGAAATCTCAAATCACTTCAAGCGACATTAGTAAGCATAATATATTGTAGATGCGTAGTCGCGTAGATAGAACGGTAAGGACGGTTCTGACAACTTAAATGTCTTGAATATTTAAAACAAATAGCAAGACATATGTATTGATATATCCCATTATAGTTTCGTAACAACACTAGAATAGAAGACAGGTTCCTAGTCTTAAATTTAAATAAAATATGTACATATCTATAATATGCAAAAATAGCGAATTTATAAATTATTATATGATCCTATAGTTATCTTTTGGATTAATCAATAAATATTGTTTACGAGCACAAACAAAATAATAAAAAGATTAATGTCTTTATTTGATTTCGTTTAACCATAGAATATATTATAAAAGAGCATACTAAAATATATTAATCAATTGTCTACCTAATATGAAAAAGAAACTATAACCTCTTAAAAATCTGTTTATTATGTTTTATAAAAATGTACACTTTTCTTAAAATAATGTGTTATTGTTACTCTACAAAATATACCTAAATGAAATCAACTCTGTGTTCAATATTAATGTAGGTAGTAAATTGAATATCCATATTTCATACATTTTGTTTATAATATTCTTAAAGCACTTTAATGTTTTTTTTATCTTTTCTTAGAATAGAATTGTAACATTCCGTTACGGCATTACATAATCGTTTGTTAAAACTTCCGTTGGTTATTCGCACAATTAGTATTCACTAATTAATTTACTTTATACAATATACATTGTTCCAAAAAGTGTAAATAATTCTACGGGTAAGGTGAAAATAAAATGTAAAGATAATATACAGATAATGTACAGTTAAACACTTAAATAAAAATAGATATCGTTGACCATATTACTATAACCTATTATACGAGTAAAATTGGGTCAAAAATATGACTATTTTTTTTATAGTTCCTACTTTAGGTACCTAACATGCATACATTGAATAGTACCTATAGTATTACTACGCGTATGCGTAATTTGGTTTGTTTTGTTTTTTAATGATAAATAATTATTCGGGAGACGAAAAAATACAAAACAGATGTATTTAATTGTTTACAATCGTTGATTGTGTGCTTTCAACGAGCGAAATGAATTTTAGTTCCTACAACTTTTTGAAGGTTGAAATATTCATTTAACGTGAACAATAAAAGGTCCGTTGATTTGCAGTCACCGAGAAACATAAGAATAGTCCTAATGTACAAGCATAAAAGTTTCTTAGAAACAGTACATTTAGGTGCCTAATATTTTGTAAAAAATAGTTATCCACAAAACAATATTTTCATTATAAATAGTAATTAGGTAACCTAAACTCATACCATAGTAGTAATAAATTATTGGCATCTATTTACCTAATTTTCAAAATAAAAATTATTTCAAACCCCATCTACTAAATTGTTACCAATTATGATATTGTAATCGTAGATACGTAGTTACTTTTGTTATAACAAAATAACTAATATATCGATATCTCATTCAGTTATCAAATAAAAATAATTTAGACCAAGAACATTTTTTATGGAATTTTCACAGTAGGCATAATATAATGTAGCTCTGCTGTACAAAGTTAAAATATATGTATCTATCTAATTGAGCACAACATTTAAATTAACTTCAAGCATAGTTTGGATTTACAAATATTAATATTAATTTAGGTATATTGTTAAACAATATATTATATATATATATCTTGAGCAATAATTATTTTTGTTAATATATTATAATTCAATGAGTTAACTTTTGCATTTATTATTAATAATTTATTCAAACATACAATGAGAATATTAACATAATATTTAAAAATAAAAACTGTAAACAAATGATCCTTTAAAAAAAATAAATGTTCAATCTAACTCAGTCTGTTAAACAAAATAGTTAACATAGGTACACAAATTTAACATAATTTTTTTAGTTTTATTAAATAAAAACTCGTGGTAACAAAAGCCACTGGAATGCGAAGTTATAATACAACAAACGTCTACATTTTAATAATGGTATAAATATTTAAATTTTTGGATTAAAGTTAACAAAATTAAGAAAAGGTAAGTGGGCACTATTACATATTGCAGTTTATTTTGGAGGAAATTCAATATCAATATATTATTAAAAATCGTATTTAATCCATGTAAGCATATATCATTCGTTCATAACTAAAGCAGAGCCCGGATTTATATGCATTTGCATGTTCGTACTAAGTGTATGCACGTCTATGGGGGTTTAAAATGTCCACGGTTCATATCACACCGATTTTAAACACCAAATTTTATATTGCATATTTTGCATATTTCGAAGGTTTTTGCATATTTGTTCATAAATGCATATGACATGCATATTTAATAGGTTTTTAATAAATAAATAATTTTATTTTACAATAAATTTTGGAATTGCCTCATTGTATGAGATCGGAGCATGAATAGATATGATAGGTATTAACAAATTATTAAAAAGAACCTATTATAATATTTTAATTTTTAGTGTTGTTCTGACAAGTTTTAAAATTTATATTATTAATGTAAAATGTTTAAAATATTTAAATTTTCAATAATGTTGTATTAAAAGATTTGTATTTTTTTTTTAAGTTCTCCATTAGTTTTTTAAGAGTAACTTTAAATGATCTAAAATATTTATGTATGATTTTAGTTGTTTTTTATTTGTATTTTCTTTTTCAAATTTCCTAAATGTTTTAGATTGATTTAAATGATTTGAAATACAGAGCAGTGGATATAATACATTTTTTTGTTTTTGTTAAAATCTTTAGAATTTTCTTTGGTGTAGTAGGTAGTGTGGTTTTTTTTAAAAAAAAAAACACATTTTATAAAGTCTAACATAATGCATATAATTGCATATTTAGCCACTTTTTCTTTGCATATTTGCATCATATTTGACACTTTTTAAATGCATATAAATCCGGGCTTCCATAACTATTAATCATCTTAATTTATTAATTTAAACGTTGTCTTTCAATAATTATTATAAAGAATAAAATATATAAATTCATAGGTATTTGTAATATGTATGTATTAGTTAACAAAAGCTAGTATTGTTTATTTGTTTTTAATTTATATTTAAAAAAATGAAGATTAATAATAGTTAATACTAGTCAAATTCCTTCATGATTAAACATACTAATAATTAAAAATCAAATTCGGACTGCTTTGAAAAAACTTGATACATAAAAAATGTTTTATAATTAAAAATTATTAGATACGCTTTTTTGTGTAAATTTTTTTTTATCCAAAAGTGGCATAAAAACAATTATTGATTTGCACAGATCTCAAAATATATTTTTACTTTATGTTATGAAGATTAATAATAAATTTTAGTATTAACATTAATAATTAACATCATTAATCTAAATCAAAAAATGTAATTCAATTGAGTAATGGCAGATTATAAACAATAAGTTGTATTTAAAATAGTACAATTTTTATTTTTATACAAACATTATTATAAAGTATTATTTTTTTTATAACAAACAGCATTTTTAATCAAACTTGATACTTCGAAAAATTGATTTACAAAAAAAATGTAAAATTAAAATGAAGTGTTTAGCTTACCTTTTGATCTAGGCATGATTGAGATTGTTTTGTCTGTAAGTTAGTGATACGTTCAAATTTAACTGCGGCACGACGTGTGTTTCACTATTGCTGGACTAAAACGCGCGCACTGAATTACTATAAAATATGTTTATGCTTCAGCAGCGCCAACAACAGGTGTCACATCACTATATTACTTAAAAATAGGCGGGATAACCCTATAATGTATCCCCTCCATGATACTTAATTCATTAACATATTTGATTAAGGAAGTACCTATTCCCTATGAAGTTTGGATTTTAGTTGGGCCAAACCATAATATGATTAATGCTAGGTACTGAGAATAATAAATTGTTATCAATTTGTGTATGAGGTCAATAATTATTGTTATAATATTATGTTATTGTGTCATGATACATTTCGGCAGATAATTTTACCTTATCTGAAATTATATTTGCTTACTCATCTCTCTGATTGTTATTGTAGTACGTACAGTTTATCACACAGTATGTCATTATCGATGTGTATACAATATTATAACGGAGTAGCCTAAGTAGATATGGTAATAATATCAGTGTCTATGTATTTAAACTAAACATTTTCAAATGGAAATTAAATGTATAGATATTCCTCTAACTATAATTTTATATGATATAAATTACTATAATTTAACACACTGGAAGTAAGTATTCTTATAAATTTAACTAATCGTTGTAACCAAATATAGTATACTAGATTACTAGCTCCTTAAATGTAATAGGTACAACAATACGTTTTTTATGATTGAAACTGTAGAAATATAGATATCGATAATACAATAATAAATTAAATGAGTAAATATCTAAAATAATATATAAATATGATTACGGTAAATAAATAATGAAAAAATATATAAACATTATTATATAAAAATAACGAATACATTTTGATATAATACACATAGAAAGAAGGAAATAATAATACGGCGTATTTTTCAAAATAAATAACTATATTATATTATACGAAGTGTATCACCGAGAATGCACACCCTTATTTTTCCCTTTAACAATGAATTTATTCAAATTACGATTTCTGGAATATTTAAGTATACAAACGGGAAGATGATCTAAATTTTAAAAAACTTAGATTTTTATTTATACCATTTAATAATGAATGTAGATACAAACTTCATTTTTCAAATGAAAACTAATGTTTTTTACTGTAATTGTTGATATAATATTTAAATAAAAATTTAACGAGCAGTATCCGTGTTATTTATATATTATAGGTATACACTAAGGATTAAAGTATTTAATTCATCAAGTCCTCAAAAACGCATTTACAAAAATGTAACAGGTACCTATTTACAAATTATTATACTCTGACAAGTTTTGCTAATTTTAAATTGTTAATAGATTAATACTATAAATATTATAGATTAATTTCATTATGTTAGTAAATTATGCTACCAATTCATATAAATAACTTTAAATGAAAGGTTTTTTAAATATGGTCCTCAAGTAAGTATACTTAAATAAACCAAAAATCATTATTTTAATAAATTCATCGTAAAAGAAAAAATGAAGGTGAGCATGCGAATCACCTGTATAAGAAACTATTATACTAAGACGCTGCTTTAATTATTTAATTTTTATTCATGGTTAGGTCATCAATTAATAAATTTATGAATTATAACTATCAAGTAATCAACTGTCCAGCACAACAATTTATTTTCATATGCGTCATATTTAATATTTTAATTATATTATATAAATTGTGTGCAACGTTATTTGAGAAAAATAAATAAATAAGCAATAACATTGTGATGAATATGTCTCGTTGATGACATTTGATACTTATTATAATTAATTAGATCAAAATCCATATGTATCTTTATATAACTCACAATAAAAGAATGTTATTGTATTTTATTGATTATGATACAATAGCCAAATAGGTCAGTTATTATCAAGGTTTTTATTATTGTTCATTTTTATAATTGTTTGAAACGCAATGGAAACAACTAAAAATAAAAATAATACAAAGTCCTAAAACATCGTGCATTTAATTTTAAATATTTTAAATGTATTATTAAAGTTCATAAATGTATAAAAAATGTTTGCTTTATACCTATATTAAGTTCTCTCATTATAGAATATAATTAAATTAATATAAATATTCTAGTATTTTCAACAAATAGGTACATAGTAAAAATTTAATGGACAAAAATAAAAACTAAAAAAAATTGAATTAATATTAATCAAAACCGATTGATAACCAAGCTCAAGTAGTTTGTTTAGTTTGATTGAATATGCAATAATAATTGTTATACCTATAACTTTATAAGATACTTGAACGTATACTATATACGTTTATGTACTGATTTTTTTTAACGTTTTATGTACTTACCTATTATTACTTTTAACTTCATATAATATTATTTTATGAAGGTGTGAAGACATTACACCAACGTTGTTATCTCCATTTCTAACGCATGGGCGTGGACCATAGAAACATAGAGTTCATGAAAATATTTCATAAACTAATGAAGTAATGAATATTTAAAAACAATTTATGTGATAAATTTAATATAATACAAAGTGTATAACACAAACTAAAAGAAAATATGGTTGTGTCTCATATTAATAAGCGTATTAATCCTAATTTTTTTTATGAAAGGTTTTCATGAACTTATTTTTTTGCTAATATCCCCCGTATACCTAGAGATGTCAAACCTTGGTGTGGTTTCATTTGAAGTTATTATACCAATAAATCAATTATATTATTATATTATTGGCAGGGATATTTCCATGTTATTTAAAGAGATGATGAGTTAAGATGTTGTGTTATATGTAAGCCATATTACTATGTTACCATAGATTTTTCTTAAGCTATTAAGGTACTGCTGCACATTAAATGTATTCGTTGCATTTTTTATAAATTTTAGAAAATACATATCGAATATAATACTAGGTATTACAATGTATGTATCATTATTATCATTGCAATATTAAAATAATATCGTTGTTTTAAAACTATGTATTTTTTATGATTTACATAGGTAGGGATAGGTATTTAATTCTTTACAAAAACATTTGAAGACATTTCTTAATTTTGTATAAACAACCAAGTACGTACGAATCTACAAATGTCAATGTGTTTTGAATCTACTTGTCCACTGCATGGTTTATTGATATGTGCTATTTATATGACACCAAAACCACACTATCTTCTGCATAATTTCACAAAGGACGTGACAAGTAAATAGATAAATAATTTATTGTAGATGGCGTAGTATTGATATAAATAACTTATTGCTGGAATGGAGTGCATTTGACTGGTAGACCAATAATAATAATAATATACTGTACTACCCTTTATACCAACGACATTAGCACAATAGTTTCTATTGATCAGTAAAAATTTCCGGAACTCATATGCTCGAAATGGAATAAGGATGGCAGCTGACAGGCATACATATGGAGTATAGACATGTAGAAATATATACATTTTTTATGTTTATAATGGTAACGTAAATTGTTTTACTGTAAAACCTTTAAAATAATTACGCTATATAGTTCCTTTGTTTATCTTTTTCATAACTTATATTGATACTTAAAGTTTTTACTAGGTAATTTATGTAGTTTTAGGTACAACAGTACCCGATGATATTAGTTATGTTGTTTTGTTTGAAATGCATAGATCTTAATTTTACAATTTTATTAAGAAACCATTATTTTTACCTGATTATATTACATTTACCTGTGTTTAATTTTCATTTAAATATAATAAGTGAAATTAAAGTACGAGTAGTGTCTTAACTTCTTTCGGGGAAATAACGTCAAGAATGAAGCTACCTGACAGGGAATCGAATCCTGGTCTCCTGCAGTTAACAATAGGTAGTATAAGTTTTAAATTATAATGATATCAATTAATAAAAATAAAATATATTGGTTTGACAAAAATGTTTTGGTTTTTTTCATAAATATCTTTATATACTGAAAATTCTAACATACTTAATAAATAATTTTTATAATCGTTTAAAACCTTTTAAAATAATTCATTAACAATACCACCATACACTCTAGTTATGTTTCTTGAGTTACGTTTCATATATTTTTAGTTGATATTGGGGTCTAGAGACATAATATGGAATACGCATGTCTACACAAACATTTTTTTTTGCTTATATCTAATACATTGTTTAGTTATTTTGTATTCAATACCAATGGGCTATAATATTTTATTAAAATTTGGCAATTCATCAAAAACCCAAAACGTGATCTGTAAAACCTATTTCATACTTTGTTAGATTATAGATAGACGTTGAATAGAATAAGTAAATCAAGCAGTTTATTTGCATATTGTTTTAGCAGAGGCTGATTCAAATATCAATGTATTATAATATCGGTTGATATCGTTTCAAATTCGGATCCATTGGTTTTATGTGATACTGAGATACGCCTTTTTAGTTGAGTATCTACAATATGGGTATATATTATTATAATATTATTATTTATTAAATGTATGTTATTCTCAAATAATAAATTTAAATGTTACAATTTTCAATGAAAATATAAAATGTTTCCGTGTTTTTTATACGTCTTAATAATATACTGTGTTAAATTAATATGAATATTTCGCTAATAGTGGGATATTTCCATTAAAGTTTGTCTTAGACTAAATATATCGGTGTGATTTAATTGTGTGTTTACGACAAAAAGAAAATGTAATTTTGTTAATTTGATTAGGTAATTAAGATATTTTTTAAACAATTTGTAATGTTACTCATTTTATTTATTATATTTAATATAGAGACGGTGATGGCCAGGTAAAAAATAAATGACTAAAAATTATTTGAGTATATTAAAAATGTTTGCTAGAAATCTTCTTCATTTGTTACTGAGAATAGGTACATCAAAAAAAAATGTTCACTACAATATAAAAATAACGATATTTACATAGTTTCTGTAATACATTTAAATTTAAATAATTGTTCACACCTTCAGTAAATTTCAAATTTCAGATTTGGTTTTTAGTTTAAAAAATAGAAAATGTTAGCTTCCTAAGTCTCAATAGTCAGTAATATATTTTTTGAGTATTGCTAAGGAATGTATTTATTAAACTATTATTGTTAAATTAATTTGTTAGCCGGTATCTACGAGGAAAGCATTTACATTATAAATTATTCACTTAGAAAGTATATTCTTCATGTGTATTATAGGTCCCTCACCTATAATACATACCGCACTCTATCAATTAATGTTTATCAACATATACTGTTTTTTAATAATCTAATTATTAATTTATCCAATGAACTATTTTATTGTATGCACCTTATTTTTTTGTTGATGAACTCTTAAGTAATTTAATCTATTATTATAGGTAATAGTATTAACTCAGCTATGCATCGATAATGCATTTATAATATAACTCACTGTTTGTATAATAGTGTATATACTAAACTAGAACATTTTTAATCTGATTTAGGTTGGGTTAGGTTAGGCTTACAAGTGGAAAATGAAATATCGAATTTTTATCATGCAAAAATTGTCCGCTAAAGTTCAAATATATGTTCAGTTATTATAAAATATATAAGAAATGGGGTGAAGTAAGATATGCTGTAATACAGGTAATTCCGGGTTATTTTTTTACGTTGTCTATCATATCTATAACGAAAATTATTGGTTCACCGGCGAACCTAAAAATATTGTCCATAATTTGGTTTTTCTGTCAATTGACGTACAATTGAGTATATTCGCATGTAGTCTAATTTCTACAATTGAATACCTATATATTTACTTTTTAGATAAACCTTTTATAAGTTATCAATTATCATGAATACACTTAGCTTTGCCCCTACAGCCTCTCCCTATCTTTATATACAGTGTGATCACATTATTAGGTACCACTGAATATCTGAGCTGGCTGATCTTATATTGATAAGGGGTTTTCGGGAGTACTTAAATACATATTTTCAGACTAATTTCAAATTTTTTGCTCTCTTGGTACGCGCATATGCAATACAACTTGCGGTTTTTTAAAAGGCAACCCACATTTTTTCTGTAGATTCGGGTAGAGTATTTTTTTTAAACATTTATTGTGTTAAAAGTTTTTTTGTATTTTCAAAACTTACCAAGTTTAATAATAAAATAAGTGTGAAATAATTAAACATTATTTTTAGTGTATGATATTTCGTCAACTGTATTAATTAAATGTACAACAAAATAGTTATAACGATAATAGTAATTAATATTATAGTAAAAAATAAAATGTATTAAATAAATTTATCAAATGAATTGTTCGAAGTTTTCACCATTATGTTCTAAACATGATTCCATTCGTCTCAAAAATTGAGTAGAATTTGCCGATTTGGTCCTCACTTAAAATATTACATGCTCCTTGTGTTTTAAGTTCTGAAGATTGACAGGTGGATCTGCATAAACCGTAGTCTTCAAATATCCCCATGAAAAAAGAAACCAATGACGTTAAATCTGGGGTTCACGCAGGCCAAGGAATAACGCCATTAGTATCAATCCAGCGGTTCGGAAATATTTGATTTAAATGTTGTCTAACAATAATTGCATTGTGGGCTGGTGCTCCATCTTGCTGGAAAAACATACATTCTCGTGTGTCTAATGAAATATTATCCAACAGTCTTGAAAGTTCGTTGGTTAAAAAATTAAGTACCATCATGAAAGAACGGTCCTATTAGCTTTCCACCAACTAACCCACGCAGTACATTAATTCCTTAGACCGTTTGAAAATTAGTTTCACGTGACCAGTGTAGATTTTTGTCATCCCAGTATCGATGGTTTTGTTTATTCATAATTTCATTGTTAGTGAATTTTGATTCATCACATCAAAGAATATGATTGACAATTAAAATTTAAAGGGTTGTCATACAATTTAGTATTGAACCAAGCTATAAATTCCAACCTACGAATAGAATCTCCTACACGCAAATATTGGACAAAATCGATCTTTATGAGTGCATTTTGTGTTTTTTTAGTATTTAAAAAAAAATAATATGTGGGTTACCATTTAAAGAAGAGTAAATTGTATTACATATGCGCGTACTGAGACAGCTAAAAATTTGAAATTGGTCTAAAAATATGTATTTAGGTACTCCCTATCACCTCCCGAAAACCCTATTTCAATACAAGGTCACCTAGCTGAGATATTCAGTGGTACCTAACACCTTAATCACACTGTATATATATAAACAAATATATAAGTTCAAGATATTTGCTATTAATGAGATTTATACTTAAGTTTCGTAATATTTTAAAAATTAAATATTTATTTTTTATTTTGTTAGCCATGTTATTACAGGGAACTGAACTTCGGCTGTGGATAGTAAGAAATACAGTAGTCATCACTCATCGTTTAATTCAATCATTGGATAATCCAGACAGCTGCATATTATTGGCAAAATTCTTAGTAGGTACCAAATCAAGCATAAATCAATTAAGCTGCCACTTAATCAGGAAAAAATTTCTCTGCTTGATTTGTCCAGAATAAGTTTCAAAATAGTGGCTACTGTATAATATAAAATATTTAAATTTGATATAAACATGAACTGAAAAGTTCATCAATATGATTTTTAAAAATAGCCATATTCTAACACACTTTTCAATAAAATTGTTTAAAGAAATAGTTTTAAAATATAGTAAAAATAAATTGTTTATCCAGTGGTACCGCTACCTCATTACTACTAAAGTAAAATTGTAAAAACTAATACCTATTAATCATAGAAACTAACAGGCTTAAACTGAACACCCGACTTCGTATGTCAAGCACTCTTTTAATTAAAAATACACATATCAACTTCAAGATCAATCTACTAATTTGCGAAATACTTTTAAAACAAATAGACCTATCATGGTCTTCGGCCGCCCGCAATGAGGAAGTGAAAAAGAGACAAACGTTGATACAATTAAAACCTTCAAAGTTATTACTCTCAGGAAATAAGTAAGTATCCATAGATAACATATTAAGTCAACCTAAAGATAACCATCAAACAGTTTTGAAGAAATGTCACTTATTGCGAATTTATTATCATGAAATTCTCAAAATTATTATTATTTTAAATTCTTAAACGGTTTACTACTTATTATAATCCATCCTTTATATTATATAGGCAACGTAGACATATAGTAGATATCCCTATTCAGCTACACACAGGTGAAAGATAAACCGATATAATTTTGCTATAGTGGGGGCTGACCATAAATTGTCCACATTTCCCCTTCGTGTTTCAACGTTGATAAATTGTTAAATTACATATCTAAAAACTTTTGTTTGAACACACAGTCGGTGCCTATAATATTATTGTGATAATCCACTCGAATGTTCAATAAAATACTTATTGATTAAAATTGCATATATACCTGTAATTTAACAACCATAGTCAAACCTACTTCGATTATAATATTACAATTTGGTTATTATAACTATTTATAAGTACCGATATATTAAATAACATTATAATTTGTAATCTGAGAACTACGTATGTAACTATGTACCTATCTATGTATATAACTATGTATATAATATAATATAACATTTTATCAAGTTTATCATGATCGATAGTCGAAAGTTTTGAACTACACAACTTCAAAAATTAAATGTATGTTAGAGCTAAAGGAAATGGTTTAGTTAAAAATTAAAGAAAAGGTATTATCTAACCTAATATGCTATTAATTAAATAATCTATTTAATATAGTAAACAATCAATTACATTTTTATATTAAAAAGGATATATAATATGTACATTTGTACAATTTAATGGAAATAAACAATTGATAGAAATAGTAAGAATTTTGTACAAAAAAATATGTATGACTGTGTTTGACAAATATGTAATTAATGTTTTTTTTACGAACCTGAATTAGTATAAGAGCATGGATGACTCAAATCGTCTGTAGATGAACATTGGTCGCTAGGAAATGTACCGTATTCCTTCATGATTTTTACCACTAATTAAAGGATTGATTTATTTTAATTTTATGTTGAATTTTAAATTTTTTAACACAAAATCGACAAATATATTTAAAAAATTATACATGGACAATATGATTATTTGGGAATCCTAACTGTTAAGTAAATTTACAGCACTTGACTGCTTTATCAATAGTCTAATCCATAGGTATTGCATGAAAGCAACTAATAATTATTATCTATAGTATAATGACATTAAGTTAATTATTATTTGTATACCTACGTATTATTGACAACAACTATATTATGATATTATCTTTACGTTGCTCCATTATTAATTATTATATACCTATATTCATATTTAATCACTCGAATACCTGAATACCTGCTTATACATAATGATCCAATTATTATATTCATATTGAAAATAACAATTTATTTTAAAAGGTAGATACTAATAGTTTTAAAGTCGCACCTATAATAAGTACCTACAAAAATATTTATTATTTTAATAAGAATTTTAATTTTAGAGGACTTACAGCATGCAGTATTGACTTCGTCTTTCTAAAGTACAAATGCAGAATATAAAAATCATTTCGTTAAGAAGAATATATTTTACTCTGTTATTTTTAATATTAGATCAAATAATTGACCTATTATACAATTTAAGGGCAAGAGTATTGTCCAGGGTCTCAATTAGGCTGTATATGATATTTGATTTTGAAGTCATACTTAAGTTATGAGTAGATATTTTAAAGTTAACTAAGATTATATTATATACAGAGTGATTCACCAAGCATGCTCATCCCCATTTTTTATCTTTTATATTGAATTTATTCAAATTCTGAATTTTTAAATATAAGTACTCGGACCATACTTCAAATTCTTGATTTTTTTTCTACTTGAGGGGTGTTCTGTGGCGATATAAAAGTACTTTTTTTTCAATTGAAAAGCTTACTCTATTAGTGTAAATTATACATTATCATTTTTTTTAAAAATATTGACTTACCAATTATAACATGCAAACGAGTAGTTTCTCAGTTATTAAAATTGTTGTACTATAAGGATAATTTATAGTCTTTAAAAATGGTTTTCCAAACATATAAATTAGATGTAACATTGGATCTAGTATTTATTTTACTACAGCCTTTTTTTCCAATTTATGAATGATGATAGATATATCATTAATCACTAAAATGTTCTAATCACCATAGCTTCTGTATGACCAATACAACCATATATCTTCTAAACCCATTATCGTGAACCTATAACTATTCCTAGTAGGTACAGTAAGTTAAACAACCAATAAAAACCACTCGTTTGAATTTTGATTCTGATACATCAACATTTACAGAAAAGTTATACACTAAATAATTTATAGTACAAAGGAGGTTCTCATTTGAATAACAGAAGTTTGTATCTCCACAGAACAGTCGTCGAGTTTCCTTCGTCATTGAGGTCATATTTACAGCGACAACACATGCGTTTATTCTTGATACATACTTTATAATATATATCCATAATTATTATAATGAATTACAGTTTAAATTAATTAACTATAAGAAAATATTGGTACCTGCCTATCTACTTACATAAAAATGGTTTTATTCGAAACAATTAAACTATTATAAACAACTTATACAAAATAACAAAAAATTTATTAATAATAAATATTAAGGTATACATTAATGTAAAATTTATGACAATGACTACTTTTGACTATTTTTGAAATTGAGTGATATTAATGAAAGTACCTATAATCTTTATGATTTACCTATAATTGTATAATACGAATTATACTTACTTCTATCTTTTAAGTAGTTATAATTATTATGTATAAACATTATACATTAAGCATTTTTTTTTTTTATATAAATAAAAAGATACACACTATTATCATTGAGCCTATCATTTAGACAAGAATATCATAATATACCAAATGGCATATTTATGAAATACTGGTAAAATATATGATATGATAGATGAAACATGTAATAGAAAAATCGCAACAAGAAGTTGTTCGTATATATTATTGTATGCACCTACCTAATCCGACTAAAGACTTTATTAATTTTATGAGCTCACGTGCTTGGGTATAAAACTATAAATAATCAATAATAAATAGGTAAGTAATATTCAGTAGGTAGATATATGGATTATAATTGAATGTTTTTAGCTTACAATAATAAAATAATAAACATACTTACCGGACAAAGACATAATTATAGGAGGCTTGAAAAGCTGAGCTCTCAAAAAAATATTTTTATATATATTATATATAACTTTAGTTCTCTCAAAAATTGTAAAATATAAACGAATATAAATGTTGAGTTAAAAAAAAAAAAAAACAAAAGTAGGTTATAGCCATCACAAATATTTTATTTTAGTCCAACACTATACTGTATTACCGTGTGAAATAAGTGAATGGGCACTGGCCAACTTAGCATGATTGACAATGTATTATTTTTTGCCTACTCAAGTATCTAATTAATTATAGTACAAAATAAAATTAACTTTAAATATTATATTCATCCAATATTTTTAATAAATTACATGTTTACATTCTGAAAATAATAAATTCCATAGTCAATAAGAACTTAAAAATTATTACTGTGATTTTGATCCGAACTGTATTTTCTACCAAAATAGACACACATTTTACTACCTATACTGACTAATGAGCAATGATTATCTTAGTAATTGGATAAAACTTTTGAAAAAATATTTGAATTCGTCAACAAGTTAACTTAAAAATGATTTTTTCTCTTTTTTGAAATTCAACAGTTAAACCTTTCAAAATTTGATTTTTAAACTTCGAATACTATGCATTTTTAAATGTTAAATATTAGGAATACTATAGTAAATCCGACAAAACCGACGTGTCGCTTGAACAACTAACGAGAGAGTATAGCATCGAGTCACTCGAAAAAAGAAGAAAATTACTGGGGGATACTAAATTTGAGCTCAGGTATGCTAAAGATGCGCTTAGTTGCATCAATTATTACAACGTAGGTACACATTTATACCATTTACACGACAAACACCTAGAAAATTGCTATATTGGACTACTGAAACCGTTGGTATCAAATCCCTTTAGAGTAAGCGTGCACAGGACACATATAAATAAGAGGTACATTAGGTAAGTATATTGTAGGTACTTAAAATGTGTCTGTAAATAATTATAATATGCTTTATGTCTGTATGATTTATATTGGATTATAAAATACAAATACCACAGTAAACGTTACGCTATAATAATAATGGGGTAAAACAACGATAATTATTATTTCGTTCTAAAATTACAGTTTTGGTCTATCTATTGCTCATATTTATTTAAAATAAATTAAAAAACAAGCATTTATTACAATTATATTGTTTAAAACTAATAAGAGTTCAGTGGATATAATATGCATAACTGATACGCGATCTGATGGTTAGATTGTATCTTGTTTATTATGTTTCAAAGTTACGCTAGATCTCGCTTCAGTTTTCCTTTTAAACTGAATTATATTTAATTTTAATACTGAATTAACCGGAGTTTTCCAGAACAAAAATGTTGATTGTTCAACTCCTTTTGTGTGTAACGCGCTGTGAAAGCAATGTTTTTTTGATTGTTAATGATACTATATTTTAATGTATAGCCATCTCGACGGGCGTTGTCCGTGAGATTCACAGCAGTATATTATCAGGTAGGCAATCTACCTGTCCTGCGGGGCGATTGTAAACTCTCCCGATTTTAATGACATGTAAACTCTCCCGATGGTAAACTCTCCCGGGTGTATTCCAGTACTACCTGACGGGAACATGTAAACTCTCCCGGGTCTACTTCAGTACTACCTGTCGGAAACAGGTAAACTCGCCCGGGCCTACATCAGTACTACCTGTCGTTAACGTGTAAACTCTCCCATGCACTACTAATCTTGGGGTGCATGGGGCATCATTCGTATTACACAGTTGGTAAAACTAAAATAATTCAGTCCGTCACCCGTTATCATGATACGTTGTTATCACTTATATAAGTTAAAAGTATATAATAATATATTAAATATAATATGATAAACATATAATCGTAATAATAAGTTATAATAAAATCAAATACAATGTTTATTAAGAAAACATACAATTTAAACTAATACTAATGATTAATGAATAATATTGTATTATACAGGATGATTTTTATATCACATAACATTTATTATTTTACATATATTATCTTGATACTAAGATCCGAAAATTGCATAAAAATAATTAGTATAGTTGAAACAACTCACAAAAAAAGTCAATTATATAAAAATAATAATAAAAATAAATGCCATTAACTTCCAGGGTCAATAATTATAGTCAAAATACAAATAAATTAAAAGTCATAAAATGTAATTTAAAAAAAAGTCAATTATACACATAATCAATCAATAATAATAATAATAATAAATCAATGTAAATAATCAATGTAAATATTCAAAATACTAATTTTTATGATAATAAGAACACACTGATTTTAAAAAACTTAAGGTATCTATTTCTTTGTTTGTGTAGTGTATTATTTTTTGTGTTATTATTTTTTCTTTATTTTTTGTATGTGAGTTTTTACTTGATTTATTTGGTTTGTTACAACTTTGCATTTTAATGTACCCTTCATTTTGAAAATCTGTTAGGGCATTAATAAATATAAATAGAGATGGATGAGTACTAGAGAAATATGAATTGAAATGCGAATGGAACGATTCACAAGCATTCGTTGTTTTGGAAGTTGATGATGATGCTGAGGCCCACATTGTTGGAGGATATGATGCATCTTCATCAATATATGTGTTAACTAAATACGAAGCAAAAGCTTCCAATTTTTCATTTTGTGGAGGCATTATTGCAGCTAATGTGAATACATAAACATTCCCAACTTCATTCGGATCTATGAATACTAATCCAAAAATATAATGCAGCCATTTTCCAACTTCGCTTGTGTTATCTCTGTATTCAACAGAAAGACCTAACTCTTGTATTCACCAGTCGATGATAGTGTTGATTGCTTATGAAAAATAAATGAGGACATAATCAGCAATTCTTTGTTCCGTTGACTTAAAACATACTTGAAACTTGGTTGAGCGGCTTGAGCCATTATAGTTAATATCGTTAAAATATTTAAATCAAAAATCGGTAAACGGTAATTAAATATTCAAATCAAAAATAGGTTAACGGTAATTAAATATTTAAATTACAAATACAGGTTAACAGTAGTACAATTGATAATAAATATTTAAAATGATATCACAATCGCTGCAGTGTAGCCAATTCATACTGTAGCAATCACTTTAAAACAACTCGGGAGAGTTTAAACATTTCCTTCAGGTGAACATAATATGGGCCCGGGAGAGCTTACACATTCCCTCAGGTAAACATAAAGTTTACCCGGGAGAGTTTACACATTTCCTTCAGGTAAATATAATAATGACCCGGGAGAGTTTACCATCGGGAGAGTTTACTGGTTTTAAAAATCGGGAGAGTTTACCATACAATCGGGAGAGTTTACCACCGCCCGTCCTGCGATAGATCGCGGACCCTGTGTGATTTGTACGTAAGTACATAATTTAACTCTAAAGTATCAAAGTTATACTAGGTTAGGTTAGACACATTTTTTAATACACAATCCTAAAAAAAAAAAAAAAACAATGCCAAAAACTGTGAATAACTGAAAATAATGTTTCAAACTTGAGACATTCTGTACTAAAATACATAGAAGTGCCAATAGTCCAACAAGTTTATCGCTTTAATAAATATTATTGTCATTAAAACCAATAACCACCATTTACAAACAAACATTTCTATCGTAAATCTCATAATCCCTGTTTGAGCACCTTCTCCGGGTAGGAGTTAATTTCCCCTTTTTAAATTAGCCTATCATCTTCCCAGATATCTAATCTATTTGTGTACCAAATTTCATCGCAATCGGTCCAGCCGTTTAGGAATGCACAAAGAACACACACACACACACACACACACACACACACACACACACACACACACACACACACATATTTTTTGTAAATATTATATGTATATACAATTTAATAACAACCATAGAGTAATTAGTTTGTGTAACACTCTTAATCAATACAATTCATAGCCAGTGTAAGTACCTACATATCGGGGGAATTTATAACCGTCCAATAAATCATCAATAGTCATCTACCGTGTTTTCGATATAATGGTCACGCTCTCTGGTGTACACGAGATAAAGATAATACGCGTGTTGTGCACTAAATGTCGGTAGTAACCAAAAATGGTATTGTAAAATTTATTTATTATTCAATCGGTTGAATACGTTAATGATTGGCGAAGAAAAAATTACAACGCATCAGACCTGATTAACAAAGTACGGTCGAAAAAATCTTTTCACTTTAAGCTCGATTAAATTAGACCTAACTTTTTTTTTTTTTTTATGTTGTGTTCTACGAAAAACTCATATAGAAATGGATGCACATTTATGGAAAAGTGTAGATATTATGGAGGTATTATTTTAATATGATCATATTATGATTCAATATTCAATTTATGTGTTCACTAAAATATATTTTATTTTTAAATCACGCAATGAATAATATTATTATTTAATATTTTATCATAATTTGCGTGGTCATAATTCATAAGAAGATTAGTATGAAACACAAAATACAATTTTAAGTATTATATCAATAGCTTAATAATTGTATATAACTTCCAATAATTATCTTCGTTGATAGGTACATCTCGATTTTCAAGATTAAAAATGTCAATACTTCATACGTATCAGATACGTAGTAGGTGCCTGTGACTGTTGTATCAGTAATAATATACCAACTCATAAGTCCGATGACGGTCGGTACGTTTCGATGGTACACCGCACATGGCACGTCATGTAACTTCTTCGACGCTCGATATTGAACCGATATTGCATCCATCAATACACTCCAATTTATTCATTGAAAATCAATATTCTGTACAGAATTTTACAGAAATTTTGGGTGAGGGGTAAACAGTCAACAAAAATTCCTTCAGCAAAATGTGATGCTGTTAATATAGAGCTCAATAATTTAAAAGATTACTTCCCATCAGAGTTTGTCAGGTTACCAAGGTCTTTAAATGACAGAGAATATTGGAAAGCAAATGAGTTCCGAACCTTTTTATTGTTTACCGGTCCTGTTGTATTAAAGGGAAGACTTAAAAAACAATTATATTTAAATTTCATTAAATTACATGGAGCAATAAAAATTTTGGTTACCCCAGGCCTATGTTTAATTAAGAATGATATTGCATATAATTTACTCATCGATTTTGTTAAAGAATTTAGAATAATTTATGGAGCACATTTTGTTACCCATAACATTCAAAACTTAATTCATCTTCCATTTTATACTAAAATACATGGCTGTTTAGATAATTTCAGTGCTTATAAATTTGAAAATTACTTAGGGCTTATAAAAAAAAGTATTTCTCATTCACGGTTCCCATTACAAGAAGCTACTAATAGAATACTAGAAAAAGTAAATAATGTGTACACTGGTCATGAAAATACTAATTTTAATCAAACCTATAAATTAGGTAAGGAATGTGAACTAGATAATAACATTTTTAATAAAGATTTAGATTGCACTTTTTATCAAACCATAACACTTACTAATACAAATTATTTAATATCCACCCAACAGGTTCCCAAAAATAATTATATCATGTTAACTACAAATGAAATTGCATCAGTTAAGCATATTTCAAAATGTAAAAATGGAGATATTTTTTTTAATGTATTTATTTTTAAATCATTTAATTTTTTTTGTGTTCCATTTGAATCATCAGTTATTGGCTCTGTTATTGTAGATATTAAATCACAGTCCGACTTAATGCGTATAAGTGTTAATGACATTAAATATAAATGTTTTTTTCTACCTTTAACAACTGAAAAAGCTGTTGTTATGACTCTAAGTCATAATGAAATAATTTAGTAAATAATAATAAATTGATATAAAATGTCACAGAATGTATCTATATTTAAATAAATATTTTTTGTATTGATAGGTGGAATGTTGAAAGACTATCGTTATACTCTCATTAAGTATTACTATTATAAGATTTATAAGACAAAGTATTATATTGTTATAATTTTTTTTATTATTATACATATATTTTGTAAAGTAAAGATAGGTAGGTTTTTTTTATTAATATGATGTATAAAATTGTATAATATACATTATTAAGTATATTAAATTTTTTTTTATTAAATAAAACTGTTTTTTTTTTTATATTATGATGTAGGTATATAGTATATATTTTGTTATACATCAATTATTAAGAATGTAATAATTTTTTTACTATACTATATTTCTTTATTAAGTAAAGAGGTTTTTTTTTTATTTATATTATGATCTATACTTTATACAGTTTTATAATATACATTATTTAGTATATTATAATTTTTTTTTATTATTATACATTTATTTTATCAAATACCTAAAGCTGCTTTTTTATATTTATATTATGATGTACACAGTTGTATAATATACATCAATCAAATACATTATAATTTTGTTATGTAATTTTTATTATTATTATATATTTATTATATTGTATGAATTAAATGTTGTCATTTATCATGAAAAAAAAAAAAAAATAAATAAATAAATAAATATTTTTTTTACCATTATTTTATTTTTCATATTAATTATTATTCTAATACAAATTATAATCAGTTAATGATTTCATTGGTTTGTAATTCTACAGTAATATAGCAGTATAATATATACTATATTATATTATAATATTATATATTGTATTTTATCAGTCTTGTAAGCAGAAAACATTTTTTTTTTTTTTTTGAAGGAGGGGCATTTAATTTTTTTCTATTGTTTCTGTAGAGCTTGTGTAAACCTGTTACATTATGATCCCAATGTTCATAAAACAATTTGAGGGGGGCATTTGCTCCCAATGCCCCCCCTGGCTATGGCACTGTATATTCCCCTAACATTAATAACATTCTTCAAGATGTTATAACTAACTTCTTAGAGATGTAATATAATAGGCAAAATGATGTCTTATGGTTGTTCAAATTGAACATGATATAGATGTTTAGAAATACACATATTATAGAAGTTACATTAGATATCCCACGGATATCGTATAATGCAGTCATATAGACGTTATAACCTAACTTCTTATAAACAACTTTTTAAAAAGTTGCTCAACCTGGCATTAGCAATCCCATTAACATCATAATGACATCAATATGCATTAGTTAATAACATCGCATATCCTCAATACATGTTCATGGGATGTTCTTGGTACTGCATTTGGCACAGTGGGGTATACCTATAGTATATAATAGACGATAGGTTGATCCTATACAATATATTATATATTACATGGTATTACCTATGGGTTATCATATTATTACGTCTAACATAGTATATCTAAATTAAGCATGTTCTATTAAAATGGCTTACTAAGAGTAAAATATTATTTCATATTTTTTTTTTATTTACTGTTCAAAAAACGTTTTTAGCCACTAGCCTTATAAATTATTTCAGAATACGATTTTATTTTTGTTTTTGATATATTTAACTATTTAACTATTGTTTTTTTAATAAAGGTATTTGGCAGTTTAACTTGTTGGGGTCGTATGATGTAACTGACTTAAATACATTTTGTATGTACTGAGTTTAAAAAAAGTTAACCGACTTGATGTTAGACGATGATATTATTGTTTGAATCTGATTTCATACCATGTGACATTATGAAGACATAAATTACTAAAAAAGTCCCCTATATTAAAATTTTGAAACTTAGACCCTCCGTGCAATTTTGTCTATTGATCAGGTAGGTACAAAATAATAGTATAGTTGTATGCGCCTGTCAACTATTCGTCGAAGCCCAACAATAAAAAAAACTAGCCAATTGCTTTACTAAATATTTAAGTACATTTTGAAAATACGCCGATGAATAAATGATAAATAAAAAGGAAATCAATAGGTAGGTGTAGTTACGAAGAAAAAAACCTCTCAATACAAAGCAAAATAACAATTGGGATAATATACCTACATCATATAAAAGAAAACCAGCTAGACTCAAAATCATGAAAATAAATTCCTACCTATCTTAAAAACGTTGATATAATATCTTTGGCAAACAAGTTATACGAAATCGCTCAAGAATAAAAAATACTGACGTAACACATAAATTAATAGAATTTGTTAAAATATTATATCATGCTGGCCCTGAAGAGTTATAATATGTACACATCATACACTTACAGAATAGTAGGTATCTACTTAGTTAAACTCAAAATGAAGAATATATTGCAAATAGTTTAGTAAAACATACTGAAATATATTTTAGACAAATTTGTAATATTTTACATTAATATTAATATACTAATGTATATAATGATGTCTTATATCTAAATGGAACGTTTTATTATTTTATTTACAAAACACTGAATATTTTCCAATAGTTTTTAAAAACTGTTTATTATTTTTACATTTAGGTGATCTAAAATTAAGTTACTTCCATTTTATTTCCATAAAAATCGTTTTTGTCTAATATGTAAAAAATTGGAACACAATTTACGTACCAGCTCAGTTAATAATTTTCAAGGAACCAAGTTACTGTTGAAGATTTGAAGATTTAATAATATGAATATATTTAAGTACTAAGAGTCATTTAATTGCAGAATATAACATAACACATTAATCCCTTAATAAGTTAGGTGCATGTACAGGATTTTGAAAACCAGGTAGGTTTGGAAAATATTTTTCTCTCAAAAAATAAAACTTTACTATAACCTATTTACTAACTTAGTAATTACCTAGTACTAATAGTATTTACATACAATTATACTTTTCATATTTGATAATGACGACGTAAGAGCTATATAACACCAACTGCTAAGAAAACGAAATTACACTTAAAATAGATAACGAAAGTTAACTAATTTTCTATCAAACTGTATGTTTGCATAAACATTAAGTGTATCTATAGTTAATACTTAATACCTATATTGTTTTGGAAATATTAAGTGCCTATTTAATCATAGTTCAAATAATAGTTTCTTAATAACGCCACATTTTATTTGTTAAGAACCATCAAATGTTTTGTCTAAAAAAAGCTATACGTCTATACCTAAAAAAATTTCCATTAAGTAATGATTATAACAATAATAATATTATAAAACTTAATATTAAAGTTTATTTGATTGAAAAAATAACGTTTATATTTTTGAATCTTTCAAATAATAAATGCTAACCAGTTTTAGTTTGAATTTGAAACCAACACACTTTTTAGATTTAGAAATTAGTCTATTTTATCATCGGTATACGAAATGGATAGGTCGGTATACTCGATTACGCGTAAAAAAAATTGTTCAAATTGTTAGATATCTGTGATTCATAAATTTAAATAACACGCTAAACTGCAAAGTTTCACTGGAATAAATAGTAGTATAAGTTATTACAATGTTCCTATACAAGTATACAACCAAACAATTCATATTCATTATGTTCCATATAAGTTCAAAATAACTAAAATTTCAAAATTTATATTATGGTTAAATATTAATATATTTTTAATATTAAAGGATTTTAGTTATTTAATTGTAATTTGAAAAATAGAAACTTCAAAGATTCCAATTTTATTTGCATTATCATAATCTGTACAAAATAATGAACTATTGAAAATATTTAGACTTATTTAAGGCAGTATTGAAAACAATTGTTTAAAAGTATTCAAGTACAGATTCAAATACTTAGTTTGAAATGCATTTTAAATACGTGTTTGAATGCATGTAGTAAAAAAAGTATTCGAATATAAAATTTATAGATAGGTTTGGTTATTAACCTACTTGAAAACAATATTTATTTATTAATTTATTTGCAAAAAGAAACAACAACACTGGTTACATTTAGTTAATTTTTTCACATATATTTGATCAACTCCTTTAAGCAATTCTTGTGATAGAGGTGAGGATTGCATTAATTTATATTTATTGATACCTACCTAAAACTTTACAAACAGTTAACATTTTTTAATGAATATTTATTAACCGTAAAATTAATTTAAAAAAAAGTTTTATTCCAAATCATGTATTATTTTTCTTCATTTTCTCGAGCACGCTATATAGGTATACGTCATTGTTTGGTAAAACTATAAATTTCATATTTAACTGCAATTTTCTTATTTTAAAATTTAGTTTAAAAATAAGTGATATACACCAAAATATGTTTCAAACATAGGGAAAAGCATTACAATTTAGAAGTGTTATTATCTATAATCTATATAAACGTATTTCAAATTAAACTTTATTTTAAAATCGATGTACTTACAGATTCCTAGTTCTAGTGTACCAACGCACATTCTGTAGGTATTTGGAATTAAATGTACAGAATGTTCCTCTGAATTACAATTCGTAAATTAAAAACTATGCGTGTATATAATAAAGCTTCTAACTCGTGTGGATTATTTTAAATCCCTTATTATTATATTATGACACGTGTAGGTAAATACTAAATACCCATTTACCATTTTTTTTATTCGATTACATAGAAATTAGTAAATACATACAATAATTAAAAATACTATTTGAGAGTATTTTAGTGTTTTATTTTAAATTTTAAAAATGAAATACAACACTATGACCAACTATTATAGTATGTCAATTTATTCTAATATTTAAAGTAACAACACATAAATGGTTCTATCTACTGGAAGCAAATTTCCTATATTATGGGCGTGGGACAGAAAGAGAAAACAAATAGCACGCTGACATATTCTTATAATATTATATATAGGTACATTTATGTTGAACATTGTATATTTATATTATAAATTGAAATAATAATTTAGGTATAAATACCAAAATTTAGAAATGTATTTTTCCAATTTTATTTATAGTGACATGTAACTTACAGAATATATTCCATTACTGGTATAATTTTGACATGAATGACAATCACATTGTATATCACTATATGAATATGAGTAACGAGTACCTATAATTCATGTCCCCTCTAAATTGAGTTTTTTCCTGTTAAACACGTCAGAGCGGGTTTCGTTTGATTACAAGACCGTGGTGTTCATTCAAATACAAATATAATATTGAATAAAATAATGTAAAATTAACGATAAAATAGGTAGGTAAATAATACATTTTTTTAAACCCAAGATATGTAACTGTAGAGAATAAGGGTTTTGACCAATTCTACTTTCTTGCGAGTTTAGAGTGCGTCGATATTGATGTAGATAGTATGATTTTTAAAACAGCAACATGTGTTGGGATAGAACATCAAGGAGTATATATTATGACGATAAAGGCAAACATTATGATTTATGAATAGTAAAAATCGAATTATATAAAGTTAAAATCTTTACTTAAACCTATATTAACGTTCTATAACAAATGTACGGATTACATAATATAGATAGTCAAATAGATTGCAAAAATAAATGTGTAATTCTTAAATTGATTTTTGTGGTTATACGAGAGCCGACAGTATTACCTTTTTAGTTTCAAAATGTGAACTAATGAATATATTAGTTTTACAATGGTACGTTGTCTTTTTTTTTCGTCACCTTTAAGAGCAGTGAAAGTATCTCAATTTTCAACTTTGAGGGTGGTTTCTGGGAGAAAATTGAACCTATTTGGTACTTAAGATCGTTTATTTAGTTTTTTAAAAGTAAAAATTCCTAGTACTTTTAAAGATAAGTAGTAATGAAAAAAAAGTATATTCTCTGAGCTACCTATACTATAATATATAGCTACTATACGTGCAATGCGCATATATGTAAGGCAATGACATAAAACTAAAACACGTGATATTTTTTATTTTTGATAAAAACTTATGAAGTTGTCCTAACTCCTAAGTAATCAATGTACATTTATACTAACCAGAAACAAAATACAAAATAAGATTATAAAATATTTATTTTATATGGACCAATTTTGTTTGAAACTAGTAATTTATTAAATTTTTTTTAATATTCAAATAAAGAAAATAAATAGAAAAATAAAAATACAATAATAATGATAATAATATTAAACAATTTTAGGAAAGTAGCAAGTTTATTGAAGATATTATGTAAATGTGTTAGTGTGTCACTCATCAGATCATAATTTACATTTAATGTAAAAATAATATTTTCCATAAGTTAAATTTAGTAGAAATTTCAACAACAAATTAATGTTAGATACACTGATATACTATGGTAAATAATTATATTATAGCTGAAAACCAAATCAAAAGATTTTAAAATAATGAACAATCTGTCGTTACCTATAGGTTCTTATAGTTAAACACTGATTATTATCATCTCCTCCCACCAACACATATTATAATGTAACAACATGTAGATCATTTTGAAAAAACCGACAATTGTGAGCTAATTTATCTGATTTGAATTATTTGACAATGTAAAATTAGTTATTATTATTTAGTTGTTGTACAAAAATTAAATTTAAATAGTTTGGTAAGTAGTAAGTGCCTACAATAATATCATATTATTTTAATAACTAGTTTAAATACAATATTTGTTAAAATAACTCTTAATTTAAAGTTTAATATAAATAATGAAAAAGGTTAAATTTCCTACAAATACTCAGTATTCTGAGACAAAAATGTATCTTGACGATGTCATTATTTTAATCTCATCAACACTTAATTAATTGTTAAGAACAATTATAAATAGTTTGTATTGACGATCGGTCTAGAGTTATTTTTGAAATATGTTGTTTGAATAACTCTCCTGGGTTGTGCAAATGACCGATTAGTGGTTTTGGAAATTTGATAAAAGCTTTGGTGTTAAGATAAAACTTATAAATTCCTAGTGAAAAATCGACGTTCAAATGTGTATAACATTGACACTCGTTGTAGTTAAAACAATTCCATTTTTCTATGCGTGATACCTATATAATATTAAGAAGGGGTCAGAGTATACTTCTTACAATTATTCATTTAATGTAATTATATGGCTGATACAATTGTAACGTACTCCTGACATTTCGTAGATACTTTTTGTTATAAATAGCAGTCGGTACTGAATTTTATGCCGAAAAAAAATATAATAATAATAAATAAAAATCATATGAATACCATATTATCATTGTCATACCTAATCAAATTGCAATAAATATTATAAATATGTTAAAATATGTACTTAGGGTCTAAAACGATATTATGTGCACGATTTCAAGATAATACAATAAACGCAGTATCTGATTGTATAACCAAATTTAAACACTATATTTAAATATTGTATAAGTATTTAAGTGCACATTTATTACGCTCAATAACAAATAAGAATAATGCTAATAATAAAAGTATAGTGGTTTTAGTATTATAGGTTCATCAACTATACACATGAAAACATTGCTGAAAAAAATAAAATATTATAATAATCATACAATTAAATATATTAAAAATGTATATATTATTATATTTTTATCAATTGTTTATTTATGTATATATGGTATATATAATATATATTTTAGATATTTATATACATCACAATTTATAGTTGGTGTTATGTATTTTATATCTTATATAATAATATTGTATAATTTATAACAAAATTATTTAAAATAAAGTTCAGTCTATGGTAAAAGGTTCCTTTAGCCAAATCTATGTATGTATTCATAGGTTAATAAATAAAAATTTAATTTTTCAATTGAGAGTATAGGTTTATTTCGTTTAAATTGCATTTAACCACGAGATAATTTATAAGCTACACGTTACCATACAGCTTTGAAAATAAAATATTGCAATATATTGTGCCCATTCAGTAATAAAAAAAAACGATACTTGAAATAACCATAAGTGCGGATGAAGTATATGTGAGCATGGAGGTTTGGTGGTTGAGAAAATAGTGGATGTTGGACGGTGAAAAAAAGGTCAGTGATAGTTTTTTTTTGTCCATTCTCGAGGGAAAAATCCCAACGCCGCATTAAATAACTTCTGAACGATGTCGATTAAACGAAAGTCGATAATTCACAATTAGTATTCCAGGCCGGACGCTCTGTTCAACAAATAAAACGAATGGGTCCCTTTTGTTTTAATCTGGATAATACATTAAACAAAACTTTTTTCCTCCCCTTATATCTGTGTAATGTGTGCCTCATGACCCTCGCGGGTTCACCGCGAAACATTCGGCTTTTTCCACTTTAATATGTCCCTTATCACTTATGTTAGCCATTCGTATTCTACGCCATGCTTACCTGCCAGTATCGAAAACCAACAAACAGTTAATGGTTCCTAGTTCCTACGAATGTAATATTGAATACAATGAGTAGAGTTTAGATAACAAACAATAGAACGTATATAATGCAACTAATGATTAGTTATGACATATTGTGACACAATTAAATTTAATTCCCTTAATTTCCCGTTTTATATGTATATATTAAGTAAAATCATCAATATTTTGTTTCTAACTGATTTTTTGTTCAACTCATACTTAAATATTTTAAAATGAAACAAAAATAAAAATAATATATTATTTTATACTATTTGAAATCTTTAATAATTTTATTAAGTTTAGTATTTGGTGGCTAGCTTAATAAAGTATTTTAATTTATCTAAGTAAAATATTAATAGGTATATTGTTACATGCATGAAAGTTGTTGATGCCTTACATTACTTGTTAGTTTTGTTTTTTCTATTAATAAAACTATATAATTAGTTATAAATTATTTTATTTATCATATTATTATTTTTTTATATATCTCAAATATATAATAATATTTAACACATAATCAAAATCATATAATTAATAATATTAATAGAGTTTTTTTTTTGTTTAATACATTTTGTCATAAAATGGTGTCTTAATACTATTAACTATTTATAATTTTATATTCTTTTTAAAATAACCATCTGATTAACAATGTATACTAAAAATCGGTGGTAATATTTTTTTTTATTAAAAAATAAATTTGCATCACCACAGGAAATCACTTAACAGTACAGGAAAATCAAATAATTTGAAAATATATAGCGTTAAGGCTTAAGCCCTTAAGGTACACTTGGAAATAAAAAAATTAGAATTTAAATAAGTTAAAATTTAAAAAAAAAATGAGAGGCAATCACGCTATGTGAATTAATAACAATATATATTTTATAAGTATATATATTTTGAAATAATTGGTCATCAAAATATCTTTTTGGGAACACATTTTTGTAAATATAGAAGAATATTAATATTAGTTTTATAGTAGAAACAGGTTCGCATTATAACGTTATCGGGATAAGTTTTATACCCTCGAGATTGTAATAATTATGTTAGTAAATTATGCTCCCAATTCGTATAAATTGCTTAAGTTCATTTGAGTTCCTTGAGAAATGGTTACATTTAATAAGCTTAATGTAACTTGAGTTAGGATTCTTACATAAATCTCATTAATCTAGTCCATCTTGTACGTATAATTTATTTGTTTATTTTTAAAATTTTTAAATATTTTTCATAAATTCTAATTAAAAAAATAATAAGGTATGCATTTGTTATAGAGTCTTTTAAAATTAGTACATTCTGCTTTGCTGAATTATATGTTTATTGATTATGTTTTCAATAGCAATTAGAAATATCATTTTTTTTTTTTTTTTAATGAGACATTGTAAGTTGATGTTCTATCAAATATGTTTGTATGAATTTAGATATATATTATCTTTTAAAGATTTATATAATAAGATTGACATGATACTATTACATAGATTTTCATTTAATTTTTTTTGAAACTAGTAATTAACTTAATTGTAATCATTTTGCATATTTTTTACGTGGTTAACTTGTCAGTCTTTAAAAAAATTATTTATATCTACTATTTATAAAAGTACCTAAACAAATTTTTTAATGATAATCAAAAATTACAAAAGAGTTAACTATATGATTTTATTTGTATGTATTATTTCCTATTAGAGTTTAATTTTAACTTATTTCAATGAATAATTAAGATAGGCTTTTCGACATATAATTTCAATTGAATTGCAGTTTTCTGATTTTAGTTTGTGTATTCATAAAAAAGTGGTTGGTGCTCTTAAAAGATACCTACGTAAATAGCATTTCCTGGGATTAGTGAATAGTGGGATACAAGATTATTTTTACATGATCTCAGGAACTCGAGACTATATTTTTTAGATTCTTATTGATTGTATGCTTATAAGTAATAAGTAACGGATTGGGCTTTCCAGCTATTAGGTAATGTGGAATAATACGTATAATTAAATTACAAATACATACTAGAAATCATTTTAAAATATTTGTTTATAAAATTCATGAGTTGACATTTATATGAAATTTGTGATTATTGTCGAATAAGAGGATACCAAGCTTAGCTATTTTATCGTTTGGACCTAACCCAAAAAATAATAAATGATATTTTTGCCAAAAGTAACGAAGAGTGCTAGAGAGGTTCATTATGAAATTTACATAAAAAATGAACGTGTCAGGGTGTAACAATATTGTATTCAAAACCTGATCATGTATCCTCTAGATCATATAACTGGCAAGTTATATTCAGCTTCCATTATAAAAATGATTATATTAATAAGGACATGACATTATAAAGGTGCTGAAATGCTTAAGTTGTTGAGTCAAACCGATGTTTTTGCTCATGAGTTGGTATCATATAAGATACGGTGCACTAATACCAAGTTTTAATACCTACCTACTCGATACTATAGATAAAAATATCAAAATATAATTCTTGTGAAATAAAAATTTATTGTAAACATTTAAACATTAAATTATTATTTAAAATATATTGTGACTAATATTGTTCAAGCAGGGATGGATTGGTGATATTTTTTGAATCAGAAAATATAATTTTAAGTGGCTCACAAATCACTTTTTAGATTTTGATCGGAGCGACCAATGCATAGATTTAACTTTGATGTGCTTTAAAAAAAACTAAAACGTTTTTTATATTAGAAATATAAATAAACTAGCCGATACTATGCATTTTATTGCCCGTTAAAATGTCAACTCTATATGATAAATATAATAATAATATATTGTAAATTAATATTATAATATAGGCTAACAGACCGCTTTTGCTCATAATCGTTATTCATATGCAATGATTCATATTAAAATCATATTGAACTAAAACTTAACACATTAATTGCAGTGAACTACTGTGGTAACTACTCGTCTCAAGATAATGAGTTCTTTGATTTTTTTATTTTAGAAATTATGAAACTGATTCTGGGAATTGCTTGTCAACATTTCGAACACAGAACGTTTATGTTTTCAAATTTTAAGCTAAATGTATATAAAGAAATTTCTGAAAATCAATTTTCAAAACTATCAAAATTAGTACCTATGTGAGAAAAATGCTAAGTCTAAACATTATTTTTGATTACTTTTCTCCATAATTCAATAAAATTTCAGTAATATTAGGAAATAAGTATTAATGTATTATACTATAGGTATTATGAATTATGATATATTTTCAGTACTGTTTAGATATTTTAAGATTTTTTAGATTTGAGAGATTTGAGAGGTGTATAATATTATTGTAGTTGTATTAATGTATTGTGAATATATTGTGATTTTACAAACACATTTTACAATTTTTTTCATAAAATATTAACCAGGTATTCTGCAGGTGGTCCACACAAAGACTGGCCTTGGAGAAAGTTCCCGAATTCCCGATGTGCCACCAACTCAAGTATTTAATGTTTTAGAGTTACAAGTTAAAATTACGCTTTAAAATTGTTTAAGGTTCTAAGATGTTAATATTTTTATACTTAAGAATTTCAAGTATTTTTAATAAAATTAATAAGAAAACATTTTACAAAATTGAAAAAACTTTTAGAATCCAGAGAAAATAATATATTGTTTCGTTTTTAATATTATTTTTTTTTTCTACATCATTAAAAACTATTACATGTAAACGTCATATAAATACAATACTTACCTATTTATTTTGATAAACAATGAAAATAGCTCAGATATTATTTCATGTAATAATAAATAGGATTTTGTTAAAAATAGGTGTGGTTTAATTTATTGTATAACATAAATACTATGTATCTTTTTTTTTAATTCCAATAACACAACTACAGACGCATTTTGTTTGTTGAACAAGCAACACGTGTATTCCATTCACGTTTGTCGAATTTGTGTGAAGTGTTTAATAAATAGTTCTATAGGAAAAATGGTTTTGCTTACAACGCAGGTAAGTTGTAGACTGTAGTGAAGTGTTCAACATAAATTATTTAGGTCTACGCGCGTGGCTGTTCGGATCATCATCTTCACGAGAATTATATTTTACACAAAACCGAAAATTTACACAAGTGTTGCTGGATCACACGACGATCCTACAAAATTATTTGGCTAAGTTGTTAGGTATGAACCATGATTCCCGTCTGAATCGGTAACACTGTGTCCATAAGACAAAAAGAAAATTAAAGAAGACATTTGCGAGTTATAATATTGCTAGTTGGAAGACGTTCCACACTAGATATGGAAAACAAACGGTTTGTATTTGTATATGTTGTAGCTATAGTCAAACTAGGATTGAGGACATGTATCGATATAATACCATCCATCCAAGACAAAATAAAAAAGGTTGCCAACAAACACAAGGAAAAGCTAGAGCTTCACACCAACGCATCTGCTAAATAACTTCTTCTTGACAACTCGCAAGACATTAGCTGAGCACCTCAAACGCTAAAAGTCGGATGACTTAGTTTAAGTGACTTAGGCTTTAAGACGTTGGCTACATCATACAATTTCAAACATGTTTGTCGACAGTGTACACATAGTATAAATTTGTATATTCATATATGTATATAATATTAATATTATTTAATATATTAAAAATTATATAATATGTCTTAATCATGATGTATACATATTTTTTGTTGTATTTACTTAAGTCGTTTAAATAAAGATACCATAGGTCAGTTTAAAGAAAATAAATAATAAATAATAATACAACTGGTTTTGTTAAAAATAAGTACGTAAGTAAAATATATTATTTTAATATTGACATATATTTATTGGGTGTATATACGTTGTGTCTCGAAAATATATAGGTTACACTCTATAACTTAGTTCACGTATTATTCAGTACCATATACATATTTTTGAATTATGTTGGTGGGACATGAAGCAAAAATGTTGGATCATAAATTCCTATAACTTAAAATTTTTTAAATCTACTATTTTGTGCATGCGCAAGCGCAATAACTCTTGTGTATCCTGTTTTAACGGACATATTGTATATAAAAAATGAGTTACAATCCATGAGTTTATTGGTTTTTAGTAACAATCAATCTTTTTATTTGATAGAAATATGCGTTCACTTTTATTACGGAGAATCAATTAAAATGAAATATATTACCAATAAAATAAATTTTGAAATAATAGTGGTTGAAATAAATACAAAATATCAAATAGGACAATATATTTTAATTATGCAAATCAAAAGTTATGATTTTTATTCATTTAAATGTGTTCCTCGATAAATCTATTTTATAACTTAAAATTACTTTTTGACTTATGGCCTTATACTCTGGAAACACCCATTTGAGTACACAGTTTTACAGTATATGATGTGTACTTTTTTTTTCAAAATTTTTATTTGAAGTAAATTATTTAATTAGTTGTCAAAATTGTAAGATCATTAATAGTTTTTTTAAAAATGTTCTATAAATTAAATATATAAAATTCATGGCATTTTACAATTAAAAGTACATTCAATGATTAACGAATAAGTGTTTTAAAATATTAATTTATCAAATAATAATACTGCTTAAGTAATTAGTAATGGAATATTATTTTACATTTTGAGTGAATTTACTTTACAATGATGTATGTATGTATGTTTTTGTGTGTCTCTAGATATATAATAGACAAAAATGCTTCGATTTTTTACTTTAAGAGTGGTTTCAGATATCAAATTAAATTTGGTTGGTACTTTCAAGAGGTCAAAATTAAAAATGTCAAGTATTTTTCAAAATTAATTGTAAAAATAAAAATAAAATATGAAATACTGGAATATTTACTTAACGTTATAGATATTTGAAATTCAAATTAGGGTGAAATGATATTTTTTAACAAAGAATGGTCATCATAACGTGACCCCTTATTCAATGACGAGGTATACTTGACTATACAGCATAGCGGTTTCCTACTTCTCCTATAATAATAATAGTAATTTTTTTTTTCGAGAACAACTAATATGAACCTAAGCAATAGGTACCTACACGCTTGCAGGAAAATTATTACTTGTATAAACGGTTTTATTATAGTCATAAAATAAGATTCTATTTCTGTACCGTTGTTGGTAATAAGAAACAAATAATAATTTTAATTAAAAAGCGTATACAAAATATCCACCATAGTAAAGAGCTGTACATACCATAAGAAAACAAAATCATGAACTAATCACAGAGTAAGAGTATTCTCTTTCACTATAAACATACACAAATGTATTAAATAAAAAATAAAAATCTAGCACAAAAAAAATATAATAGTTATAGCACAGCTTGAATATAAAAGCGGGTGTCTCTGCAATCGTTTAATAAAAACCGCAACAATACAGTTTATAGTTTTGTATATTTTATATTTTCTAATTAGCCAATCGTTTGACATTTTTCGAATAATATAATATGTTTGTATGTCATTTATTTCACACTGATATAAAAAGAGAAAAACAAATTTAAAAAAAATATGGGTAAAACAGAGCCAACCTGAGTTAATTTTTTAAATTATTATTGTTCGTTCTGAATTTTTTATTCTTTTAGAACATTCTATTTAATATAAATATTTGATATAATCGTAATCTTGTTGAACTTGTATACGAGTATGTACCTAATATATTCGATTTTTCACGTTTTTTGTTGTAGTAAATGTCAAAAGCATGTGTTTTACATCATATACTTGTAAGTATAATTTGGTGTAGATCGTTTATTTTAAAAACTGTTTTTCAAATATATGAACCCATAGTATTTTATATTATTAATACCCTTATACCAATACAATTTATGAACATAATCATCAATATATCACTACATATGTTTATCAATAACATGGATATTATTTACTAACTTTTTATATGATAAAAAATAAACATTTATTGCATAATTATGATTTTGGCATATTTAAAAATATATTTTTTCATTTATTCATATAACCAACTCATAATAAAACGTGTAGTTAAAAAATAAATAATTTTTAAAGATGTTTACTTTATTTTTGAACAGGCACAATAATTATTCCAAAATTATGTATTAGATTTTATTACATATATATATTGGATATTAAATATTTTTTTTTTTTAGTAGAGGTCCTACCCTACCTATTTGTAGTCAGTCACCATATTGTAAGAAAATATTGAGTTTTAGATTCTACTTAATATAAACTGTGTGGAATAACTGAATATTTGGTATATTGTTTAATATCGAGTAAGAAAATTGACAGTTCAATTCCAAAGTATATCATATTAATCATGCTTACTGTAACATGGTCAGGGAAACCTTGTTACGTTATTAGTTATACAGAGAAGGTTTTCTATTCCTTATGAGTAAGTTTTCCGTAGCTGTGTGTGAGGTATTTTATCAATAATAAGACACGTTTGGTTTATAGATCTGTAATAATTATTATACTTAAAATAATACTTTACTGAATATGAAGATGACTCTTAATAAGTGTGAGTCGATCCTGTTTATGGTTATTGTCAAACTAACTGCCTTGTGTCATTTTAATAATAAGTAATAATATGTGTATGGGTCAAAAAGTGTTGAGTGTGTATATTTTGTATTGGTCAATCCTATAGTGTGTGTTTAGTGTATAATATGTATATATTGAGGGTGTAACGAATGTTTCATTACAATAAAATAGTTGTTATTAACTGATTTGTAAACGTACACATAATTTTAAATAAGTAGATGTAAAATAGTCTTATATACCATATACTTTTTACGATCTGAGTCAGACAAATTTCAAATTTCAAAACGAAATAACCAGATTTTCAATAATAATAATAATAATAATAATAATATGAATTATATGAATACCTACCATCAATTAGGCTAACTTGGTAATCATAATAAAAAAAACAGCTTTTAATCTTCAAAATAATTATATAAAAGATACATTTGCACTTATATGGAATTGTTTAAATAAATATCCACTGTTCAGATAAGACATAAAACATCACCAAATATTTATCTTGATTCTAGTGTTAACACTAATCATCATGATAACATTAAAGCAACAAGTAATAATAGTAAAGCTAATGACATTAACTTAAGTTAAATTAAACAGTCTTAAATTTTAATTTACTAAAAAATCAATAATATTATATTATGACACTGTGAGTTAAATGAAAAAGTTGCAATCTTTCCCATTCACTATATAATATATATATTTTATATTCAAAAATAATATATGAATGGATTTAATTTATTTAGGAAGAAATAATAACGAATGTAAATAATATAAAGGAAAATAATCACTTAAAATATATTATTTTTTTTATATTTATTTAGTACTTAATATATTTGTCATTGAAGGAATTAAAGACAAAAATATAAATTAAGATATTTTAAAAACAGAGTTTAAGTTCTAAAAATCTTTGAAAATATTAATAAATAATACAATTCATAAATTAAGATTGTTAAAAAGAAATGATGAATGAAAAAAGTTTGTATTATAAAAGAAAAAGTATAAATGATTAAAATAAAATATTAAAATGTATATAATATATTTTTTTAAATTTATACACAAAGTTAAACTAAAATAAAGTTTTTGTATTATTTTTATTTATCTATGAAGATACAGAAACCATTATAAAACTTTTTATTGATTGAAAGGTCTGAAAGAAACATCGTCCGATTTAATGACAAATTGACAATATAACGAGCCACGTGCCAAACCTAATTTAGTAAGAAAGTATATTATGAAAAAAAATAAAAATATTGAAACATATTATATTGGTTATAGAATGGGAAAAACATTGATCCTGGTAAACTTATTATTTTGGCATGTAGGTTCGAGTACAAGTTTTACATTTATTACAAGCCACGCGATGGCACAAACATACATAAGCCTATATAATGTTATTCGTTATGTCTGTCGTTTTTCACGACGCTACCGGGACTCGGGAAATAAAACAGCTTCTGCCTCTCATCCAAGTTATAAGGGGTTTTTTTTTTTTTTTTTGTCGATATCGGAATGGAGGATAGTGTAGCAATACACATCGAACTTACTTTTATTATTATTTTCCTATTTTACTTTATATGAATTTAAAAAGAAAAAATAACTTTGTAGCCAAAAAGGGTACCTATAAAGTGTATAGTGCGGTAACCCAAGTCACGTAACCAAAGTTTGGCATACTCACACTCGTACACACAAAAGTACACAAAACCTCCACGATTATTTAATAATTCCAAATTCACAAGCGCAGGTTATACACAAAGCATGTTTGAATCAACTGTTGGGAGGACGTGATGGTCGAACCGTTTTTGCGTGTGACAAACTAATATTTCCTAACTGTGGTTTTTTACTCAGTATGTATTACCTGGCTGATTTATATAGAATTTTTTTAAGCTTTATCACATTAATATTACAGTAATGCTATGTTATGATAAATGGTTTTTTTTTGTGTTTGAAATTCAAAGTAAAACGATCCAGTAAAACATTTAACTTCCCAAAAGTTGATATAAACTAGTACTACATTTTGAAAAGGTTGTTATGTATTACGTTAAAGTTGGTTAAATGCTATGGTAATTTTTACCTAAAGTAATCCGTAGATGAATTAGCAAAATAAATTAATTTACTCCAATAAAATAATATATTTAATATCATAAGTAATAAAATAAATTTAGTTTTACAACAATTAATGTTGTTGATAAGTCAAGAGTGGTTTATTAAAATATAGTTAAGTAGGTATGTTTACTATGTATTGTTTTGTATTAGTTTCATGAAAAATGAGTCATATATATAAGAATAAGCTAGAATAAGCTTATTAGAATTTCTAACTATATAGTATCTACCTAAGAAGTAAGAACTAACCATAAGATTTTTATGGAGACTACCACAAGATAACTCATTAAGTCTATAAAAACGGAAAATGTTGAATTATTAATCATGAAAAATGTCATGATATTCGTGATTTGGTGTGTATCTACTGAGCGACGATTCAAAACGATGCAACTCAATCGTAAAAAATTACAGTCAGAGAGTAGGCTCCACATAACTTACTTACTAACTTCCCTGCTTGCCACGAACTACGCTTATTATATGCTGTGACGCATGAATATTCATTTCGATTTTTTACACTCAGTGTTAGATACAAATATTATAATTAAAGTATATAAACATTATTAATTATTAAACAGTAATTTAAAATTGATAAATTTCAATAAATTCATTGGATTTGTCAATCTGCCATTATGGGTTAATAAAAAATAATGCTATCAACATAGGTAGTATTTTATAATTAGGTAATACAATTAAAGCTAAATACAATTAATCATGGAGTATGATTAGTAAATTATACAGTGTGCGTGGATTATTAATATTAAACTTCAAGTAAAAATCTCTACTTTCTAAGAACGAAAATCTCATTTCTGCCTTGAATGTTGTGGTTTTTTATTTTACATACACAGGAAACTATTTTAAGATAAAAAAAAAAAAAATACAAAAACGATAGTGTAAATGACGAGTACAAAATACGTAGGACAATTTTTTCTATCAGATAATAATAAAAAAAAATCGTAATCTACTCATTCCTTTTTTCTTAGAGGCCCTTTACCATTCAATTTAACTAACAAATTTTTTTTATGGTAAAAAGTTAAGCTGTATTTATTTTATTGTTAACAATACGTTGCCTTAATGTTCATTAAAATTCATAAATTTTAAAAACTGTTGATAATATTATTTGAGCTTCAATCATCTCACACCACTTAAATATTTAGTTTTTCCTTTAAATGTGTCACAAAAATGGCTATAGCTTTGTTGCGGTTTGGTGAAGTAGTTGATGATTAAACATGCAATAGGTATTAATTTTTAAGTGTTGCAGTGTATCTGCAACTTTTTTTTAAACAGTGGTTTTTGGTAATCATAATAGTTTAATAATAGTTTAATAATAGTTTAATAATACTATTTAAACTGAGTACATTATTGGTAACTTAGCCAGTGGGAATTACATGATACATAATATGTGCCTGTAAAACTCTCCATTACATTTAGTTGTGTTTTATTGTTTACATACATATCGTTATATACAAGTTAATTTTATTATATTATGTTTTAATATCATTATTTTAAATGTATATACATTTGTAATTTATTAAGTCCTTCCACCTGTTGAGCAACAGATATGTTAGATATCCAACCAAAAGAGAATAGTAGCGGCCACTAATTTAACACAACACGACAAATGACAATAAATTTGAAGTTTTCTAGGATTACGTAAACACAGCATAACAGTATACAACTTATTAAAATACTTAACAATGATGATCATCAATACATTAAGTACATTTTAGTTGAATAAATTGTTATTAATCAGTATGTAAGAATGGTAAATACCCTTACACTTTTTTTGATAGGTAGGTAGGTTTTTACGGCAGGTAGCATGCTATACACGAGCACCAAAAAGATCAAAATATAGATTTGTTAATGAGTTTAATAAATTATAGCAGAAATATTATTTAGATTATTTTTGTACACTTTGAAGGGTCTACATAGTGAACTCACTTTGTAATAATATATACACATTATCCATAGTACCTACGTAGGGATATTTATATTATCCTTGAGCGTAAACACATTATGAAATTATATCATATCCTGAAAATCTAAATGAAACCTTTTATGTTATGATTATGGTATATATGTTATTGAAGCGAATTTGTGTAAATAATCCATTAACTGTGGCGAATGAATAAATTACTTTTTTTTTAAGCAATTTGGTATAATATAGTTGTTTTAAACAGACGAAATCAATGAGAAAATATCTATTCGAATCGTACATGGAGTTAATATAATTAAATTAAAACTTCTTGTTTAATTTGTTTAATTTATTGAATATTTAGTGTGTATGATTTTACTATAAATCCAAGAAAATAATTTCTGGAAAAAAGTATTTCATTTTGTTTATTTTGAATTTTGAATTACACAATTAGTAAAGGATAATATTTTTAATTTAATTTTTTAGGTGGTTTTTAAAATAATTATTAGAAAAAAGTTAGTGGTTTAAAAATGAACGTCTAAATTGGTATTTAACATATCATGCAGAGAATAGAAGACAGATTGTTGCTGTATTTAAGGCACTCAATTATGAAGAAATGTTAGGTAAGCAGTATGTATAGAGTGTCATAAAGGTGGTTTTCTAGGTATTGTGTTTATATAAAGTATAAATTGTAGATTATGTACTCTATATCATTGTATATACATCTAATTGATCTAATAATAAAAAAAACAAATAAAATATACAATACAAGTACATGGTTTTATAATATATTTATATGTAAAATATAAATAATTATTATTTTGTAAAAATGTAACGAGGTAACAAATTTAAAATGCATTATTAAGCGTTTCATACAGGTTAAAAACAAATCAGTTAAAAATTATCTATTAGTTTTATAAATGTATTAAATTATGAATCTGAATTAATATAATTTATTGTTTTTGTACATTATTCCAATAATCAACTAGGTATATAATATTATAAAATATAATCAAAATGTCAAAAATCCGATTTAAAAATATCAAAAACGGAAATATGATTCTAGATGCATTGTATAAATAACATCATGAGAATAAATCGTTTTTCTCAAAAACAATTTGAAAACATAGTGCATCCATTCAACTTTATTTCAGTTTACAAGTGATAATGTTGCTGACAGAACAATTTTCTGGATAGGTAACATAAATGTGTTATGAATACATTTTTTTTAAGAAACGATGAGTTATTCAGTTTTTTTGAACTTTGAGTCTAGTGGTCTACAATGGTTTATTATTTTGTATTATTCAAATAATTTTTATTTAAAATATGATATGTATCATTAAAAGTATAGACAATTATATTCATCTAGTGATCATCTATATAGTAATCCTCATATACAATGACATTATAATATACCTTATATAGATGACAAATATTGTTTAAATATTTTGTTTAATTTTCTGGATATTAATGTTATGAAATATTAATTGAGATCCAATGACAAAAATGTTTGATATCTAAGAAAATAACATTATATAACAGTATATAACATTACTGTATACATATTTACTGACTAGTGATCAACCATTATTTAGGTAGGTACTTCATACTTAATATACATAGAATTGAAATAACATTGTAAAAAATTATAATATTATTAATTTCGAAGGAGAAATTGAATTTGCTTTTTATTATTTAACTGCACGAGCATACAAAACTATTCAACCATACGGTGTTTTTAAAACGGTTTAATTTAATAGTTTATGTTTTAGATACGTTTTTCGTTATTTTTTTTTAGAATTATTATTATTATTTTATGTTTGTTATACATTTTTTGATATTAAGAACTTTGTTTAGTCTTCTTTCATCATCTGGATGTATTAATGCTATGCATAAAATATGTGTAAAGTAAAACTACCGACTTAATATTAAAACATAATAAATATCCAGCATTTTAAAATGAATTAAAAAAAATACGTGCAAATAAAATAATTATTTTTTAATATTCATGGTTGAATAATGAACAATACTACGTTAAATTGTATGTATTACATATGTATTAACTGTAATTATTTCAAAAAAAACTAACTTCATTGTAAAACAACTTTTGTGAAGAAAAAAATTTTATTTTTTAAATTGTTATCATTAATATTTCAAAATCCATTACTTTTTAAATTACAACGTGCTTTTTTAATTTTATATTCAGAAGACGAATATTTTTTGGTGTGTCTAGATACATAAAAATCGTATTTCGAATAAGAAGTTAAAATATAGTAATTATTGTTTAAACTTTTAATATTTAGATGAGTGGAGTTGTGGCTACTTCATTTGAATGGATTCTTGATATGTAACAATATTTTCAAAACAATAATGCAGTTCGTGTGAAAAAAGTACCCATTTGTAATATTTTATATTAAAAATAAAAATAAAAAATGTAAATGTATGTTATGTTTTGCGCATGCAAATATAAGTATATTGTAATCATAATAACAATATTATTATGATAATAACGAGTATGTTATGCGAAAAAGAAAATTGTATTATAGACCATAAAGTAATGGATTTTAAATGAGGTTACAAAACTCAAAAGATACGCGTATGAAGTTAAATCCTCGTATTTCATCATTGTAAGCATATCTTGTTCCATATCGAATAAGAAACATTGAGGGTTATTTTTGAGGGGGTAGAATACTGTGCAATCAACTTTTGTTAACACTATTTACATTAAGTACCTACATATAATAGAGTTTTCAATTTTCATCACTCATGAATGTCGTTGACGATGATTGATGAAAAAATATTAAGTTCAGTAGGTAACATTTATGCAATAATTATTGTAACATACAATTTTATAAGTGTATACCTACCTCATAGTAATATTTGTAAGACGTAGTAATTAAATGGACTAAGAATATTCACTGTTGATTTAAATATAAGAATTCAAAATTTATTAAGACGTAACATTTTAATTAATAAAATTGAATAAACCTACCTACATATTAAATGTTAACAAATTAACGACAGACATTAAATATTAAAGAAAAATAGATTTAAATAGATTTTTGTTCATCATTGACGTATAGTAGTGTATCTAGGATTTTTTCTCAGGGGGGATTTAGAGATTATAATAGACACATTCAGTATGCACATAAATTTATATTATTATATGCATGTTGTATTGTGTACACAATTTGGTCTTCGAGGGGGGAGGGAATATAAACTTAACCTAACCACTGAATAGTGCTACAATCTTTGTTCTTATATTTTTCTATCCAAAAGTCTACACCACCGAAGTTATATTAAAAAAATCAATATACAGATGAATAGTATGACTTGTATATATTATATTTATTGTATTTATGTATCATCTTTCTGCAGAAATTTTCGAGTTCATTATGGTTTTTACTAATATATTTTATAATATTTATCTACGTTTTTGATTTAAATTTGATTTTGATTTTTTTTTGTTAAAAAAAATTAATTTCACTAAAATCGATATTGTTTTATTAAATGTGTGTGTATATATAGAGGTTGGGATTCGTATTCTGTTTTTTTGGGCCAATCTATAATATAATTCTAAGTACCTGCGCCACTAGTTATCAGATGATAATATTAATTATTATATAGTTAATTATTTTGTAGTTAATTTATTACAACTATTTTGAAGTTAAAATAAGAACATTAAAGTTAGTTTTATGACCTATGCTACAATTAAAATACATGGTCCTCTCATACTATACTTTATATTCTAAATTTGAAATTATTATTGTAACTTCGATATTATGGGCAAATGTCAAAAATAAAAACATAGTTTTTAGTTAATACTATGAAGAACTTAGGTAGAATAAGTACCTACTTTAACCATTCAGAATTCAAATAAATAATAATCAATCAACAACGATAACAATGGTTTTGTCAAATGTGCAATATGATCATAATAATATTATTTTATAATTAATAAATTAGTATGCAAAATCAGTTGGTTGCTAGGAACTTTTTAATTGTACAGATGTACAATGTATTGCACGACCATTTCATTTACCTACACATGATCAAAAATAGTTTTATTTTATTGTTTCTGATTAACATTCAATTTTGAATACTGAATATTTCATAATATATTATCGCATGGAGTTGTGAAATATTTATGCCATTATATTGATTTACCGATTTACACTCTAAAGCAAAAGTTTCCAAACTTTTCGTCTTTCACGATACAACTCATTTTGGAAAATTTTTAAATTTTGGCAACCCACAACATACTAATGGCTTTTTTTGCTCATTAATTTGTTTCATTGTTAACCATCGCTACCTTTGCGAAAACTCTTAGTTAGACGGTGTCGTTGTGACACTTCAATATACTCACGGATAACAGTCAATGATTTAATAAATTTGGACATCAAAGAAAAGTAATAGATGTATAACATAGTTACACGATAAATATTGGTACCATATATGCATCTATTTTATAGTAATATCTAATATTAAATATTTTAAAATATAAAAATATATTATAATATAATATATTTTAAAACTTTACGTGACCCATTTTTGGTCCAACTTCTGCTCTAAGGTATTTACGAACCAATCGGTACCTAAAGAGAATACGGAGTATTAAGTCTGTACGAGTATATAATATGGCTTAAATAATGTATATATTTTTGATAAGAATAAAATTTAATCGAAATTTGCTATTACAAAGTCTCACGGCCAAAGTTATTATGGTTTTCTTGCGTAAACCACACTTTGCGAGTATAAGGGAAGATCATCCAAGAAGTAATTAAATTTATGTCAGATAAAAAAAAGGAGGTCATTCTATACAGAGGTAGGTCGAGAAGATTAATGTTTACTGTAGGTAATGGATGAGAAGGAAATATCGTTAGAGAGTTGGATAGAAATTGATGTTTCTGTGAAAAGCCGATATTAAACCAAGGAATAGAAAAAAATATATTGTATTTAATAGACTATTTTTGGAAGTGTTATCTTACAAAATAATATCTTTATTATTATAATAGTTTTGAAATATTTGTGTAGGTACTTACTTACATGTTAAGCTATTTTGGTTACAATCTACTAAAATTATTAGGAAGATTAAGCTCAAATAATTTTTGTGAAATTATAAATTTTATATTATAATTTAATAAATACAAATGTTATGATTTTGTATACCTACCTACCTAGTAATTTTTATTTGTTATTTTATTTTTTAAATTAACTTATCGATACCATCAAATATTGGCTATTATTTTTCAGTATGTTACCAAGAAAAAGGCTTAATCATTACGCTAAGATGAAATGTAGACTTTTTAATGTCCAAAATTGCTTAGCATCGCTTACATTTGTAATATAATTACTTATTTAAGCAAATATTATAAAAAAAATTAAGTATACAATTAAGTCTAATTAGTTCTACAATATCTAGTATACTATAATACACTACTGACTACACAGTATACACACGTAAGTAATTTGTTTTGAAAATATGTTTGAATATTTAAACTTTTTCATGTATATAAAGCAGTAATAAATTTAAGTTAGCCAGAAAAAAATATTGATTAAATAGACAATAGAATTGTACATTTATTTAGATACCTGCGAATCATAATTCATAAACTGTAGGGTAGGTACTTATAATGAAACAATATTGGACAATCTTGTTTTTATTCATTTATAATATTGACAAATAATATGAACATATTAATGTTCCTTCTCTCTTTTCTCAAATTAACTTAAAAGATTCTACTCGTTCCATTATACCATATTATATTACCTTTGCTATTCATTTTCATATAACTAATTATGATAAGAATAATCTAATTGATCGGATGATGCGTCAGTTTTTAACAAACAATTATTAAAAATTGTACTTAACGTCCAACATATTTGTATTTTTTTATATACAATAAAAAATAATGTATATTTTGTATAATTATTTTGTTTTTAGTTATCATATCTATTAAATTTAATCTTTCTATAAATTACTATGTATTTTTTGTTAAATTGTAATTTGTAGGTACTATCGGGCATCATGCCCGTTTTTAAATAACAAATAAATAGATGAATATTATCTATTTATTTTATTATGAAATAATTTGACACTAAAAGTTTATCATAGTTTTTATGATATAATGTTTTATTATTACAGTGTATTTGCTAAATACGACGAAAAATTATGAACCAGAGTTTTACATTATAAGTTCTTTTAGTTTTGTCTGTTAGTAGCTATTTATATTAAAGTTGGGACGATGGTGTCATAGTCACGTTGACATTTTTTTTTCAGTCATTGAAAACTGATGGGTTAACTGCATTGCATTTTATACTCGTATTTATCTATTCGTTTACTATTATAACACTTTAGTCTTTAAAGCGGAAGTCTCAGTAATCAATGAACAATTTTTGTTTCTTTTGATTAAAACGTTAACTTGTATAAAAAAATAAAACTATTTTAATCTGTTCTTTTGAAAATAGTAAATCGCACTTCAGGTCAAAGGGCTCGCAAGCAGTTAAACGTCAATGTATTATGCTATTTTTCAGATTCGAGAGAGGCTGCTGGCCAATAACACTATGTATAACCATTTCGATGACAAAAAGATGTCACGGGTGACAGGTCTAGCTAGAAACACACGTCCTGTTATAACAAACAGTATAAACATTTATTATTATATTTTCCGCTATGTACGCAAACCCAAGGATGAACAAATCGATGAGGCCAATCGTACCCGACCACGGTTGCACGGAATATCAGACCGTCGGATCCCGACGGGGGGCCAAGACCCCCAAAAACGGGCCGCCCGGACGGTGCATTCAGCAGCAGCAGAACGCGCGGCAGGCGAACCATCGCGTACCGGAAGCTCCGAACGGCGGCAGACCGGATGCAATCGTTTACAGCGACCGCGACACCATTGTCGGACAGGAGTTGGTCCGGCAGTACTACACGGTGCTGCACAATGCACCGGAACACTTGTGGCGGTTCTACGCTGAGCGGGCGCAGTACTGTCACGTGTTCTCGAACGGCTCGCGGGTCGCGGCAAACGGTCTGCCGCAGGTGCGCGGACTGCTCGAAAGCACGGCGGAGGAGGTCCGCGGCCGCGGGCCGGCGATCGTCGAGTCGGTGAACACGATCCGGTGCGCGCCGGACCAGTTGCTCGTGATGGTCACCTCGGAACAGTTCGTCCAGTCGTTCGTGGTCTGGATCAAGACGTCCAGGACGTTCACCGTGGTCGCGTCCATCGTCCGGGACGCGTTCACCGCGCGGCCGCCCTCGCCGCCGGCCGCGGAAGTCCGCGGCACCGAGACCGACCGCGGAGTCGTCAAAGGACGAACGTCGTCCGACGACCGTCAACTGTTCGTCGGTCACCTGTTGAGCTCCACCACGTCCGAGCATCTGAGGAGAAAGTTCGCCGAGTACGGTGAAGTGGTGAACGTGCGGATCATGAGTGGTTACAACCGGACAGGTAGACCGGCCATGTTCAACTATGGTTTCGTCACGTTCAGCAAGCCCGATGGCGTGGACGCCGCGCTCGCCAGTCAGCCGATTAAGCTGAGCAACGGTAACAAAGTCAACGTGAAACGGACCAATGACCGACGCCGACTCGTTGCCTGAAACAAGGCAATCGATCGATATTACGCATCGCTGTTTGGTTAGGTAAACGGTAGTAATATGATAGTGCGACGCACTTGTGTTTTTGTAATTAAATGTATATATAAAATAATATTATTATGTTAACTCAAACTTGGTCTACTTCTTTCGATCCCATTTTCACTCGTATCACCATAACCGTGTTTACGTGTTCAGCCACTTTGCTGATGTGCCGACACGAAGCTAATTTTTAGATTTTTTGTTTATCAATACAAGTTATTTTCAACGGGTGGCTTCCCAAAAAATTACTCTTGGCCAGATCTGTGAAATTGTTCTAGATTCGCCAGTGGGTATATTTACGTACGTACATAATGTATGTCTCTCGATTTTATCATGACAACCGTCTGGTCTGTGGTTAATGATTAAAAATAAACCCACTTCAAGTCTAAACAACACCAAACTATCTCTATTATAATATTAAAGATTGATAAATCTAGAAATAATATTCATATAATATTATTATAAGACTGGTATTATATATATTTATTTGGAATGGAATAAATTCAAATATAATTATGTAGAATATTCCCGTTTTAAATTGTATGTGGCTACATTTATATATATAAAAAAAAAACACCAACAACTTGGTTAGTATAAAATATTATGTTGTTCTTAAAGAGTATTAATCTTAATAATTTTAAAAAAAGCAACGGAATTTTGAAATGCCATTATTTCAATTCTCAGTATAAAAATTATTTGCCAGCGGTGCTTATGTGCATAATTCTTTCTTTGAAGCAGTATACATTTAAAAGCATATCTACCAGTTATTTCGAACAAAGTTTTATAGATACTGTTTTAAGTTTCCATTTATGCCAAAGGGTAAAAAGTTAACGCTTTGTACTTTAAAGTACAATTAAATCTCGAAGAATAAAGCGTGGTAGTATTCGAACGTCTTCTGATGCATATGTTATATGCAATATTACGTATATATATATATACCTACTATTATTACTTTAAAAAACATTTTTTTCATAGTTTAAATTTTTAAATATACAATGATATGCCATAGTACCATATAAAAATATTTAAAAAGTAATTTAATACTTATATTGAAAATAAGATGTTCACTAGTTTGTAATTACTTACAGAGCTTAAATGGCAATAAATGTGTATTTATTATGGTTTGCTATATTGTTTGTGATTAACGCCAGATTACCCATAAAATATAAATAATACATAATAATATGTAATAAATTAGGAAGGATTGTGTACCACTTATGTGACGTTTTTTATTGCTTCTATTTATATTATGTACTGAAATTTACAGATAAAGGATTAGATAAAAACACTAATGGCTTATTGATGGTAGGATATGGCGACTAAAATACAAAATATCGATAGACATAAACCAATATTTTTTTTTATGCATATTGGTTATACATTAAAAAATTTATAAATTGAAGTGTATATAATGTTAATGTTGATGAGTACTATTATGTATAAAAAAATATATGCCCTGTGCATTTTGGGATTAACTTAACACTAGAGAAACACAGACATTTCTAATTTATTTTGAATGTATAACAAACTAAAATTATTGATATATCGTATTGTACAATGGTTCATACATTCATAACAATATGAAAAAAGTTTACTCAAAATGAATCATATTAATAATATTCAAATATTCAATTTTAAAAGGTGTAGCAGTAGTTGTTTGTTTGATCACACGATTACCTATATAGTTTATGTTCACCGTGGGACAAATAACAAACTCTAAAACTAGGTAACGATAAAAACAACATACCAAAACCTATGTAAAATATTATAGTCAGTTGAAAGCGGAAATGATATGTCCGTGTAATGAAGGAAGACTAAAGCGAACGGATATACCTACACATATTATGTGGTTGTGCTTAAGTATTTGAAATAAAATGTTATGGAATTTCGTCACCGGTGCTACGTAAAGGTAATTCATCTATAAATGTATTCATATATTTTTATTCGTTCTATAACGTATATATATATTATTGCTCGTAGTGAATTTATGTCTTTCTTTATTATCCTTACAAGTCAAAATGCATTTTAATGATTTATACATCTGTTGTTTTGGGCTTAAAAACTAAAAAGTGCTATGGTTGAAATCCATACTTAGAATTGTGTTCAAGGTGAATCTACGTTTATGGTATTTAGGTATTAAAATTTTTTCTGTTTGAAAGAAAACCATTTAAATTATTATTTATAAAATAAATCAAAAATGTTTTTATTATTTTAAAATTGTATCAATTAAAACTACTTATTTTAAGCTTCAGAAAAATAAAAATATAATTTTTAAGGACCTGAAAAATGTTTTTTATAATTATAAATTGTAATCGTAAAAAGTATTTTGTCTACCTATTTATCTTCGTAATTATTTATTTCAGGTCAACCCTCGATCCTTTATGCTAATTAAGTTACACCAATTAAAAATATGATATCAATCTATCTTAATGAATTACTAATTTTGTTGACACTATTGTTAACGACTATGCATATTTTAAAATTAGCATTACGTTATTGTTTCAATTTATATCCTACTCACAAATTATAGTTGTAGCTAACTGAAATACAACAACAATTAATTTGATAAATACTAAACGTATAAAATAGTGTGCTTTAGTGTTATCAATTTTACTCGGGGCTGATTAAAGCTATTATGACACCTACATATATTTAAATAAAATATGTTCATTATAAATATTTTCAATTTCAATTTTTTTTTTTTTTTATCTAATTAACATTATTATTGTTTTTTTGTAGAATATAAAATAATATTTATATTTATATAAAACAAGTCATAACTCATGACATTATATAGTACCACAATAATTCCTAAACAATAATATATAAAAGCTTTGTAGAATATAAAATAATGTTTGTGTATATACTATATACTCTGATATTTGTGTTTTCAGTAAAAATAATAAAATAATCATAAATAATTATTATTGATGAGCATTTGAGTTATAATCATTTAGACATAAAATGTATTAATTAAACTCTTAGCATATGTAAATGTAGAAAACATAACAGTAGTAAACTTCCTCGTTATTATGTAATCAATTATAAATTTATTTTGACACTATTATATTATTATATTCTATATAACAATAATTAAATAATAATAATAAAATAATATTATTATTATTATGAGATTAAAAGAACAGAGAAATACATTATTAATATTGTTGGTGAAAATCATAGGTCTTAATATTTGAAAGCAACGATTTACGATTTACCTATCATTGCTTTCGGATGATGGTTTATTAAAAATTATTATATGCTGAACTTTATTTATATTTATATTTATTTACTTAAAATAAATTAAAAAATAATAACCATCTGATAAGTGATAATAAAGTTATGTGTAATACTGTATTGACTATACATAATATGGTAAATTAGTTATCTAATTAATTATTTGATTAATTCAATTATTCATTAATTATTGGGAAACAATACAACGTAGTAGTATTGTTAATCTGTATACTATACATAATCTACTGAAATTAATTTATGATGTAATATCTATGACTACTGGTTAGATACCATAAATAGTTAAATTATTTATTTAAATAAATTATCTTAACTTAATTGCATTATATCTAATTAAATGCAGAGTAAATATTTTAAATTTTGAAAAGCATCCAACTTAAAAAAAAAAACTATGTATTTATAAAATGGAAATTATGAATTTCATATTTAATAACTTTAACATTTTTTTAAAAAAATAAATAATTTTTGAATAGCAGTTGATTCAAGACTGAAGATTTCGTACAGGTGAGTGGTACCGAGGGTTTCAATACGATCTTGTAGGTTATTTCTGCACTCGGTGAAGATGTGTTTGATCGTGAGTTGAACACCACAGGTAGTGCAGTTGGGTGGGTTCTCTTTTGTCATAAGGTGTCGGTGGGTACATGTAGTGTGACCTATTCTTTGGCGGTTTATAATTGTTTCTTGTCTTCTGGAACGGCCGGGAGGAGGAGGGGGCATGTACCGTTTCCGCCAAAATTTGAAATGACCGATTCCGCCATCGCCCGTTTCCGCCAAATTGAAAAAGGTTCAATTCCCGTTTCCGCCAATCTACCTGCTATGGTAAAATTATTATAATATATTCCATAATACTTGGAATATTATGCATGTATTAAGCCTGTCAACAATTAAATTGATAAATTAAAATAGTAAAAATAAATATAAAATAATCACAATAATTGTAAAAACATAATCAAATTATCAAGCTATTTAATTATTTTTAAGGAATATTTGAGATGAGAACATTGTATATTGACAAATATATTATACTCAAATAAAAAATACAAAATATTTTGTCATACCTAGTTTTATTATAAATACAAAAATTAAAATAATTAAAAAGTCATAATATTTTGTTAATTTATTTAACATAATTGAATGCAACACACTTTACGTACGAATAACGCGATATTAGTTTATTTTTAAAATCAGTTATAGCCTTACTAGTCCTAGCACATTTTAACAAAGTTGATTTATTTTTCGGTGTATTCGGAATATTTAAATTGGCGCTATTTATTTTAATGTAAGTGTCCGTCTGGACATTTTCAACCAACATTTTTAAAAATATACTTATATTTGGGTGTGATTTGTAGAACTGTTGATTAATTTTACCATAGCAGGTAGATTGGCGGAAACGGGAATTGAACCTTTTTCAATTTGGCGGAAACGGGCGATGGCGGAATCGGTCATTTCAAATTTTGGCGGAAACGGGTAATTCCCGGAGGAGGCCATGGGATTATTGATTTTTTAATTTCGTTGAGTTTGGTTGTTTGATTTGACCAGTATTGTTGCCACTTTTTGATTGTGTGATTTTTTATGTATTTTCTTGCATCGGTATAGGAGAAATCTGGTATAGTGATAGCTTCACTAGTCATAGCTTAATCTATTTTTATTTTGACAAGAAAACAAATATCTTCTTCATAGAGCATTATACATAATTATGTTCTTCCAGGTACTTTTGACAATGATGTATTAAGGTGCACATTTTTTTAGCCCTTATTGGTACGTCAATAATAAATTTTTTTAAGAATCAAATGAATTTAAAACTTTAATTTGATTGTATTTAAGTCTAATTATACAAATACGGTTCAAGCAAATTATTTAGTTTCTAATACGTCACCTATAAGGCTACAACATAACTTATTAATAATTTTTGTAATTTTATGCTACCTAATCTAATGAATTATTCGTTATTGTTATTAATATTATTAACAGGCTTGCTACCCAATCCATTGTGTACCTAATAACCTAATACAATCTTATGATAATAATGCATAAGTGAACAATTTAACACAATTAAACAAAGTAAACACAAACAAATAGTATGAATCAATAATATTTTAATGGGTGGTGGTAGTAATACAAACAAAAATAATATTATTAATAATAATTTAAGAGAAGCTTAGGTTCTTACCCATGCTCATATTATGAGTATAACATGTGTCAATTACAATCAAATATAATCAAAGTGTAACAATTTTAATGAACCCAAGAGAGTTGAGACTAAAATGAAAAAAAAAACGATAAAATTGATTAGATAAGTATGATTGAGATAGACATCTTGTTCACAAGCTCTTCGAATAAGTGGTTGTAATATTTTGAAATTAGACTTTAACACATATAAAAGAATAGATTTCAATCTATATTAAAAAGTTTTAGTTTTTCACTACCAACGGGCTATTGAGAATGTACTATTTCAAAGGTGTAGTAGCTACTACACCAATTAATAGAGTTGGGCGTCTCTGCAGATGATCACAAAACGTCAAAGTAAATTCAGTAGTATTATGTATATGTACCAAAGAGATTGGAAATACTGTCAAGAATTAATAGAATATACAGAAACTATTTGATGATAAATGATAATCCAATTTTCAATTTGTATTAAAGCACTTCAACAATATCGATGTACAAGGTATACTTCAATTATAAAAAAATATATATTTTTTCTGTCAATATATTAGTATTTTTTTAATAAAATATTTTATTTATAATATATATACATTTGTGAAAATAAAGGAATATTATTAATTTTCCTTATAATGTAGAAGAAGGAAACCCTTTACACTCTCCCATTACAATGAATACACCACTGACTTTTGATCAAATGTCAATATTATTCAATTTTATCCGTTTTTATTTTCATTAAACGACAGTAAAATTGTGTCAAATAAAGATATAGTACAAAATAATTGTTGAGTTTAGTTAATATAATAGGTTTGTCTTATTTATTGAGTCTAGAATAAATTCTAATTTAGTTAACAATATTAGGTATGTTATTAAATTGTGCGTTCGTGTATTTACCGTATACCTATGATATAAACTTAAAACAAGACAAGTATACACATTTATATGTAGCTAATCAGATTTTGATTATTAGTTTCCTAATAAATTAGGATTTTCGTTATTTTTTCTGCGATCACGTTAGTTTTTGTAAAGATAATAGTTATATTATGCAGATACATATTCAGTTATAATCTGTTTTGCCACTACATAATTTATGAATGTACATTTTTGACTATAAAATTAATTTTATACATAATATATGATATAATTTGACTAAACAAGTGAATCAAATCTAACAATGAATAATAAACACATTTTACCATCAAGGAACTCGATTACATCCCCAAAGGACACAGTGCTTTTCCGTTGATTGTTATAAGATCGATAAATACTAAATAATAACGAGATCAATAAAATAAATATCTAACAAGATTGTAATATTTGTTACAAAAAACATAGAAAAGTAGTACCCGTTCACCCACACCCCGCCCCCTCGAGCATCCCTTAAATACGTCACGAAAGTGGCCTATATTTTGTACCCTGTAGAGACCATGACAGAAATTTTGACGGTTTTCACAAACCTATAATATTATAATATATGTACTATGTACGCCATACGCTATAGGCACGTCATAATATGCAACTACAATGAATTCTAAATATGGCTGCAGGTGAATAAGCTTCTTAGTACGGAAAACCTGCGAATCAATATGTAACGTAAAACCTATTGTCGTTTGATGAGACGAACAAGACTAACGCCATCAGCCTCGGCAAACGGACGATGCGTTTCAACGGACTGGGAGTGATAAGGCTCGAAAATATAATAATATGCTATGTATGTATATAGTATATTACGTATGCAAGAAACGTTTCGCCGAATGACGTAGCGTTGCACAACACACTCGCCAACTCCGTCACAAAAACTGTTTGATCGAGAACCTTTGTGAACCGGACCACGGCCAACCGGCCACCGTCTTCCTTTGATCAACGAATCATACCTAATGTCACGGTCAACTGCTTGCGAGTACCTACACCTTTATGACGTACGCGAGGTGGTCACCACAATGTCAGGTGTATAAATTCGGTCACAGTGGTCCATATTGTATATTCTATACTCACGACAGTAGCGGATCCAGAATTCCAGAAATAACACAGGGGGGGGGGCGAATTGTAAATAATTTACCAACCATTTTGTAGCCCGATATTATAGTAAAAATAACGTACAAGACACAGTAGAGCGATCGCACCCTTACCCTGTATACGCCACTGACTCATGAACGGCTAACAATGATATTTTCTGTCGTCGCAGTCGGCCCAAAAGTCGCCCAGAAAAACGCGTTTGTCATCAGATTTTTTATTCACATCATAGGGCAATGCTTCAATAAAACCGTTACCCCTTTGATAAAATTCACCTAATAATATAATATAGTATTTTTAACACACGAACAATAGGTAATATAATTTCAAGCGTATTTCATACCTATAAATAGTTACATTTTATTTGAATAAATAAAGACAGAAATATTTGTAGCTGTTATTATTATTATAACTATTATTTAGTAATATTTAAAAAAAATTAAATCTGGCACCGGAAATCAGATTACCATGCTTCTGCGCCTTTTGGTCGCGGTGTATTATATACTTTATAATATTATTGTATTTAAAATTGAGTAAAATTAGTTTTATTTTTAGATCGCATTGATACACAAGTAAAATGCGATATGTGATATTGTGATATCATCAACAATAATATAAACAACTCATCATACACATCAATAACAACGATCAGTTTTTGATTTTCTATAATTTTTTATTCTTTTACTCGTTATATTTATAAAACTATCGTACTTATAATCAATTGTAAACGTCATTTTTTTTTGTTTTTGGATGGGATGGAATGGGGTTAAACTTCATTCAAGCTTCTACCCCGTATATCTGTACGCCACATTACTGATAATTTCTGAATTATTTAACAATTTTTATTAGTGAGCAAATGACATGCTCCATATTGTTATTTATTGGTTTAGTTGGAACTATAGTAACTATAAAACGTTGTCTATCTCTGATACGTCGCACCAGTAACGAAGAGGATTTTTATGCTAATAATTAGACTAGACACATAGTTACACCGGGTAAAATTGTACGTAGATATATTGAATAAAATGATTATATTATGAACTATTTTACTTAACGAAGATCTGGTGGTAGCCACACCCAGGGCAAGCGGTGAAAGGAGACTACTTCGGCACGCGTATATGTTGCAATTTTGCAGGCTGAAGTATTATTATGTATTACAAATTTGGTAAAATAGTTATAATAATATATGAGGCGAGACTCCTTGATAGTACAGACAAATTATTGAGAGATACATTCGTTTGGGATATATCATATACACTATACGTAGTATAATATGTACAATGCACATTGTATATATTTTATAATAATAAAACATAAATACTGTAAATGGTCAGCCACACCTATAAAAAATTTTTCATTGTTTTATAAAAACACCTTAATACAGCCTTTATATGGTATTAAATGTTTGATATCAATTTCGATATTTAAGCTTATACTCATGCGTTGAATGTTTAAAATAAAAACATTATTAATTTAAAATAATAATATGAGGTTTCTGCATTGTGTATAATCGTATGTTTAATAATATAGGATCAGTAAATTATACATTTTAAATAATGATAGTGTAAGTAATACATATTTTGTAGTTGTAAGGTTAATAAATAATAAGAACAAAATTCAGACAGTAATATATATCGGTATTGTAGTATTGTACACCATAATCAAACTAATTTTCGCTTAATTTTTAATAACCTCATGAAAGTAAATCGCGGAGATCCGTTATTACTGTTGTAATAATTATAATGCCTGGGGGAACACTGTTTAATGATCAATTTGAATTACATAAGTATTAGCATTTCAATTTATACTATTGAATAAGAAATGAACATTTCCAGTAGGATATTTAATAATAAGTACACCTATATCGACGGGTTCCGAATCATAAATTACTAAATTAGTAGGTAGTAATTAAAGCGATCATGTCATTCATTAAATTGTCATTGAAAAGAAAAAAAATATCACTCAAACGGTTTTTATCCGATTGATATTTTCTGAATTTTTTTTGCATATCAACATAACAGATAAGGATGCAATACATTATTATAGTATTATAATATACTATATTATATTGTTCGAAGTGTCTGCGTGGTGAAATTATTTCATACCATTATATCTTTTTACTCTGGCCGAACAATATTGTTTGAACAACCCACAGATACTTCGTTAGATGTAAGCATTTACTGTTTAGACGTTGGCAAAGTACCCATTTTAGCTTCGTTCACCATGCACGTCATAATTTTATTGTTTGATCGTCACCGCTATATATACTTCTATAGTTATAGTAATATGTCTGTAACAGTTGAGCCTTTGGTTGGAAAAAATAGTGTAACGTAACAGCTGGAACTAATTTTGGTTAGATTATTTTTGAATATTGTTTCAAAGACGGCAACAAAAACATTATTCTGTTTCAAAATTTATATTTATTTCACGAAATTAAGATAATAATATTTAATTTTTGTTCTACTATATTCTTTGGTTTTTTTTAACGGTAAAATGTATGCAGTTATAATAATAAATAATACGCTTTTAATGTTGACTTTTCGCGATTGTGCAACAAATATTAAAATTATAGAAGGATGGGCGTTCAATTATTACAAGTTAACAAGTAGGGAAAATGCGACGGCATTAAACTTGGACAAAATGACAATATATTATATTGTTATAAGCATCGAGACAAGAGTCGGAAGTAGGTATAAACTCAACTATTCTCGGAGTAATTTTTTTTCTCGAAACTCGATTCCAACGCATATAGTATATAATATAGGAGTCCTAGCGACGTGGGGCGCGAGTATAAATCGTTCGACATTTTCGTTTTGCATAATGCAATATCGTGGAAATCGGGTGGGTGGAGGGTGTGGGACGATCGGGGAACATTGCATTTGTCATATTACTATTACAACGACTACAACGCTTCAGTCGCACTTTATCGTAAGTCGTAGGTCTATATAATATAATAATAATATGTGCACCTAACCGTTTTTCTATTTCCTCTTCGCGCATCGCATCCGTTGCAATGTTCGTCCCGTTAACTTCTGCTCTCCGGATAATATACTTCTCTGTTATATTTTTTTTTTTTCGTTAACCAACTGCTCCCCCCCCCGTTCTTTGGTGGTGGGCGGTTGGCGAAGACGTGTCTAGGGCGTGTGTGTGTGTGTGTGTGTGATCTGGATCAGAACGGATATGAATGTTTGATAGGTAGCGGCGGCGGCGTATAGTCACACCCGCTAGCCGCCGGTACTTCAAAGGACGCGCGCACCCCCGCGACGACGACGACTCGCCGCCGGCAGGACGACAACGGACGCGCGCGCGACCACCACCGCCACCAGTAGCACACGCCACAACGATGGCGCCGAACGCGCATCGCCACCGCCTTCTTGATCCGGTCGGTCCGACGGCCGCGATGCTGTTGCTGTTGCTTCCGGTGTGGCTTGCCGCCGTGGCCGCCGACATGGACGCGGCCGCGCATTACACCAACCAGTTCGCCGTCCGAGTGGCCAGCGTTGGCGGCGACCACGGGCAGCAGGCGGACAGGGTGGCCAAGAAACACGGGTTCCTCAACCGTGGACAGGTCAGTTCCGGTTTTTTTCCGTACATGTGTTTTCGATGTAGAGGCGACCATAATAATTATAGCTATCAGTGGTCATACCCACATGTGTCGTATTTTTACTGGTCTTACGATTGTTTTGTATATTTTAATTATTATTATAAATTAAAGTTTTCAATTTTCCTCTACTATTTTCAACCATTTTTCGATCCGAACGGGCGAAATAAACAGTCTCGAGTACATCCCCTACAAATCCGAAATCCTAAGGGTTAGAAATTGAGTCTGGCCGGTACTTTGAAACGTTTATATTTTGATGGTGGTTTAGTGATTGTAAAGGTCTAAATGTATATCGAGGAACTACAAAGAAGTGTCGAAAAAATTAATACGCTTAAGCCATTGCCGTTATAACAGAGACGCATGGCTCACAATAATTTTTCATCTACCATGATTTATTGTTGCTTTCATATTAAATAAATCAACTTGCTACAATCCTGCCTCGGAAGCGCTAAGGCGAGAGCAGTCCGCTTACTGGAACTCTGTCTGAATTTTTTCTTATCAGTTACTGAGCGCGTATTCATGTATGCCATTGCAAGTTCATTAAACCCATAAATTAAATTAAATACACTAACTCAATGTATCATAGAAGATTTTAATTACCATATAACACTCGCAATTATCAGAAAACTGGTGTAACTGTCAAATTTTACTCTCGTCATAATATATAATATATTAAAATTAAAAATCCTTCCTCCCTCTTCAGTGGTGCTTTAATGAGAAATTGATGTTTAATCAAAAGGTTAATAATATCAATGCACCTGTATGTTGGTTGATGGCGAGATTTTCCAAGATTGATTGTTGGAAATTCGTCTATCGCTTACCTATCAGTTTACTAGTTGTTTCATTCAGTATTTTAAATGTAAAGTTAGAGAACAGCAATCGAATTTCAAACAAGGTTTTTTATTATATTTACTATAATAATGTGAAAGGTAATTGTTCAGTTTAAATTATATATTATACAAACAAATCTGTAGTAAATTACGTGTTAACACTTGGGATAATCACCATACACGTTGATATAATAGTAGGTATAACAATAAAATAAATTATGAATCAATTGTTTCAAAATTGTTAAAAGTAAAGTGAATTAAATTATATTATTATGTTATATTATATTAAAATAAAAAAACCTAAAAATATACATTTTTGAAAAACCAATTATACCAATGATCTTTATGTAACTTTTAAAGGAGTTTCTTATCTGAAAAAGTGACAACAGTACACGTAATAATATAATCAAAGGGAAATATTTTCTTTCTTTAAACTTCTGCTATGTCTAACTATATCTAAAATGCTATTAGGATGGCACTGTATGAAACTTTTATAGTTTTTTTAATGTCTGCAATTTTTCATTTTTTTTTTGAAACCTCTTTTTTTGTAACCTCTTTAAGTTTAAAATATAAAATTGAAATTCATATAAAATATTATTGTCTTTGTTTTTAAGGGAAAAACTGATCTTAAAACATTCTAAACATTAACTTAATTTATCTTTGTATTTCATATTCACAGCATCTAATTATTGTTGCCTTAAAATTAATGTGTTTACAACATAGTTACAACCCCTTGATTTTCCATCTTATAATACATAGTTGTAGTAAGTAGTTAAGAAATTATAAACTTGTACCCCTATTTGTTGTATTTAACATTTGGTGTTACCGTATTTCAAGTTACCCAGGTATAGTTTAATTTCAGTTAAATCTGTTAAACTTGATGTACTTCTAAAACAATGTATGTAAGCAACTTGGATGTTTTTATGATAGAATAAAATTTTTTAACATATTTTTAATGGAGGTAAATGCAATAAAATAGGTAGAGATAATATTGAATTGTACTAATTGATACGTGTAAGTAAACCATTTATGAAAAAGCAATAATATATTCATATCACTCCAAAAGTAATATTGAAAATGCAAAATAATAGAACGATGTTAAATTAAATGTTTTTTATTTATTTTTATTAAAATATCAACAGATAAATACACTATTTATTATGATAGTTAATAAAATATTAAGCACAATGTAAATAGTTTACTTGAGTTATTAATGTGAGATAAGAGCAAAAGATAAAAAAAATTAACAAAGGGACCAGTGGAATTTATTAAAGAAGGCATTACTTTAATGACGGTGAGTGAGAAAATAAATAGCTTATATATATTCATTTAAACATCCACTATACGAGTATTCTAAATACTTTGATCAGATATTTAGTTTCAATATTTACCACATAACTATAAATTAAGACTTTTGACAAACTTAAGTATTACTATAATCGTTAGTGTTATAGTATCCTTACTTATAAAATATGTATTATACTAATATCATATTAATAAATAGTTCACCATATACATCTTAAACACTAGCTAAATATTATAGCTTACTTCATTCTTAACCGTCGAATATTGACCGATTTTAGATTTATTGGTAATATGCTGTAGGTACTTAATACTTAAAAATTCGAATCCCCCATAATTAATATGCTTTAATATACTCAAAACGCACATGGAAAGTTGCAAAATATTCTGAATTGCATCACATTAATAAAAATAACTTTTAAATTATAGTACCCATTAATACCTACACGAAATATATTTATGAAAAACCACATTTCAATTAAAAATGAATGACAATAATATTTACAGATAATTATGTTAGTAAATATAGTTTCATAATAAATTTGATCGTCACGTGTCTATAGCATGATATAAAATATTAAGCTTTCTTCTATGACAAACATAAACTGTATTTTATACAGATCATAAGCAGAATGATATTTTCTATTGTCATATTATTTTTTTTACCTCGTTGGGTGTGTTCAAGATAGAGTTAATAAACTTAAGCTAGAGTGAAGTTGTGTTCTCAAATTAGAAATATATTAATAGAATTACATATTGTTTGTCATTAAACTATTCAAGTTTTTTTTACCTTTAGTGACTGTTGTTAATCGAACCTAAAATATTACACTTTTAAAATGCATATTTCGTTTACGTCAAGGTCGTAACCAGGAAAAATGTTTATATGATGAAAGTGTGGTGAGAGGGTAGGGTGAATTACCTAATTAATATTTTTATTTGTCTTCAGTTTACTTTTTGAAATCAACGTCAATCCGTTGTACAATACTTTCAGTACACTGCAAGACAACATTTGATTTCAATTATATTTTAGATTCTGAGAGGAGCGATAAATGAAATGGTTTTATAATGATTTTATTTTTATTTTCATCATTATTAGATTTTGGTCATTTTTAAATGATTCCATCTTCAACTTGAGGTGGTTTCTGATAGTAAACTGTATCTAGTTGGTACTTTGTAGTGAGGGGGAGGGGGTAGAAGTAAAAAGTTTACGTAGTATTAGTTCTTGGTAAAATCGATTTCGTTATTTTATTGTAATTATTCAAAAATTAATAACTGTAGATGGACCCCAGTAATTTTTATAAAAATTTAAAATTAAACTTTACTCGACATAATAATATTATATATATTTAGAATTATCATAATTATTTTTTTTTCTAGTTTTTGTCTGCTAATAAAAATGCAGATGCCCTGTCAAAATGAGATATAAGATATTCTTATAAATTAAAACTAAAAATTGAGCATAAGTCCTTATTAATTAATTTAACCATTTGAGGAAGGACTTTGGAAGAACGTTATCAACATTTGCTATTTATTTTGTAGATAAAAATGAAAACTTTAGTTTTATTTCTATTTAAGTTTTTGTATGATTACCATATTTACATAAACTATTTATACGTTTAATACAAACTTAAAATTGTTTAGTAAGTACCAAAAGTAACATTTGTCTGAAAGTATTTATTTTAGAATATGTGATAAATTAATATTATTACAATTTAAATACCCTTTCCTCGACTTCCGTCAATAGACGATTTTTTTCACTTGCCTATTGGATATCTTACCTAATTAATTGATCACTCAAACTTATTATACACAATATTTATATTTTATACGATTTGTATATTTTTATAAATAGACTATAATTCATTAATGTACAAAATATGCATGGCTATAGTTAATATTTACATAGTTCATTAAATTTTAAGAACATGTACTACTTTATAGCAAAACTAAATTATAATAATTATTATGTTTTTATAGCTAAACAGTTTTTTCTAATTAATTCTGAAAACCACATTGATTTTGATTCCTAAAATAGTCTTTATACTTTATTAAAATTTGAAATAGAAGATAACATATACATAATATAATAACTATAATTATTACAACACAATATAAGTACATAAAATATATTAGGTAGGTATATTGGTTTTACAACATTTTATATTTTTATACATGGCTAATTATATTATTCGGGTCGAAAGAAGGATGTAAATTAGGTTACAAGTCACATTTGGAAGTATACATCTACCAATTTAGCTGATATTTTTAATTTTATGTGAATTTCTTGATTTTATCAGTAACTTTTCTAAGTATAGGGAAAAAAACTACTGACAACTAAAAAAGTGTTTCTAGAGAAATCTCAATAAACTCGGTTTTTATCAATCTCAGTTTAAAACTGTTCACTTTATACTATGACACTGTATATTTTATAATAATTATGGAATTCTAGATAATATACTATACCTATATTGTTCACCAAAGTAAGTTAAGTTTAATGAGATCCTAAATTCAACTAATTATCCAGTTTCTATATTTTATACTTCTGGTGAAAAGATGAATATATTGGTTTTGCAACGTGAGTGTGTTTTTTTCAAATTAATTATTTCTACATAAAAAAAATGTGGAAAGTAGGTAACCCCTCTGCTGTACATTAGTTGCTGAGTGTACTTCGTCATTGAGTAGGTACACTGTAACGTATACATATAAAAGAACTTGTCCTGACTGACTGACTGACTGATTCATCATCGCGTAGCTGGAACCACCGAAACTATGACTATGAAATTTGGTAAGATGTAAATGATTTTCCGAAATTCACATTTTAAAGACGTTGAAAAATAAGGATTTTGAAATTCACGGTGGAAATTGAAACTTTTGTTCTATATAAATGGTTGCCATTGGTTACTCTGACGGGTCAGGTACAATCATGCATCAAATCGTCGCGTTTACATTGCCTGATTAAAGAAACGATATCTTAAAACCAAATGTATGTTTTTAGTTTATATAGGTACTCAAAAACAACAGATTCGATTGATTTTGACGAAAATCTCAGAGATTGTTTTTAGAGATATCAAAAAGATTTAAGAGAGTATGCCGCAGTTTAATCCATGTTCAAAATATATCAAGTGATAAATCCAATCCACGACACTTGGTTGCCCATCTAGGTTGAATTATTTCACAAAGCTGTTAGGTACACTGATGGTCGATTTGTCCGTGAACTGAAGTATACTAAAACTGAGATATACTCAAACCAAGATACAAGTATATACTACTTAGTGTATATCTTATATATTATAGCATTTGCAGAATAAAAAAAACTGCACGCACACGAAGCTGGTTTATTCAACTAGTATATTATATATTATATATTACTTATACTTTAATATGTTATTTATGTTTTTTTTTCAACGTATACAATAATTGGGCAATGACATACAATTAATTTAATTGTTTTAAAAATGCCATTGTGAATTGTGACATCATGTACCTATATAAAATAAGTAGCTTGAAATCTCCGCGAAAAATATTTTTGAATTAAAAAAAATAACTAAAACCGTCATTTTACGTTTATATTATATCTAATTTCGTCCGAATATTAACTTAAAATGTCTATAAACAAATTGTATATGTTTATTTTTTTTGGATTTTTGGGTACCGTCATGAACTATTTAGGAGTTACCATGCATTACAATTTCAAATGTATGAAGAATTAACATTTTTAGTATTATAGTTGTGCTCCCTAAGTTATTTCCTTTATATAAATTTGCACAAATTTTAAAAGTGTTTCTTGATAGTTACATAGAATAACATTCATACGTATTATAGTAATATTCTATATCACATAATATAATTTAAATTTTAAATTGCAGTAATAACTATTTATTTTAGACTTTACAGTATAAGATTTCTGAAGGATGAGTTATTAAAGTAAATATAGAAATACAGATTTATTATGTTTAGTGAGGCATGTGTACTAGATTATTACACTTTAAGTTTTAAGCAAGTTTCATTATTTAAATCTCATTGGGTTTGCATTAATAAAAAAAAGTCTTTGGATACATAACAAATGTATTTTGAATTAAAACAACAATATTCAAATTGGCTAATGTAGGTCATTATTATTATTATGTATCACACGTTTCATGTAAGTTTAATGTGCATTCTACATTCAACAATATAACATAAAATAAAAATGTTCTAAAATAATTTGTGTACTTATTTCAATGATAAATGTATTACATTTATTATTGTGTAAAGTAATAATAAAACTTCATATATTTACATTTATATGAGTATACCTACCTATGTAGTATGTGTGCTTGTTATACCGGTACCCGCAATGTTTTTTTTTACTCTTTATCACTCTATATTTCTTAAGGGAATCAATTGTTTACGAAGCCATAGTACAATATATACATATATTACATATATGAACTCGTATAATATATTAATTGGAACACAATATTCACAAATGTATGTTATTTTCTCTTTATTATATATCAGGGAAAGGTTGTTGGTAACACATAAAATAGAGAATAGTAATAATATGTTAATTTGTATTATACAATGTAATTAAATAATTTATAAGTTATGTATTTCAAATAGAAAAAATATGAAGTTTCAAAATTAATTATTCTATGTAATAATTATTTTTTGCTATTGACAAATGTAAAAATAGAAATTGTATAATATTATTATTCAATAACTTTTGATTTGTAACAAATGTGTATGTTAAAACTCAGCATAAATCCACATTTAAAAAAAAAAAAAAATAGAATACATTTCAAAATTATATTATTATATTATTTAAACCAACAAAAGCTAGATAGTAATAAACGACTTAAATAATCTTAATAGGATCAGAAGTGACCGCCTATCACGTTTCATACACCTCAGGTAGTGGCATGTCAGTATGCTGTGAATTTCTGATATTAACTTTGAAAATGATTCTAGGTGGAGGTTGGTAAAAACCACGGTGGCTTACATTTTTCGAATATTTTTAACGGTTGATGATAGTCATCCCCGTACGCTCAGAGAAACTATAGAGAAAATTGAAACTTTTTGATACCAGTATTTAAAAGACTATAAGTAAATAAAATATAATTGTATAACAACATAATCTTAGTTTTACTCAAAAAATAAGTAATGGCTGAAGGACTATATTTTCTTTTAATACGGATAATAGTTCGCATAATTTTTAGATAGTACACAATTTCATATCTTGCTAGTAATTAAAAAAATAAATATATTTTACTATTATCTTAGTAAGTTAATTATATATTTAGTATTCGGCTACCTACTTAAATATTTTTCGAATACAAATCAAATGGTGATAAAAAAAATACAATACATAATATGAATGCAATTATATACCTATATATTATACAAATAAAAAGGAATCTTTTTACAATACATTATTTGATTGATAAGGAAAATGAATCAACATCGTTTTAATACAAAATGTTGTTATCAAAATGAAACAATAATAAAAATTTAAGTACAACTTGGAACTATACGTTTCTTCGTGTGTGGTGGTGAATAGTGGTTTGCAAAAGTACTGCAATCAATGGGTACAATTACATTTTTTTTTTAAATTATCAAAGGGTCTGTTTTTGTTAGGTATAATATACATTAAAAATGTCTGATAGAACCCAACGATTACCAACGCAGGTACATGTAAAACATTAGCAACAAGCGTAAAAAGGTATTGGTCAATGGACACCCTTCTAAACCTTTAAGCAAATATTGCAGATGATATCATTATATAATTGAGGGTTGATAACTATTATTAGGGGAATTTGTTTTTACCTAATCGCAAACCCAACTAATACCGTCACCGTATTTACGTATTATGTTAATAGCTATAATCTTTGGCGAGACTATAAAATGTTAGTAGTGAATACATATTTTTGATGTTTATTTCTATTTAGATTCAAATACAAAAGTGAGTAACTGGTAAATTATTCCTGATTTGTGCATCAATAAAAATTGTTTTAAAAATTCAAAAATGTTTTATTCTTTATCATAGATTTCTAGTTACAAATTCATTAGGCATAATGAGTTAGACTTTCTTAATTCACGCATTAAATATAAATAAGTAACATAAAAAATCGTAAAACTATAATAATATTATATAGGTAGGTAGGTAACTTTGATATAATTAATATATTAATAATACATCAGTCAGTTTTTAGTCGTATAAAATAATCATTAACCTAACTAAACAATTTATTATTATTATGTAAAGTAACGTTTATTTGCATTTTGTATATTTTAAACAATAAATTTATGTGTTGCATCCGAAATAATCATGAAATAATAATGAGACAATAGGAATACCTAAATTACAAATTATTAAGAGTTAAGACAGCATATTTTTTCTAAATTACATGACTAATTGAGTATGTATAAATTCAATAATCAAAACATTTTACTATATTATAATATTAATTGTATTATTTTATATAACATTTTGTAAATTTAAAATTAATAGTGAACAATATAGTAATAATGAAAGTGTAGTTAGATTATTATTGAAATTCTGCGGTTTTAATAAATTATGAAATTTTTTTTTACATAATTTCACAAAAATGTAAATTCTAGGTTTCATTATTTATTTATTTCATCTGTGAAATCAAAGCACCGCTTACTCTTTAGATATTTTTAACTATTACATATTTTATTTTATTTTAGTTAAAATCTATAATTTGTAAAAAAATTGCATATCCATAAAATGCACCTATAAGGTAAACATTATTTATTTTCAGATATTTTAATGGCATAGTATACCAATCAAAAAGTAAACTATAAATATAGTTATGATGTTTTTAAATTTAAAAACGACAATGTTTTTGTAAATTCATTCATTATCTTCGATTCTACCTATATATTTTTATTTAGAAAAGTATTTTTACTCACATATAACTCTAGTATTTACTAATATGTCAAAAACATTTTGAATATTTGATACTATATTTAAAGAAACGTGTCTAGGTTAGTGAGTTGTAGTGTAATACATAATACATAATATGTCTATGTCAACACTCATAAGTCATAAGACTATACCGTCAGAGGAGTCTGTGGTTGTTGGTACTATATGCAAATTTATGACTATGAAGCAAGTTGATTGGGTGCAGTTTCTTAGAGTCAGCATGTCTAAAATTGTTGATTATGCTGCCTTGTTTTTTTTTTCATTTAAAAGTTGAAGATGATAGATAAAAGCTTATGTTTAATGTATAGATGACAGTCATTACATTTTCAGACATTTATGCAAATTATATATTTTACATTTGGAACCAATTGCAGAAACCCATCTGATCAAGTAATGCTTAAGGTACTCTGCGTGTAGAGCAGATTATATGAACGATTGAATACAATTAAATAACATAAAAAATTGTACATATTTAATGTGTATTAGTCTTATCTATTTGTTTTATCAGTCTTCTCAAATTCTATTTTTTTTATATTTAAAATCAACCAATTATTTGATATTTGATTCAGAAAACTTTATTAATTGAATAATATATTCTTATAGACACTATTTTGTATTTTGATAAAATTAAAGATAAAATTAAAGAGTAATATTCCTAATTAAGAGACATTATTCATTATACCTATATACATTTCCATTGCCATATTATTGTTTTAAAATTATTTTACATAAAAATAAAAATATCTGTTATTTAGCACTAAAAAATAATTTTCTGGAAAATAATTAAAATACAAGTATTTAGGGTAATTAATAAAATACATTATAGATGTAAGTTATAACTAGTGACGTTTATCATTTAATAAAATTGTACATGCGTGTAAAAATTGCAAAACCACTTTTTTATTATAGCTTGATGATAAAAGCTGTCATATAAATTACATTGGTTTCAAACATTGATGTCATGTTGCTTATTAAAGGCCAAAATCGTGACCAGTGAATGATTTTATACAACTAACACATCGATGAAAATACTATTTTCTTCGATGAACAAAGTTGATTTATTGCTTGCTAGGACGTCTCTGGAGAAGCATGAAAGCCAATTTAGGAAATCCCAAGACCATTACGAACATCAAAATTGCTTAAAGACGGTTTACATGGTAACGTCCATACTCCATAGTCAATAGTGGATAACCTATTTTTAATTTTCACTCAAACTATTTTCTTGAATAACATTATGGTTTCAGTTATCTATCATCCATTTATTATAAAAAACTAATTTTCCTTTCTTTCTTTATTTCTTTGTTCTTTATAGACTCAAATCGACTGGAACGTTTTCAATTTTGTTTAAACTCACGAAAATCAAATATTTTGTTTGTTTATATGGCATTGCTTTGAGATAATAAAATAATATTTATGATTGGATACAAATCTTTTTTTAATCGTTAAAAATTCAAATTTTTATAAAATTGCGTATAAATATTATTTCTCTACAAAAATGTTCTTATTTTTTATTTTAATAACGAACATCATCTACGGATACTAGATTTTTCATCAAATGTTTACACAAGCATTTTCAATACATGATACAATTTTTAATTTTTTAAATATTATTTATAGACATTTATGTTTTTAATTTTTGTGCCTGGATTTTTGGGGGAGGGGTAGGAGGGGAAGCATAAGTAAAATATACAAACAGAAAAAAAAAATATAAAAAACGATAGTTTTTATGAAAATACCAGTTTTTGGCAAAATCAAATAATGAATAACTTATACTTTCTATAGAAGCATACTAAAATAATTAAAATATAGTTTGAATCGTTTTGAAATCCTATTTATTTATTTAATTTTTTTTAAAGATTCTCAGTAATAACTATTATTGCTCGAAAATTATAATGTATAATCATATCTATACAATGGTAAGTTGAATGCATTATTTGTTTTTTCATAACATTGTATAGGTATTATACCAATTAAACAAAATTTTTATTTTTATTTTTATGCTAGAATCATAAATAAAATTGTTTTTAGAATATTCATTTAATATATTGTATAAATTACAGTACTTAAGGCTTTATACTATTATAGACAGAAAACACTCTAAAACAAGATAAAAATTATAATATGATTACTAATTACAATTAAAATTACAGTTAAAAACAACTCATTTACTTTTCGTCTCTCTATTGTAATTTGTATATAATTTACCAAAGGAGAATATTTTGTTATAATATAATCGGTGTTTTATTTCATTTTGTTAAAGAACCAACATTATTTTTAGTTTAAAGCAACTTCGTGCTGTTTACTTGGGATTTCTGTTTTAACTATAAAATAGACAAGTAACCAACAATTTAAAGTGCGAAGCATTTGTTTAAAACTTTATTAACTTTATTCTTTTGAAGTGTAATATAACGTGGTTAAGCTATTCGAAGAACCATCAAACCACATACCTCATATTATTTGCTCATTGCTTAAATATTTTTGCAACCGAGTTCGTTTGTGGAAATTGGAAACAAGTTTTAAGCTGTTCTTCTTCTTTTAATCCATAATTTACTAAAGAAAACTATTTGGTATATTTTAATTTTAAAGTTATGGACTAAATACTGAAATAAACTGAACATTTAGCAAAATATTATATTTTTAATTTAAATTGTATGAACACAATATTCTGGAATTAATGTTACACCATATAAACGTAAAGAAACTATTTCCCTTTAACGTTTCTTACAATGTTGGATCAATTGAATTAAAAAATCTTCTATGGATTTCTCTTATAGGTAACGATAATTGGGAAAAATGAGATTTTCTTAGAAAAACTCGAATGTTCATTTTGACTTGAACTAAAATGTGCTGAATGCTTTTTCTTTTATCCCAAAAAGCCTTCTTGTCCGACCAATGCCTAATTCATGTAATGCGATTTCTCCTTAAGACTAGTTTTACAGGATATCTTCTTTAAATCGATTGCATTCGAAATATTGTGTATTTTAAAGGTTTTACGGGATAATATAACCGCGTAAACTCTTAATGTAGCTAATTGCAATTTTAAATAATCTATGAAGTTGGAAAATATAACAAGAATTTTTCTATTTTTTGCTGTTTTGTTACCTATACTTATATCATGACTCATCATCGTTTTTAAGTATTTGTAATACATTTTTTTTTATCAGTGATAATACATACTATTATACTCAATGATATTATGTGTAATGTAGCAATCGATTATATACCTGCAGTTGCATTATTGTTTTAATTTTTGAGGACTTTTGAAATATTTTTATATATTTAATTAAGCTCTTGATATTATCATTACATCAATATTATTAAAAGCAATATCAAATTTTCGATAGTTTATCAGTAACTTGTTTTCACTACACTCATCAATAGAAACTATTTTAGAACATTGTATTTTTATAAACTTGAATACAACATTAATAAATTCATCATTATGAAAACACTGACAATCGACATACATCCAAATAATTTCGCATCCTCAACCAGTGACCACCACAGACAACATTCCCGCCCATCACCTTTCACGATACTAAACAGATGATACGAAAAATACGTACAAATACGTTGTCAAAACACGAACCAAATTAAATTAAATAAAACCTACTATTATTCACTGACCTAACAATCATAGACGCAGAAGAAATTTCAGGAAACGATTATCAACGGTCTAAGATCAACCTGTCTTGCGATGAACTTTCAATATATTGTAGGATATGCAGTGTCATAATTTCTTTCAAACACATATTATCCAACTGTTAGCGAGGAACAAACAAATTTAGCGTGCTACTTGATATTTTGTATGCTGCACAGGAAAAAAAAATTGAATGACATAATAGTATAATATGTATTTTTAAAATTATGATTTAAAAAATGTATGAATGGGGTTCTATGGTAATGTATTTATATTAGTCATCGGTTACTAAGGAAAACTTACAACAAATCTGATTTTAAAAAATCCGTTTTTATTTTAGTTTTACTATGGCAATATAAATATAATATTCATCAGTTGTCTGGGGAAACATAGGCACAATAACTTGAAATTATAAGGCTTTAACAATAATGTAAGCTTTGTTAAAGTTTGGTTGAAATGGCAATAATAAACCACGCGAAATGAGTCAGTAAAAAGTTCTGTTTAGGCCAAAATCATAATGCACATGTTAAAACAGTATACCTACTCAAAATCCTATAGGACTTATACTTCTAATATTCAACATCCAGAAATGAGGATTGTAAAAATAAATTAAATTTATTATATATCAAATACATCAAATATATATGTTATTGTAAATTTATTATTATTTAATCCATTTGTATTCATGTATTTTACTTACAAAAAAAAATGTAATCCACATAAAAAATGTAAAATATTACTATAACAAATTTAACAACTCCCAATAGCCACGCTTCAGAGGATTATTTCTTTGAATAAAAATAAAATTCACGACAACAACATAGTGGTTCTTAGTAAAAGTGTTAGGATTTTGAAAATCCATATTTTTATTTTTTACTATAACAATAAGTATTTTTAAATATAATTATAATAGTAAGGATGTGCATAATTTTTAATATAATTTTCGATTGAAAATCGATCAGAATGTAAAAATCGAGGTTACTTAAGGTCAACCCCGGTGTATGATATGTCAAAAAGTATGGGAGGTCCAAAACTAAATAAAACAAAAAAAAAAAATAGAACAAAAATGACTTATGACTGAACTCGTATACTAGGAAGCGTAGGACGGAGAGAAAGAAAAAGAAATTTACAATAAACCTATTTTAAATTTTCAAAAGGCATGTTGAAAATAAATAATTCTAAATTTATTGATCTAATTAGTACCTTAAAACGTAAACCAGGCATAAGTTTTTATTACTTTAATTGTTGTATCATCAACAGATACACATTTTTTTTTTAATCTTGGTAAATAATAGCATGACTTTAGTATTCAGTCCACTTTAATTAAAACTTATGCATTGTCAATTGGATAAATACACCAGAGAAAATACTGTGCCGTGAAATAGTATTTAACACAATCTAAATCGTTTTACAAAATTGGTAGTTGAAGATTAATTTAAAAATCTGAAATCAAATTAAAAAATGCTTTTATATTTACTTGCTTATTGTATTTTTTTTTTAATTTTTAGGTCAAACGATCATTAAATGAAAGCTACAAATACATTTATTGTTTTTGGTTTTTACTACATAAGTAAATTGTATTAAAAAATCTACAAATAAAAATGTTGAAATTTATTTCAATGTGAAAAATGAATTTATTCTGTTTTCAATAACATCAATAATGGTTCTTTGTATGAAAAATAATTAAATATATAGGTACACATATATTATAATATAATATAGTACAGTAGAACTTCCATATAACGGTCACCGAAGGGACTGTAAATAATGACCGCTTTTTAGAGGTGCCCGTTCTACAGAGGTAGGATAACACTAGGATAACACACGATGGGGCCAAAAAATTTAACCGTTACATAGAGGTGACCGTCCTATAGAGGTGACCGTTAACGGAAGTTTTACTGTAATATAAGTACTAATTTAATGTAATATACATATTATATTTCTTATGGGTATTGAAGTAGTGTTTCTCTATCACTTCATCCGGGGTTTTAAAATGACAACAACATTTAAGTCTTATTGTTACAATTTTAACTACCACTAATATTTTACGTAAAATTCACACTTAACTCTTGTTATATATTGTATATATGTTATTATAATAATATATATTTTTATAATTACCAGAATTGAAAATATGCAATTCAATTCCCACAACATATTTTATAAATTGATGAAGAAGTATTTTAATGATTTTAATTTTTATTAATTACCAAATATTAGCAACGTGGATCAAGTTTTCATTACATTAAAATGTATTATAAATTTTGTTAAATTACGTATTGCACTTGACTTGAAAAACACGTTATTTAGTTTTATTAATTCATTTATATTAAAAACTGAAATGTCATATTTATAAATGCTATAAATGTTTTAATAACAAAAAACGGTTATGTTTATGTATATTTGAAAATAAACAAAACAAAATGCGGAAATATGGACCCTTAAAATATCGTTTGATCTGCAATTGAACTTTGTTCATTACGATATTATTGATCGAGCGAGAACCATCTACTATGTATCAATGTGTACATATAAATATAAATATATTGCGTGAGGAATTTAAAGGTTGTGTTGTATTGTGTATACTTTGCAACGACGAATACTAAAATGAAAAAAGTTTATACTTTCAGTCGTATATTTTGTTTTTCGATTTCGGTTGTAGGCTGTATATTTCATACATTTAAATTGAAAAAAACTTTATGTTGTATTATAGCTGACTTAACGGTTTATTCTATACATTGAAAATATTTATCGTCAAAGTATATGATTAATTAGTATCACCAACTCTATAAACAATGTGTATTGTAAATGTTAATTAAATATGTAATCCCTAAACATTGTGTTGCGAAATTACAATAAATAATAAATGTAATTAATATTACCTGCATAGAAGTATAACTTGAATAGAAGTCTATTGTATCTATAGTTTATGTCAAAAACATAATCTGCAATTTGTATAGATATTATTGCTATATTTTTTTTAAAATTATAGACAAATTAGTTGTTTTGATGAAATCATTTAAATATATTATAAATAGAACAATCATTTGAATATTTATTATGTTTTGTAATATTATAATATATAAAATAAGGTTTATAAGATAAAGTGTTATGTGGTAATTTTACCTATGATACATACTGTAAAAAAATAAATATTGTAGGTATTTGAAGTTTAAATAAATATAATAATATAATCATTTTTGTAGGTATAAATAAACCATCACAAAAGATACAAAAAAAAAAAAAACGATTGTAAGTACTAAGGAGTAAGTATTGTAAGTCCACCAAAATCTGGTTATTCTCGACTCTTCGTGTTAAGGAATTCCTTCAATCATATATTTTATATACGTCCATATTTACCAAAATTAATATAAATATTTTTTATTTTTTGTTTTTTCTACCTCTGAACAATAATACTGTTATTAAATTGTATTATATTAGTAAGGAGGAGACTAATATTTATTCGTGTGAAATTTTCAAAGTAGTTTTTATTTTATATCATTATTTTTCTTTTCTCCCTTGGGTACCAATAAGACAATGCTTTTGGACTGATAGTAATGAAATTACACTTTTATTGGATTCAACTGACGTGGATATTAAAACTAAATTTTGAAAATATTTTATGTTCTCCACTGTTTGAATTCCAAAATAATAAAACGATGTTATTTTAATTATATTTTAAGAACATTGTTTCTATAAACAATATCAAATTTAACAGAGACGTTTTATTTTAAATTGTATTTGCAAATTAAAAGTGCATATACGTATTTTACTTTAAAATTAAAATAACAAAAATAAATCAATAAAATATTAAGAAAAAGTATGCCTAATGCTCATGGTTCAGGTTTATACTCTGAGGCTTATGAATTTATTTGAAATAAGTTAAATTATTGTGACAAAAAGACTGAATATTAATTCAATAGAACTTATCGAGTTTGATTCTTTAAGCTCTGGTAACTATTTCGTATGATTTTACTTTGGCCAATAATAAATTAGACATTTAGTATTAAACTGTTAAAAAAAAACATTAACTTTTCATTAAATTTATTAATTTTTTATGATATTCAAAATTAAAATAACAATTTATTCTTGATAATAATTGTTCTGTAAAAAAATTTAAACTGTTACTTAAACGATAGTTTTATGATCGTCACTAGTTTTATATAAGTTTCAGAAAGAAATGCTATACAATAATACTTTAATAACCAAGACTCAGATTAGTTTTCAGTATTTATTTATTTTTAATTATTGCTTATATACTAAATAATATACTATGAATAATATAATAATATGTTCACGCTAAGGCAATATAAGCGAGACAAATATTCTGCTTCAAATTCCAATTAGGTTTTTGGTACCTATTAATTTCTCGAAATACATTGACTTAGTCAATGGGATATGAGAATTTCATGATAAGCATATGTATCATAGTCTTATGTAAATTTATAATGTATGCGTTACGGTTCCAAATCCAAAAATGAAAAAAGTTTACACTTTGGTAATATATTTTGTTTCTGATACCAAAAGTATAATGTGCAAATCTAAATTGCAAAAAGTTTGTTTGTCACTGATTTGGTTTTTGACAATGATCGACGATATTCAGGATCAATATAGCAAAATTAAAACTTACATGTCTATTGTATTATATATAAATTGTGAATTGCAGTTTAAATATTTACTCTTTCAAATTTTAATATTATAATACTTTATGTATTTAGCACTTTGAGTACCTAGTGGGAATTGTGACAGAAGGAACATTAAAACATTATTAATTTTATAATCTTAGGGAGAAAGTTAATTTTAAAATATATGTTATTTGATTTTTAAAAATAAGCAAAAATGTCATAATTTTAGGAGTAATTTATTGGTAGGTTTATGTTGATAATAAATTTAGTTTCTGGAGCGATAAATGCTTTGGTATTAGGTATTCAATGATGTACGTTTTATTTATTTCTGTGTCAGTCATCACGTTTTTGAATCGTAATAATGCTACGGTTTTTAATTTTGAAGATGGTTTCTGGTAGAAATTTGATTATAGAAAATATTTTTTGTAGATAGAGGCCAAAAGTAAAATATTTTCAGTACTTTTTCATAATATTAGAAAAATCCAAATTTAAAGAAAATTGTCACTTTTATTCAGAACCAGTTTTTGACAAATTCGGTGTTGTTTTTTTAGTGTAACTCAAAAACAAATAATTTAAATTGAGAGTTTTACAAAATAGGCATAAAATAAATTACAAAATATTTTGGCTCTGTTTTTGTTAGTTTGTATAGGTATTTTAAATTGTCGACTTTAACTAATTAATTTTTTATGATTTATGTTAAGTAGGTATGATGTAATTTTTGATTTCTGGTAAAACAGCTTGGATGTATAATATAAAATTCCTTATAAGTTGTAACTTGTTTATAAACCAATTAAAAAATATCGAGAATCCATGATTACAATAATTTTTTATAAGCGTTTAAAATTAGAATTTTAATGAAAATCGCGAGTTTAAAAATATAGATAAATAAATACCTACCTAAGGTTTGAAAATAAAATACAAAATTTCTCATAAGCTATATTTGTTAATTAATATTATAAAAATGAAGCTGAGCATAGTTTTAATAATATTTATTAATTATTAGTAGCGTCTGAAGTTTAAATGTTAACGAAATTGGATATTTACGCATAAAATAACTATTTCTCATCAAACGGTTTTAGTTTTTTTTTTTTCAATTTAAGCTATCGATCATTTATACCAATATAACACTAACGTATTCGTTTTATTAATATGGTAAGTCAGTATTGACTCAATAGTTAAAAAAGGGTGATTCACAAAGCAAGCTGTTCCCCATTTTTCTTTTAATGATAAAGTTCAATTTTTTAAATATATAAAATGGAAACGTTATAGTTAAAAAAACTAAGATAGTAATTTACTAAAGGTATTGGCAACTAATTACATTTATTGATTTGCTGTATTAAATCAGAATTATTTTATTCAGTGATACTTAATCGATAAAAACGATATTATGATATGCTTGTTACCACGTTACACGGATAAAGACTTGTAAGAATATTACTTAATACGTTTATCCACTCAGACCTTCAGAACTTTCAATGCTCCCATAGAAAACATTTATTAAAAAAAAGTCATGAATGCTTTAGTAAAATGTCGTTTACTCAGTTAGATATGTTTTCTAATTGCAATACGACATTATTTAAATTGCATTATATGTTATATCCATCAATATTAATAAAAGGCAATATTTACGTGTGTGTTTGTAAGTGATCTACAGTCTAGTCGATCACACTCATGGTTCTGATATTTGGTACATTGGTAATCTTTTATAGTCGAGGATGTGCACCTCAATGATCATTTTTAAATTTTGTATTTTAAATAGAATATCGCACAAGGAATTGTTACTTCACAAAAACAAATATTTATTTTGTTTGTATAGAATATATAGTGATCATTGGTCACATAAAATAAAACAGTTATTATAATTGCCCAATATTTTAGACCTGTATTTTAGATTAATTGGTTTAAAATAACCTTAATATCCGTGTTAAAAATGTGTGGAGTTAACATACTTCAATGCAATTGTATAAGTTTAATAATTCCATGAGAATTTAATATATCACGAGAAATACCATACCTGATTGGATAGTTATCACTGATCAGTATAACACTATAACAAGTTCAACCAATTAAAAGCTTGCTTTTACATTAATATGTTTAGTGTGTTTAAATAAACATTGTTAGATTTTTTTCGATTGTCGAATATAGATATGTATTGGTTATTGACAATTTAAGCTAATAGATACCAACCTCGATTAAACTAATTTAAATTAAAATATGGTCAGAGCTATACAAATCAAAACATGTCCATAGTTATTTTGTTGAAGCTCATCCTATATAATATGTACCGAGATCTTCTATTTATTATAACAACGATTTAAATTTCAACAAGTATATTTATGTTAAGACTTAAGGACCCGTTATGCCAACATGTGTTGTCACCGACTTTCTCAAAACAGTAAATTTTACATTCAGAATAATCCTTTAAATCTGTTGTTTTTAATATTAGAGTGCATTGATCTATTGTTATACAGTTTAAAACAGTACTTAAATTGAGTGGAGACCCGAGAGTGGAAGTCCCTATATTATTTAAAAAAATATTTAAGCGTAGGTACTCATTATATTTATCTATATTACAATCAATTATCTTCAAGTGTGCAATTTTTTTTTTAACTTTTGCATCATCTTATAATTGTTTCCAATTTTTTCCAATATTGACTAAAATAGAAGACTGTTTTTAAGATCGATTTTTTTGAAATTTCTTAGTTAAATCAGTACATATTTTGTAAACACTAAAACATGTATTTATATTATCATGATTTAAAATTTAAATATCAATCAAAACCAACATTGAAACCCGTATAAAATTCTTACCGAGTAATTTGCTGTTATTTGTTTATAAGATGGAAATACACATGTGGGTGAAACGTTCTCTAAAAAAAGTGTGCTACATATTATTTAAAAACTCTATGAAACACAATGTTACCTACTGTAATAAACTATTTTGTTACAGATTGGAAGCCTTAATGAATTTTATTTGTTTGAACATCAACACGTACACAAAAGATCAATTTACGTTGATGAAAAATACCATTCTCGTCTAAAACTCGATCCACAGGTAATATAAACATTATCTATTATAATTTATAAGTAAGGACTTCTTATACTTATACTTGTATTGCTTCAATATATTTTTATTTGTGTATTAAATAAGTATGGTAAGTGATAATAATTTATTAAAGAAACCTATAAACATGTTTGCTTTTTAAGTTATTACTAACTCTTATATTTTATATAATTTTAATATTAGGAGTGACCAAGAAGATTCTTTTTGAATAAACTTCGAATGTGGTAACATTTGGTTTATTTTTTCTTTATCGAAACTCTATATTAAATTTCCTTATTCAATTCATATACTGTGTATGGACTAACAAGTTTAAAAGAAATGTACACATTTATATATATATATTTATATATAATATATATACCTACACTAAAAGACAATTCATATGTCAGTTGGAATTCATAAAAAATAAATCGAAATCCCAAACAATAAATCCATATCAAAAAGTAACATATTTTCCATCATGTGTACCTACCTACAAAGAAAAAAAGACTTCGCAAGAAAATAAATGAAAAAAATGTTGAGAAATTCACCTTAAAAATACATACAAAGTAATATCCTAAATTTGGAAACTTTAAGTTTTTCAATTATATTATCCAATTGGTATACGAAAGAAACTTAATAAAAATGCATAAATAGTTTGAAGAAAAATTGTTTCAACCATAGTAAAAACAACTTTTGAAATAGATTTATTAAATAAATATTTCACACTGTTAACACAGATATTGCTGACGTAGGTACCTATTTTGTTATTATTATAATATCTCTGATTTAAAATGTGTAGTAATAATATATTAAAAACAATTCTAGATATTATACTTTTCTCAACCAAAGTAAGAAATGATTGGTTGAAGCCAGGTATAAGGCCAGCTTATATTTTTTAGGTTCTGAGAAGAGATATATTTGTATTTGTTTTACAATGATGTGTACGTGTATTTTTTTTTAGATACATTGACTGTTTGACAATTTGATTTATTAATTTATAAATAATACTTAATAATACTAACGATTTTAGTTAAATTATTTAATTTCTTAAAATACTTTTCATAAGAACTTGAAACTTTTCACTACTAGGTATATTATTATTTACTTTACATAATGACAGTTTCAAACCATTTAGATTAGTTTTAAGCTATTTACAACGCCAACTATCTATTCACACCGTTTTATGGAACTTCGATATTAACTTATAATTTAATAACCACTAGAAAATATATGAAATATGTTTATAGTTATTATATGTAGTTAGAACATAAACTATGAAAACAGTTTTTGTCAAAAATTAGTTCAAACCGCTGTATTACTACACATAAAATAAATATAATATGATTAAATATGCTGATAGACTGTCTTGACTCAGAAACGTTTTTTGTATACAATGATTTATCATTGAATTCAAAATGAACACATCCATTACAATGACGAGAAACATTTGACACCTACTACATAGCACAGTGACTTCCCGAGTTTTTGTTTCAAATGTTTATAACAGATTATGTCATAGGTGCGAATGTGCGATCATAAGTATATCATATGTATACACTTATTTTTCCGATGAAGTAAGTTGATACAAAACAGTTATTCATATCATTCTCAATGTTAGAAAACTTGATTAAGTTTACTGCTGTATAATTAAACCCGTGACATTGGGATTGGGAGGATATACCGGGTCGCGAGTCGAAGCAAAAGAGGAACGATGGAAAAGAAACGTTTATAGAATTCCATACACTTGTTTTAATATTGTTGCCCGTCAAGGCGTGAAAATAATGACATTATAATCCCATTTCTTAAATTCTGTCGGGACATCCGGAAAACGGCTCCCGGAGTGGTTTTTGTGTGCACATAAGTCCGCGACAACGGGGATGAACAAGATTGATGACGGTGTTTCAGAGAAATGAAGGGAAAAACCACTGAGCTTTTGTCTGCAGTCCGGTAACAACGTACAAACTAATGTAATTGGATGATCCCGGAATTCCCTGAAAATTCCGTTTTAGAATTTAATTTAAATATTAACACACGGCATTCATAAAGTCGAGTGAAATGAGAAGCTACAGGAGTTCGAAAAAATAAACTGAAGAATAACATAAAAAAAAAAAATAAAGAAATTATGAAAAATAAAAAATCCACCCCGGACGTCCGGATTCAGGAAAATGTTTCTGTCCAATGACAATATTTATACCATTCTCTCTCTCCATGTCTCTTTTTATTTTCTCGCTTTTTTTTATTTTAAACATAGCTGGGTCCAGGGTTTCATGGGCGTTGAAATGTGCTTGAAAATGTCAAGCTGGCCCTATAGTAACATTTTCAATTTGCCTTAAATTAAAACTTTTAATTTAAATTATATAATCTTGTATTTTGTATATATATTTATGAATTATGCTCTAGAATTTAACGTAAATAAATAAAAACAATAATAATAATCAAATTAAATGTTCTATAATTTAATTAATATATGAAAAACAACATTAACTATTTTTGAACTATATATCATATTACCAGAATCTTCAAATATTAATTTTTTTATTTTAAATCTGATTTATAAAAATGTTAATTTATTTAAAATTTGAAAGTTTTCAAAATGTGTCATATTATAGAGTAAGCATAAAAATATATAAAGGAGATACCTATGAGAAAGTGTAAACATTTGAAATGTTATTTGATTTAGCTTCGTAATTTAATTTAATTTCAAACCTATTATTTTAAGGTAAATAAAATAATATGGTCTGATAATTAATATTTAATAATCGCAATGAAATATTTTTTTACGGATGATATCAAGTATCTAAAAATGTAAACCCATAAATTGTATCTACAATGTTTATTATAAAGATATCCCTGAGCTGATAGAGGTAATTCTTTCACAAGTGAGTGCATCGTAATGGTTGTCTAGAATCATTTATGTTTTATGTATTATGTAAGTTTACTTTAGATTGTTTTTTAATTATTATATAGTTTGCATTTTGTATACCTATGACTATATATTTTAAAAGGTTTTGCTCTCTTTTTAGATTCTGAGCGGAGCGATGAATGTATTGGTTTTACAATGATGTGTGTTTTTTTTTTTATTTTTTTATTTTTTTTTTTTTTTTATTTTTGTGTCTGTCATCACGTTTTAGGACAGAAAAAATGCTTTGATTTTCTTCAATAGTACCTTTTCTGATAGGAAAGTGAATCTAGTTGGTACTTTGGGGGGTCAAAAGTCAAAATTTCCCAGTAGTTTTCATGAGCGCCTGGAAAAACAAATGAAAATTTTGGGAAAAACGGGAATTTTTACGGAAAACCAATTTTCGACAAAATCGATTTTGGTTTTTAGTATAACTCTAAAAGAAATGACCGTGGAGACATGAAATTTTGACCGAATGTTTATATATGCATTTTCTGCACACCATAGCATTTTCAAAATATTCTGACTTATTTTGAGCTGTTAACAGACATTTTCAGTTTCCAATTTTTTTAGTTGTTTTTTCTATAAATGTCAATAAAATTTTATTTGTTGGGTAAAAAATCTTGAAAATTTAATAGTAGGTTTCTAATAATATATAGTTTCGAAGGCAGATGAAAAATATTAAAAATCCGTAGTCACAATTTTTTTTTATAGGTAATCAAAGTTCAAATTTTGACAAATACGTAAAAATGACGAAAATGTGCAATTTATTTTGAGTTAGAAATTCATAAAAATTTTTCTTTTTAAATCTAAGATTTGAAAATGTAATACAAGATTC